>OY986050.1:40346658-40680119 GCA_963920205.1 Stenodema calcarata
GTCTTAAAAAATTCTACGGAACAAACTCTATCTAAATATGAAATAAAAAACATACCGTTCTATATGAATTTTTCGAGATATGAAATTTTCAAAATTTCAAAATTCGTTTTGAACCCCTTCCCCTTGACCTAGGGTTATGGAAAGTTTCGAGGACCATTGTGGGGTTGGTCGAAACCCATAAAAAAAATTTCGTAATTTTAACTCAAAGCTAACTGGGCAAAGTGGCGCGGACGGCGTACGGCGGACGGACGGATTTTTTTTTATTCGATTTTCTGAATCTACGTATCTTGAAACGTAAACCAACAAATTTTGAGGGGGGGTTAAAGAAATTTTTTCTTTGGGCGATTCCAATGGTTCATTATCGAAGATAATAAACCAAAAAACTCTGCAAATTCTTGACACAATGGTTTATTATCTTCCTTGTGCAGATCACCCTTCTGTCTATACCAGACTGTATTGCAAATCGGCACCATACCATATTCTCACCGTACTCATACCATACCATACGAATTTCTTTCCTATCATACCATACTGTATTATACCAAATCATACATACAATAATATACCATACCATACTCATACCATGTCATACAAACCGAGTGAATATTGAAATGTCATCCATTTCTGACCTATATTTAAAATTTCAAGTATCTAGCTCATCATCAAAATTTAATTTGTTTAAACAAATAGGTATTATTTAAACAATTTTACAGAAAAGAAACCGAGTGAATCCAGTTCTGTGATCCAGTTCTGACCTATTTTTAAAATTTCAAGTCAATAGCTCATCATCAAAATTTAATTTGTATTATTACAAAAAGGTATTATTTAAACAATTTTACAGATGAGAAACCGAGTGAATATTGCAATGTGGTCTATCCCCGACTCACGGTTAAAATTTCTAGACTGTAGTTTTATGTGCCCGAGATATCCACATTTGGGATATTCGCAGGGGTCAACCCACCCGAAGTGCAATGGGTGGGCCTCGCCCTGGGGTAACCGCCTTATGGATCACGGTTATTCCCCACACCAGGTAAGTATAGACGTACAGACGTACAGACGTACAATTTGAAGATGAATCCGACATGGCATCAACCACTGTTCCAAAACCATTAGGGCTCACTGTGACCTGTACCTACAAAGGGTTACCAGCTGACTTCATCAGAATTATCCGCGGAACCGACAATGAAGCATTGATTAAAACGCTCTCAAACTATGAATATCGAATAACCCCTTCATCACAAACTGCTTACCGGGGCATCATACAAATTTTTTCTCAAACCAAAAACCTTGAATATCATACTTATAAGAACAAGGAAGAAAGACCCCATAGAGTGGTTCTCAGAGGGTTCCCATCGAAAATGGACACAACCTATATTGCTGACCAGCTTAACACGGAATACGGAATTAAACCCCGTCAAGTCTACAATGTCAAGCATACTACTGGTGAATTAAAAGGCACTCTCATGCCAATTTATTACATCGATCTCAGCCCCAACGAGGACCTGAAAACACTATTTTCCATTAGACACCTGGCATTCATAACCTGCAAATTTGAAGAATACATCCCCCGCTCTGGCCCAATACACTGTAAGCGCTGCCAGCAGTGGAACCACGCCCGAGGGTCATGCTCCCGTCCAGCAAGGTGCGGAGTTTGTGCAGGTCCACATGAGACCGCTAAGCACCCAGACAATTCGCCTGATACTCGGAAATGTGTCAATTGTGGTGGTTCTCACGCCTCTAGTTGGCGGAGATGCCCAGTTTATGTAAAGCTTACAAATCGCATCATGAAACTGCCGAAAGGGGAAAACAAAAGCCATAGGCAAAATTCAAATGACCAGAAGGCTGCTTTGAAATGCTCAATTTCCCTCCCACCCAATCCCGTCCCACCTGTTCTAGCCGATAGACAAATCATAGATACTGGATCGACCCAAAAACAAGACAATAATGTAGCAAGTCAATGGAAAACCCCAAGCTCATGTTCCCCTCATAAAGACTGCAACGTTAAGCATAATTCCTCTTCTGACCCTGAACCGTTCAACCTTGGGGACCTAATAAGAGAAATAGTAGAATCCGTCGTGCGACAAGTTATGAAAACCATCAAGGATGAAATATCCGTGGCATTGAAAAACATCAACTTGTCAGCCCTTCTCAAACCATGAGGCCGTCAAACGAAGTCCTCCGCATCATGACATGGAATGCCCAATCCATTCGAGGAAAATACGATGAATTACTCTGCCATGCAACTTTACATAAACTAGATGTTATCATGCTATCCGAGGTTAAACTACCAGGAACCAACGACTCATGGTCCCTAACTGGATACAGGTCGTATATTGCCCATGACCCTCTTGAGACTAGCCGTGCTGGAGCAATTTTACTTGTTAGAGCTGAAATCAACCAATCTGAACTTCTCCCAATTCGAGAAACAGACATTCAAATGGCCAGGTGCATAATTCATACAGACGGTCTGGATATTCGGTGCCCCAAGGCACTGTACTTGCCCCATTGTTTTACATTGTTTATTGTAATGGGATATTCTCGAGGGACATAAATGGAGAAGTAATCTGCTTTGCCGATGACTCGGCGATGATAGTAAGAGGAAACTCGTGGGAAAGTGTAAAAGAGACAGCGACCAAAAACATAACTGAATTAAATAACTTCTTGAAAATGAAAAACTTAAAGCTCAATTACAGAAAAACACACTTTATGGCGTTCTCTTGGCTCGCTTCATCCATTCCAGATTTAGGGAACATAACTTGTCATATAGAGCATGGCTGTAGAGAAGATTGTGAGTGTCCATCGATAGAACAAGTGAACCAAACGAAATATCTAGGAGTCATAATAGACCAGTGCCTAAACTGGGAGCAGCACATTAAAACCTTGTCAACGAAACTTAGACAACTAATCCCAGTTTGTCGTGGGGTGAATTTCATGAGCATCAAATTAAAGAGACAATTTTACAACGCCGTAGTCCAGTCGCTACTTATCTATGCTTTGCCCGTTTGGGGGTCAGCCTATAAAACTAAGATTCATCCAATTTCAATTACACAAAAAACCCTAATTAAGATTTTATTAAAAAAGAAAAGAACATATCCTACGAATTTGTTGTTCCGAGAGTTAAAAGTAATGGACGTTTTCAACCTAATTGAGAAAACTACCTTGATTTTCACCCATAAAAAATATTTGGAGGATAAATTGGAAAGGGTTGAGGTTGGAACGCGGAGTGCAGACAAAGTAACATTGAAAGCTTTAAAATTGAAAACCACGGCAGCTCAAAGATTGTATTTTCATAAAGGAGTACTACTGTACAATCTACTTCCATATGATCTCGTCAAAACAGAAAATTTACCGATAAATAAATTTAAAAAACTAATCAAGGACTATTTTCTTGGCTTATTATGAAGTATTGTAGCTATTTCTGTCGTTTGTAATTATTTATAATTTCTGTACTTATTACCTACTAATTAATTATTTAATACCTACCTGTAATTATTTAAAAATTTCTGTACTTATTACCTACTAATTTGATTTGTATTACTTTCTAACCTACACTTTAATAATAAAATCGAGGCACATGACACGCTCCAGTTCCCAGCTCAAGATTTATCTTAAAGGGAACTGATGCATTTTTGTCAATTTAAATTGTTTGTATTTTTTGTCTATAAAATGAAATAAATGCTATATTTTGAAAAAAAAAAAAAAAAAAAAATATCCATGTCGGAGCTGTGTATATCCCTCCCGAGTGCAGGCGGATGAACCGTCATCTGTCAATGGCCACACTATGGGGCGTCATGCATGAGATAAGTCCAACATTCATTATAGGTGGTGATTTCAACGCGAAACACCCCTCTTGGAACTCCCCCAGGGCCAACAGGTATGGCACACTCATTGACCACTGGCGAAATACATTTCGTCTCACGATCGTAGATGCCGAAGTTCCCACCAGATATGACCCAAGACCAAATATAAGACCGAGTCATCTAGACTTTTTCATCACAAAAGGGCTAGCTAATCGAACATCAAACACACATGTCGTGGAGGACCTCAACTCAGACCATTTACCTGTACATACGAATTTACATGCCAAACCCACTACAGTTCTAGACCGACCAACTCTACTCAAGCACCCTATGAACTGGGAAAAGTATGCATCACACTTAGCTGAAGCACTATCTCTTCTACCACAATTAAAAAATGAAGAAGACATTGACATGGCAGTGGAGAGGCTAACGAGAGTAATAGAGGATGCCTGCAAAGTAGCCGCCCCTCACCGCCTGAAATCACCAAAAACTAATATTCAATTCCCTCCGCATGTGCATTCCATCTGGCAGGAGAGAAAAAGTGCCAGACGGCGTTGGCTTAGATCTCACAACCTGAGCGACAGAATCCTGATCAATAAATTAAGTAATTCTCTAAAAACTGAAATTTTCAACATTCGACAAGAAGAAATACGAGAGAAAATACTAAATTTGAATGCGACAGATGGTTCCTTGTATAGAAAAACCAAAATATTAACTAAACGCAATAGAACTATCCCTCAGTTAAAAAAAGGGTCTCAATGGTTATCTCGACCTTTAGAAAAAGCCGAAGCTTTCGCGGACATGCTAGAAGCACGATTTACACCACACCCTGCGCACTCCGACCCCTCTGCGAACGATGAATACGATTCTGGATGTTTCCCGTCGCCTTCGATATTCTTCACACCCAAAGCTGTCCTTTGTGTGATAAGGAAGTCTGGCTCTAGAAAGTCTCCAGGCACCGACTTAATTGTGAGATCACTTTTACTTAAAGCTCCCCGCAAACTCATGGTGTTCCTCTCAACTATATACTCCACCGCTGCTCGGATGGGATATTTCCCAAAATGCTGGAAACATGCAAAAATTATCCTGATTCCCAAACCCGGAAAGCCAGCGACTGAACTGGATTCCTACAGGCCTATTAGCCTACTCTCACTGCTTTCAAAAACCTTTGAAAGACTCCTCCTACCTCATTTCTTGAGGTTCACCGAACACCTTATCCCCCGACAGCAATTTGGGTTCCGTGAACATCTATCTTGCCCATTACAGCTTCAGAGGCTCACCCACTTCATCAAAAACAGTTTTCAAAAAAAGGAGGTCTGTAAATTGGCTTTTTTCGACGCAGAACAGGCGTTTGATAAGGTGTGGCATGATGGACTACTGAAAAAACTTAGAGCCCACCTACCAAATAACATGTGTAGTGTACTGAAGCATTACCTCCACGAACGAACATTCACCGTTAGCGTACAGCATGAAATATCATCAACCAGGGCCATAAGAGCAGGGGTTCCTCAGGGGAGCGTCTGGGGGCCATGGCTCTACACTGTCTTTTGCCAAGACATACCACTGCCCGAAAGTCCAGACTTTTCCGCGCTCTATGCTGATGACTTACTCTACGCCGTCAGCAACACCAACTCAGTTGTAGCTGAGAGGAGGCTCCAGCTATACGTCGAAAAATTAGGGCAATGGTGTACTAAATGGAGGCTCAAAATAAATCCCGGGAAATCGCGAATTGTAACCTACACGTACAATAGGATCTTCTCCAACCAGCCCATCACCTTCCTGGGAGTGGCTGTTCCGACGGCCACTTCTCACAAATATTTGGGAGTAATTCTGGACCAACGTCTGACTTTCAATGAGCACATCTCGAGTCTACTGCAACGTCTACGCGCCAGAACCCATCAGCTACGACCGCTACTCCGCAATCCTCACATGTCCATCCAAAATAGGATTCTAATATATAAAATGCTCATCCGACCACTCTGGACCTACTCACTTCCGATCTGGGGAACCTGTTCCAAATCACAATTTCGAAGAGTGGAACAGCAACAAAATTCAACCCTTCAGCGCCACATCGTTCATGCACCCCCGTTTGTCCGCAATAGCACCATATACAACGACCTCCAAATTGAAACTCCTTCCCAACTGCTTACTTCAGCCACAACCAAATTTATTCGCCACAATTCCGATCACAACAACCCAATGGTTCTGGATGGGTTCCAGATACCCGACGGAACACCACGGCTTCGTCGAGTGCGATATGTTTTTTGTAACGCGTCAGAAGATTTTGTTTAATTTGAATTATTATTTTTTTTTAAATCTATTCTGCCATTCAATAATACACAAAATGTAAAACCAATGCTGTATGATGATAACTCACCAATAGGGTATATTTCTGATTGTAATGGGCCTAAATAAAGAACTTGATTATTTAAAAAAAAAAAAAAAAAAAAAAAAAAAAAAGACTGTAGTTTACCCGGAAGATGACAAAAGGTAGTTTTATTCTGGGCGTCTGAGGGTTGGGTCACATAACGGCCGTTTTCGACGCGAAAGTTTAGTGTTTTTCCTAAACCTTTGCGCGCTCACTGTGAACGAACGGCTGGTCGCAAAAAAATCCAATTGGTCTTAAAAGATTCGTAATTTTTCAGGTCATTCAAAAGTGAACTGAAAATTACACGTTTCAGTTAAATATTTTGAGATATGACATTGTCGAAATTTTAAATTTCGTTTTGAACCCCTTCCCCTTGACCTAGGGTTATGAAAAGTTTCGAGGACCATTGTGGGGCTGGTCCGAACCCAGAAACCGAATTTCGTAATTTTAACTCAACGCTAACTGGGCAAAGTGGAGCGGACGGCGTACGGTGTACGGCGTACGGACGGATTTTGGTTTATTATCTTCGATAATGAACCATTGGAATCGCCCAAAGAAAAAAAAATTTTAACCCCCCCTCAAAATTTGTTGGTTTACGTTTCAAGATACGTAGATTCAGAAAATCGAATTAAAAAAAATCCGTCCGTCCGCCGTACGCCGTCCGCCGTCCGCCGTACGCCGTCCGCGCCACTTTGCCCAGTTAGCGTTGAGTTAAAATTACGAAATTTTTTTTATGGGTTTCGACCAACCCCACAATGGTCCTCGAAACTTTTCAGAACCCTAGGTCAAGGGGAAGGGGTTCAAAACGAATTTTGAAATTTTGAAAATTTCATATCTCGAAAAATTCATATGGAACGGTATGTTTTTTATTTCATATTTAGATAGAATTTGTTCCGTAGAATTTTTTAAGACCATCCGCAGCTTTGTACGACCAGCCGTTCGTTCACAATGACGGCTCTAAGATTGTGCCTCACCACACGATCTCGACTCAAACTGTTGAAATACAGGTCCATTTTCATACTAACAAGCTCTTTGGAACATCATATGGTGATGTCGAGTTTATTGTTCTGAGGTGCGTTTCGTGCTACGGAAATGAAGGTAATTTCGAATGTTTGTTGGTAGGTAGGTACTTCTTTTATAGAAAAATGATTACCGACGTAGTATTAAAAACCCCAGAATTATATCGTATTAATTGATCATAATTAATAATAATTATTATTAATAATAAATACGAATTATTAATACCTAACAATAAATTATAATAATTTTCACTGGGTACTTGATAAAATTGTTATTAGTGATAATTGATAATAATAATTAATCTAACATTTAGGATCTAGACATTTAGACCTAGTGATCTAGACAGAAGGGTGATCTGTACAAAGAAGATAATGAACCGTTGTGTCAAGAATTTGCAGAGTTTTTTGGTTTATTATCTTCGATAATGAACCATTGGAATCGCCCAAAGAAAAAAATTTTTTAACCCCCCCTCAAAATTTGTTGGTTTACGTTTCAAGATACGTAGATTCAGAAAATCGAATAAAAAAAAATCCGTCCGTCCGCCGTACGCCGTACGCCGTCCCCCGTACGCCGTCCGCCGTCCACGCCGTTTTGCCCAGTTAGCGTTGAGCTAAAATTACAAAATTTGGTTTCTGGGTTTGGACCAGCCCCACAATGATCCTCGAAACTTTTCATAACCCTAGGTCAAGGGGAAGGGGTTCAAAACGAAATTTAAAATTTCGACGATGTCTTATCTCCAAATATTTAACAGAACCGTGTAAATTTTAGTTCACCTTTGAATGACCAGAAAAATTACGAATCTTTTAAGACCAATTGGATTTTTGTGCGACCAGCCGTTCGTTCACAGTGACCGCGCAAAGTTGTAGGAAAAACACTAAACTTTCGCGTCGAAAACGGCCGTTATGTGACCCAACCTCCAGACGCCCAGAATAAAACTACGTTTTTCATCTTCCCGGTAAACTACAGTCTAGAAATTTTAACCGTGAGTCGGGGATAGACCACAC
This sequence comes from Stenodema calcarata, assembly GCA_963920205.1. NCBI lineage: Eukaryota > Metazoa > Arthropoda > Insecta > Hemiptera > Miridae > Stenodema > Stenodema calcarata. Next base: position 40,354,851 of record OY986050.1, read on the forward strand.
TCGGTATGTTTTTTATTTCATATTTAGATAGAAATGTTCCGAAGAATTTTTTAAGACCATCCGCAGCTTTGTACGACCAGCCGTTTGTTCACAATGACGGCTCAAAGATTGTGCCTCACAACACGATCGTGAATCAAACTGTTGAAATACAGGTCCATTTTCATACTAACAAGCTCTTTGGAACATCATCTGGTTTTAGTGATGTCGAGTTTGTTGTTCTGAGGTGCGTTTCGTGCTACGGAAATTTCGAAAGTTAGTTGGTAGGTACTTCTTTTATAGAAAAATTATTACCGACGTAGTATTAAAAACCTCAGAATTATATCGTATTAATCAATCATAAATAATAATAATTATTATTAATAATAAATACGAATTATTAATACCTAACAATAAATTATAATAATTTTTACTAGGTATCTACTTGATAAACTTATTAATAATTAGTGATAATTGATAATAATAATTAATCTAACATTTAGGATCTTGACATTTAGACCTAGTTATCTAGACAGAAGGGTGATCTGCACAAGGAAGATAATAAACCGTTGTGTCAAGAATTTGCAGAGTTTTTTGTAAATGTTTCTCCATAAGATCGAGGTATTACAAAATTTGAAAGTCCGAATTCCCCACTTCACACACCCCGAAATGCATGAAACTTTAGGTAATACCTCGATGTTATGGAGAAAAATTTACAAAACTCGGCGCTTCGCGCCTCGCCAGGGGGGCAAGCCCCCCTGGACCCCTCGGATCTTTTCTCTTCTATACTTTGTATAGAACGAGGTATTTGCTATGCAAAACATGAATAATGTTTTTGCGTCCCGTTCCCCCTTTTCCTTATTCTTTTTTTTTATTTATGCATAATTGATTTATGCTTAAATTAAAGGCTTTCCAACGAATGGAGAACTATTTTTGTCCGTTGAAAACTAAAGAAGTTTCATTTCCCTAGAAACGGCTCGGTTGTACGTGAAAATCATTAAAAATCTTCGTGACATAGTTTCGTGACTTAAACTTCGTTACGCTTTTCAACTCTGGTAGGCCACCGCAAAAACATTATTCATGTTAAAATGGTAGTCCCTATTCAAATTACATATTGACATCCGGCCGATTATATTGTTTATCATTCGCGTACAGTCAACGATTAATTGCCGTATTAATTTGCAATAAATCTTCAAATGATAATTATTCTGATAAATGCTGTATAGCTGTAAGAGGCTGAAATTTTGTGTAAAAAAAACCTGCCCAACTAATCTTCGGCACAAATTATGATTAATGTCGAACGGTAGCGCCTTCTAAAATGCCCTACATTTTAATGAAACCTGAATATATACTTTCCGTGTTTTCGATCGGAATTGATTTCAAAGCCTTTTGACGCGGCCGCCACGAAGCTTTGACAACCCGTTATTTCTCGATATTTAAACAACGTAATTATGTTTTCCATGAAAGGGGTCTTTTGAAGGTGGAACAATTTTTTTTCTTCAATCCGTCCGCCGAGTGTACGTCATATTTGGATCACCGTCGCTGGATTGGCGTTAGTTGAATAAGAGAGATTAGCATGCGACGTAACGCGAAAAAAAAAAAAAAAAAACACGTACAATTTTCTGGTCTAACCCTGTCAAAAGATGCGGCCGATAGGGCGTTACGTGGTCCAGAAGTTGTCTCGAGTTATTTTATGATAATTCCCCTTCAAGGTGAGCTCGTTGTTTTTTTTTCTTTTTGAAATTTTTATAAGATATCATTATGTCGGTGGGAGAGGCGACCATAGAGTTTAGAGATAGCGGCGGCGATAAAGCGGCGTGAAATTTGACGAGGGCTGACGAGTGCACGCGTGAAGTCGGACTTTTCACCGGGTTCTAATCTGATTGAAAGACGGGTCCGCTCACTTTTCAAGAGAGAGGTTTTTTAAGGGGTGATTTTTTGGTAGTTCATAGGCCCAATTAGATCATAATATATTTTCAATATTATTGAAAATATATATTTAAAACAGTCATGCAGAATTTTAGAAGTAAACACTGGTTTTATGTAACAAGTCTCCATTTTACGAGTTTTATAATAAATGTTGTCTCGATTATTTGGGCATACACCATTTGGTAACACCTCAGTTTATAGATTTTTCAACGCTGAACACGATAGTAAAGTCAGAATGGCGATATTCCATACCGTTATCAGATTAGAGCAGATGAACCGCGAAGAGCGTTATTGGCCGCTGAAAAAAAGGGACATTTCAAAAATCGGGTACCATTATGGCTTCCCAACGACAGCTCACCTTCTCACGGATTCGAACAGAATACAATCCTACCTCAAGCGTGGGTTCAAAATTAATTAGGCTTATTCTTTTTTTATAGAAATTGTTGCTTTTGGTTCTTCTTCATTATTTTTTTTTCCATTTACCATCCCTTTGACTTTTGGCGTCGTGAGGGAGTCTGTCATAAAAAGCGTGGGTGTCATTTGGGAGCATTGGTTTAAGGCTTTGCAGGTCGTTGTACTTGTCCAATGTTATAGTGAGGGTAGTTGTACCATGTCCAAAACTCATTGAAGAGTTTTGCTCTTCTTTCTTCATCAATAGAGGAGCACGTCCTCATGTTTTTGTACTTTTTGCAAGCGGTAGAAGTACATGGTGGTCCCATTTCTCGTGCTCCTCTCTCGACATCTTGATAAACTTTATAATTTCGATTTGACGTGCCTTCTATAGGCATTCTGCGGAACCAAATGTAACTCTGACCGTGCATTCTCTTCAACTTAGCTGACAGCCTCATGTTTTTTTTCTTCTTAATATCCTCCTCAAGCGTTAAATTTGCACTAGTTTCTTCCCTAGTATTGGCCTGCATACCAGCATTGAACAGTAGAGTCTGGAAGATGGGACTGGCTGGGAAGATCTCTCCCTCAGAAATGGTCGGCACAGTCATGTTGTGAGCCAAGTCTTCCATATCGTCCAACAGCATCCCCTCCCCTTCTGTTCCAATCACAATAAATTCACAATGTCAATGTCAGCAGTAGTACCACCCGCAAAATCGAGCAATCTGAAGTAGGAAGGTGGCTCGGTTTGTATTCCAGGAAGGTGAGCGACTTCTTCGTGGCACAAGGGGGGAGAATGACTAGGGCCAGGCGTATTATTTCCTGTGATAAATGGATCATTGGAATCTTCCTTCATATACGGAGACCAGATCCTCGCGGCTGTGATTACAGACTTTTTCTTGGAACGAATAGTAAAAAATAATTACCCTTCTCAACCTACTCACTTAATGCTTAAATACACTACCAGAGTTAATTGTAAACAATGACAAAGCTACGAAAAGTACCAAAAAACTACGAAAACTTACCTTCAACCTCCGATGCTTGGTGAGCGACGTCAAATCTCGAAGGAAACACAGTACCATGGTGACGATGTGGGGTATTACGGACTCTATGACAATATGGGGTATTCACTTAGCAACGATTTACGCGATCCCTATCGATTTTCTCTCAAAACCACTTAGTATGGTCGATTTGTTACCACTTAGTACAGTCAGGAGAAGACGCGTCCAGTGGTACCGTATAACTCTTATTTGCCAAAAATGACGATATGAGGTACCTATTGCTCTGACGCCCTCGAAATAATACGGAATAGCTATATTGGTCATAATAATATTCAAAAATTCGCTCTTATAGCCATGCTGCATGACTATGGATTTTACATTATATAATGTACTAGTATAATATACAAGAATGGCGATATCTCATTCCGTTATCAGATTAGAGCAGAGTTAACAAGAAGAGCATCTGAAGTATCAACCACGTTCCTCCATCTTTCAAAGAGTTTCAGTTTGAGAACGAAATAAGATATCGCAATTCTGATTTAACCATCATGGCCAGCGTGAAAAAATGTCAAACTGAGGTGTTACTTGTCAAACTGTTTCATTTTCGGAATTTACTGGTAATTTTCCCCCCTGAAACTCCCCAAAACCCTCCCTTAGAGTGGCTCTAACTTAACCTTCGATTGCCAGGACGAATTTTGCGAGCAAATTTGAACTTTTCATCCAAATGAATCCGTAATTTACTGAACCAATCTCCAAAATACAACGCTGGACTGCGCAAAGGAGGGTCAGATTGAGTGAGGCCAAGCCAGTACAAATGGGATTCAAAAATTCGGAAGCTTCAGTTCATACCGCTCCAGGCTTGGCTCACTACAATGGATATCTCTCTCTGATAATTTTGAACATTCATTTATTATTATTCCTTGATGCAACCTTGTAGTTGGTTGTGTATGGCTCCCTGATCATTGTTCCCCAAACTACTTCGAGTACTTCAGCAATGAAATTGAGAGCGTCTGCCTATCATGTCTGCGGCTATTATCATGTGTAAATTAATGTCAATAATTTATTTAATCTGGGGTTGTAAATCGAAGAATTGTTCAAACGGAATATCAATTTATTTATAAAAGAAATGGGCTGAGGGCCCAACAAAGAACAAGCTGAAGGCAACAATAAGGGAAATGCCTAAACAACGGCTTCAACAGAACGCGACAACGAAACAAAGGGGGGGAGTTAATCCCAACGAACAGAATACTACCTTGTCGGCTTCGGCTATCACTGACTCGATTACTTATGCACAATTAGTCACTATGAACTTGGTAGTACACGACGGGTTCTGCCTCACAGATAACTAGTACCGATACGTCGGCAATCACTGGTTCTGGAGTTGGCGAAATCTCGGGATGGGAAATCTTCTCGGAGCTATCTCTCGTTGACGAGCTCGAGTGGTGGACTGGTCTTGAAGATGGCTGCTGGCTTGGGTGACAAAGCGACGTGGAGATGGTGAGGGGGGGTGGGACGACTGAGGGAGAAGGCACCTCAGTCAGTGGCGCCCCAAGCGGCTGAAGACTCACATAGCCCAAGATAGGGTCCTCGGGATTTCTCCGGCTTACATCCCTCCACACTTGGAGATGCAGCCTCCTGGCTGCGCCTGTCAGCAAGAGATCTGGCACTGGGGGCTCGTGGTACAAGCAGTAAACGGAAGTTGGCTTGCAACCAGGAAGTATATCACTCCTCCATCCCTGGGAGGCATCCCTTCATTGCAACATTCTATCACCGTTGTAACTGGGTCATGGGGGGGATACGCTATGGGTTTGCCAGTTTTTGTATTACTAAGGTCTAGCCTAACCCTAAGGACTCCTATTTGTTGTGCTAGCACGTCTAACCTAGGCTCCATAACCATAGCTCGGTAGTCTTTACGGGGGCGATCTCTCAATAAATATGGTCCAGCGGACCTAACGTTTTCCACGTCCATGGGTAGTATTGGAGACCCTGCAGTGGCTTGCCGGGAACTCTCGGCTGGCTCTTGTTCTGCAACGGCCTCAGTGGATGAGGTTGGACCAAGAAGTGCTTCTTCCTCAAAAGGATCACAATCATCGGGACCAGTGGGCTCCCTTGCAATAATCGTATCTCGCGAAGGTGTTATGGGAGCTCTATGGGAGACAAATTCGCTGAATGCTGGCTTCAGACGACTCACATGGACGATCTGCTTTTTACCTATAGGGTCTTGTACCTCGTAATTCACCTCTGTTGTCTGTCGTACTATGCGAAATGGTCCAATCCAGGGACACCAAAACTTCTTCACAGTATTTGGCGGGAGTTGGCCCTCTCGAAGGTAAACAGCCTCACCAGGGGAGAAATATCGAGCAGATCGCTTGGCGTTCACCAACTGGTTTCTCTTCAAATTTGCTTTACGAAATGCTTGTCTTGTCAGATCAGAAGCCCATTGAAGATGGCGCCAATCTGGCTGATTGGCTCTCTGCGGGACTGGTAGTACAGGCAGGGGCTGAGGCAGTTGTATCTCTCGCCCAAATGTTAAGAAATTTGGGCTATACCCAGTGGTGTGGTGTACGTGTGAGCCGCCAACGCCATGGGGAGTAACCGTTCCCAGTCTCGCCCCTTTTCTTGGCTCATCTTTGCAACAATGGTTTCCAAAGTTCGGTGGAATCTTTCAGTAACACCATTGCTTTGGGGGTGATAAGCAGACGTCCGAATGTGTCGAATACCTAACGCTTTGCATAATTCTTGTGCAACAGCTGCAGTAAAGGAGGTGCCTCTGTCAGACACTAGTGTTTCCGGGACTCCGTGCACTGGAATATATCTCTCTCTTAAAACCTGTACCACGATCTCAGCAGTCATGTTTGGTATAACATATGCTTCTGCATATTTGGTAAAATGGTCCACCACAGTAAGCAAGTACTTTTTGCCATTGTTGGTTGGCAAAGGGCCCACAATATCTGTCCCTACGATTTCCATAGGTTTTGTGGGGAGGACTGGCACCGGCAATGGTGCGGCCAAATTGGCAGGGGTATTCCGGCTCTGGCACTCAGGGCAGGCCCTTACATATCGTTTGACCTCCTCGGCCATTTTCGGCCAAAACCCACTGCGCCTCACCACTATCAACGTAGAGTCGTAGCCTGGGTGCCCTGCCCAACCAGCTCGGTGTGCAGCTGCCATCACCAGGTGGCGCATAGTTGAGGGTATGAGTGGAACTCCAGTGTCTCTAATACACCAAATACCTGGCTTCTTGGCGTACTTCTCAGGCTGTCTTGTCGTCACATCGTGCACCCAAGCATCAATATTTTGCGCAGCCTCTAACAGGTCCCTTGGCAGACTATTCAAGTCCACAGCGGCAATATTCATACGGCTAAGGGCGTCAACGTGTGGCATGCATTTGCCTGGACGGTACCTAGCCTCAAAGTCGTACTCGCTGAGTCGTATTATCTATCGTCCAATCCTAGAAGTTGGGTCCCGGAGTCTCATAGCAGCAGCAATGGCAGCATGGTCTGTCTAAAATACAAACCGGCGGCCAAGCAAGTAGTTTTGAAAATGGCGAGTAGCCCACACTGCCGCTAAAAGCTCTCGTTCAGTGGTGGAGTATTTCCTTTCTGCCAGGCCAAGTGTTCGGCTTGCATAGGATATCACCTTCTCATTCTGCTCAATCCGTTGGGATAAGATTGCCCCCAAGGCAACTCCTGATGCATCCGTAGTCAACACAAATGGGTGTGCAAAATCTGGGTAAGCCAAAATGGGTCCAGTGGTCAATTTCTCTTTCAGAGAAAGCTCTCAGAGATTTCTCTTTAAGGAAAGCTTGCTCTTGGGCTGCCTCCCAGAGGAATGGGTCGTCCCGCTTGACCAATTGGTGCAAGGGTCCAGCTATTTCTGCAAAATGGGACACATAGCGACGGTAATACCCAGCCAACCCCAAGAATGAACGCACCTCTGTAACATTTGTTGGCTGAGGAAACCAATCAATTGCCATCGTTTTTTCAGGATCCATGGTAACTCCTTCAGGGGAAATTACGTGTCCAAGGTACTCAACCTGTTGCCGAACAAAGTGACATTTCAACAAGTTGAGCTTGAGGTTCGCCTCTCTCATGCAATGGAAGATGGCACTTATGTGTTCTAGGTGTTCTTCAAAGTTCTTGCTGAATATTAAAATATCGTCTAGATATACATAGCAGAATCTGCCAATAAACTCAGCCAATAGGTCATTCATGGCTCTTTGAAATGTGGCTGGCGCATTCTTAAGTCCAAATGGCATCCGGGTATATTCATAATGCTGGCCCAGAGTGGTAAAGGCAGTCTTTTCGCTTGCTGCGGCGTTCAAGGGAATCTGGTGATATCCACTTGTAAGGTCTAACGTCGTGAAATATTTTCCTCCACCCAGCGCCTCAAGGGTTTCCTGAATGTTTGGGATTGGGTACGCGTCTGTCTTGGTTATGGTGTTTAAGGCCCGATAGCCTGTACAAAACCGATAGGTTGGTGTGGCTCCATGTAGGGGTTTTTTCTTGACCAATACAACAGGCGCGGACCATGGGCTTTGAGAAGTGTTGTATCCTACGACATTTAAGTAAGTACTTAAAAAAAGAACTCGGGAAGGGAGATACAGCAACACGTAGGTTAGAGAGTAACGGACGCGTATTTTATAACCGAACGAAAACCTTCCGGTACAAACCTGTACACTTGTACAAAGGGCAATAATATACAACATCTCTCCTCGCATAAAAAAAACTTGAAGAAATAAAATAAAATTGTGAAATGAAATTGTCTCAAGATCTAAAAAGAAAAAACTCTGCAAATTCTTGACACAACGGTTCATTATCTTCTTTGTACAGATCACCCTTCTGTCTAGATCACTAGGTCTAAATGTCTAGATCCTAAATGTTAGATTAATTATTATTATCAATTATCACTAATAATTATTATTAACAATTTTATCAAGTACCTAGTGAAAATTATTATAATTTATTGTTAGGTATTAATAATTTGTATTTATTATTAATAATAATTATTATTAATTATGATTTATTAATACGACATAATTCTGGGGTTTTTATTACTACGTCGGTAATAATTTTTCTATAAAAGAAGTACCTACCTACCAACAAACATTCGAAATTAACTTCATTTCCGTAGCACGAAACGCACCTCAAAACAACAAACTCGACATCACTTAAGCCATATGATGTTCCAAAGAGCTTGTTAGTATGAAAATGGACCTGTATTTCAACAGTTTGAGTCACGATCGTGTTGTGAGGCACAATCTTTGAGCCGTCATTGTGAACGAACGGCTGGTCGTACAAAGCTGCGGATGGTCTTAAAAAATTCTACGGAACAAACTCTATCTAAATATGAAATAAAAAACATACCGTTCTATATGAATTTTTCGAGATATGAGATTTTCAAATTTTCAAAATTCGTTTTGAACCCCTTCCCCTTGACTTAGGGTTATGAAAAGTTTCGAGGACCATTGTGGGGTTGGTCGAAACCCATCAAAAAAATTTCGTAATTTTAACTCAACGCTAACAGGGCAAAGTGGCGCGGACGGCGTACGGCGTACGGCGGACGGACGGATTTTGGTTTATTATCTTCGATAATGAACCATTGGAATCGCCCAAAGAAAAAAAATTTTTAACCCCCCCTCAAAATTTGTTGGTTTACGTTTCAAGATACGTAGATTCAGAAAATCGAATAAAAAAAAATCCGTCCGTCCGCCGTACGCCGTACGCCGTCCGCCGTCCGCCGTCCGCGCCACTTTGCCCAGTTAGCGTTGAGTTAAAATTACGAAATTTTTTTTATGGGTTTCGACCAACCCCACAATGGTCCTCGAAACTTTTCATAACCCTAGGTCAAGGGGAAGGGGTTCAAAACGAATTTTGAAATTTTGAAAATTTCATATCTCGAAAAATTCATATAGAACGGTATGTTTTTTATTTCATATTTAGATAGAGTTTGTTCCGTAGAATTTTTTAAGACCATCCGCAGCTTTGTACGACCAGCCGTTCGTTCACAATGAAGGCTCAAAGATTGTGCCTCACTACAGGATCCTGAATCAAACTGTTGAAATACAGGTCCATTTTCATACTAACAAGCTCTTTGGAACATCATATGGCTTAAGTGATGTCGAGTTTGTTGTTCTGAGGTGCGTTTCGTGCTACGGAAATGAAGGTAATTTTGAATGTTTGTTGGTAGGTACTTCTTTTATAGAACAATTATTACCGACGTAGTATTAAAAACCCCAGAATTATATCGTATTAATTAATCATAATTAATAATTATTATTATTAATAGTAAATACGAATTATTAATACCTAACAATAAATTATAATAATTTTCACTAGGTACCTACTTGATAAAATTGTTAATAATTAGTGATAATTGATAATAATAATTAATCTAACATTTAGGATCTAGACATTTAGACCTAGTGATCTAGACAGAAGGGTGATCTGTACAAAGAAGATAATGAACCGTTGTGTCAAGAATTTGCAGAGTTTTTTTTTATTCGATTTTCTGAATCTACGTATCTTGAACCGTAAACCAACAAATTTTGAGGGGGGGTTAAAAAAAATTTTTCTTTGGGCGATTCCAATGGTTCATTATCGAAGATAATAAACCAAAAACTCTGCAAATTCTTGACACAACGGTTCATTATCTTCTTTGTACAGATCACCCTTCTGTCTAGATCACTAGGTCTAAATGTCTAGATCCTAAATGTTAGATTAATTATTATTATCACTAATTATTAACAATTTTATCAAGTACCTAGTGAAAATTATTATAATTTATTGTTAGGTATTAATAATTTGTATTTATTATTAATAATAATTATTATTAATTATGATTAATTAATACGATATAATTCTGGGGTTTTTAATACTACGTCGGTAATAATTTTTCTATAAAAGAAGTACCTACCAACAAACATTCGAAATTACCTTCATTTCCGTAGCACGAAACGCACCTCAGAACAACAAACTCGACATCACTTAAGCCATATGATGTTCCAAAGATCGTGTAAGTATGAAAATGGACCTGTATTTCAACAGTTTGATTCACGATCGGGTTGTGAGGCACAATTTTTTAGCCGTCATTGTGAACGAACGGCTGGTCGTACAAAGCTGCGGATGGTCTTAAAAAATTCTACGGAACAAACTCTATCGAAATATGAAATAAAAAACATACCGTTCTATATGAATTTTTCGAGATATGGAATTTTCAAAATTTCAAAATTCGTTTTGAACCCCTTCCCCTTGACCTAGGGTTATGAAAAGTTTCGAGGATCATTGTGGGGCTGGTCCAAACCCAGAAACCAAATTTCGTAATTTTAGCTCAATGCTAACTGGGCAAAGTGGCGCGTACGGCGGACGGCGTACGGCGGACGGCGTACGGCGGACGGACGGATTTTTTTTTATTCGATTTTCTGAATCTACGTATCTTGAAACGTAAACCAACAAATTTTGAGGGGGGGTTAAAAAAATTTTTTGTTTGGGCGATTCCAATGGTTCATTATCGAAGATAATAAACCAAAAACGTTCACGGATTTGTCACAACTGGTCCGGTTTAGGGCGAGTACCGGTCTGGCTTCTTTCTCTCACGTTGAGGTCGAGGAGCTTGTGGCGGTGTTTGGGATTTAGGAGGGTCACCTTCCGGCTTATCTGGAGTCACGGGCTGCGCAGTTGCTGTCGTCAGAAGCGTTTCCTCCAAAAGGGATACCCTTCGCTGGTTCTGATTGGACTGATCACCCGAAACGGCTGATGAACTTAGTAAGGTAACAGGTTTACTGTTATATGAATTATCTTTCGGGGCTGCCCGCCACAACTGGTCCGCGTGTCTCCTCCACACCTTGTTGTCCTCAGTCTTCAGTAGGTATGTCTGGAGTCCCAATACTTCAGTAATTGTACCTCTCGTCCATTTTGGGTGTCCTTCTCTGAAGTCCCTGGCCCAAACAGTATCGTGTTTCACCAAAGTAATGTTTCGGTTTCCACCACCATGCTTGTTCATCGAAATTTGGCGGCCCAGAACTACGTCCTCCGATGTTGGCTTCATTAAATCAAAAAGGGTTAGCGGCTTCTTCTTTAACATCATGCCAGCTGGGGTGTCTCCTATGCCTGAATGCACAGTATTCCTGTATTGGCATAAGTATTTATCTACCGCTGCTTTTAAAGACGATTTCGGAGATGCAACTGCCGAAGCCTTACGAATACAATTGTGGATTATTTTGACAGCACTCTCTCCAGCTCCATTAGCTTGTGGATGGAAAGGTGGGCCATTTAGATGCACGATACCATACGATTGTAGGAAATTACGAAACTCCTGACCTGTGAAACACCTTGCTCCGTCTGAAGTAATAGCTCTGGGCAATCCGAAACGGGCAAAAACTTCTAGCAATCGATCAATCGCTACAGTGGCGGTCGCTGCGGGAACGAAGTAGTTCTCTATCCATTTTGATGAGGAGTCCTGGATAACAAAACAGTATGAAGATTTATTAATTGGTCCCAAATAGTCGATGTGTAGGCGAGTCCACACAGCTCCTGGCAAAGGCCATGGTTGTAGGACAGACTTCGGTGGGCAGCTCCGAAATTGGTTACATATCTCACATTCGGTAGCATAATAATATTATGCTATATATATTATATAGAAAGATATTATCTTTCTATTTCTTGGTCCAAATTGGGCCACCAGAAGAAAGATCGAGCATGAGACTTCATCTTTGTGGAACCAAAGTGGTTTTCATGCAACTGTTGGAGAACTGATCTGCGAAATTTCTGGGGTACAATTACCCTATATCCCCACATGAGTACTCCTTTTTCGACTGTAAGCTCCTGCTCGCGTCGAGTGTATTGCAAGTATCTATCTTCACGGGGTATTTTTCCTCCTAGTAACAGTGCACCTACAACCTTCGACAGTTCCGGATCTGTCCTCGTTTCTTTTTGAACAGCGTGCCAATCCATGCGAAACGGGGTATTTTCATGCACATAATACAAATAGGAAATTTTGTCAAATGGGTTATCGTCTTGGTCTTCAGGACTCCAGGCGATTCTCGAAAGATAGTCCGCACAATTTTCATGCGATTTGACGCATTTCAAATTATAATTGAAATTGGAGATTAGGTAGGCCCATCTTTGAACACGATTCGCTGCGTAGATTGGTAGTCCTTTCTTCGAGCCGAAAATATAGATCAAAGGACGATGATCTGTTACCAGATCAAATTTCCGTCCATATAAAAAATCCTTAAATTTGGAAATACCAAAAATGATGGCGTATGCCTCCCTTTCTATAGAAGGATAAGATTGCTGAGTCTGAGTTAAAAGTTTTGAAGCATAAGCTATGGGCTGATCACCCTTATCTGTTTCATGGGCCAAAACAGCTCCAACTGCTTTTGATGATGCATCGACAATTAATTTCACAGGTTTATCTGCATCAAAATGTGTTGCGGCCAACACTCTGTATCATGATGCAGGGAAATGCCGCTAGGTGGCCTATGCCCCTTAATTGTTTCGAAAAGGCTTATCCTATTATTGGGCTGGAGGGGGGCTCAAGATTGGAAGTCAGTTGGTGTCCATCTGTCCTTGAACAGAGTCGAACAAGTATCCTTGCACCGTGAGAATCCTCCAAGTGAAAAGTAACCGATCTGTGCCAAAAGAGTTGAAGAAATCGAGAGTTTTCGGGGTAGTTTTTCGCCAATTCGCATTATTGTTCGCGCGTATTTGTAGGTAGGGCTTTCCCATCCTCAACATCCTTCACTGCCCCAAAACCCACCCTCTTTCTTCCACAGTACGCTGCAGCCACCTGCGAATTCGAGATCGCGCCGAAACTATTAAGGTAAGACCCATCTTATTATTGTTCCGGACATTTTGTCCGGTGGTCCTTCGTCCTATTTTTATTAATTATTGGGGTTTCGTGGGAACCAGCGCATAACCGTTACCCACGGGGGTTTGAGATCAATTTTGGATCGCCCTCACATTTATTGGTCATTTCGAGCCGGATTTATTGGTTTCTTCGAGCCGAGATTTTGCTTATTTCAGTACTTTGTATATCTTGTGTGAATAATTTGTCAATCGGACGATTATTCATAATATACAATTCGCAAGTGCCTAGTGTCTCGGGATATTGAAAACTGTTCGGGTTTTTATATCCACACTAGCGATGGTTTGTGTTCAGTCTTTCCATTTAGATCTATTTAGATGATTTAATTTGGCTTGTAAGGATATGAACGCGCTATCGGAAATAAGCGGGCATTCTCTTTAGACTAGTGGGTTTTTTACACGGGCGATCTCGAGGCAGTTGAGTTGGCGATATTGAGTTGGCTTTGCACAAAAATTGCACGTTGTGATAAGGAAAACTTGCAGTAACCGGATCAGGTTTTAGTGGTTATTTGGATGATGAACTTGAGTTAGTTAATCAGTGATTGAGGTTGATATCATCACGATTTGCCCCAGTCATCTTTGTCACTTCGAGGTTCATCGCGGGATACTTGTATTCGACTTTGTCGTGTTTAAATCACGAGTCGATTTCGTTAGGACTGTGATATTGTTTTGTTGTAAGGTCATCAATTCTAGTTGTTATTTGTATACATAAATCTTTATTCGTTTGTTGATCTATTGAAAGATTCTATTCGTAACAGCTAGTCTTGGTATAGAGCCGTGTTCCTAATTTGTTGGTTGTTGGTATTTGATAAATTAGTAACACCTAGTTTTGGTTCTACTTGCATAATTTATTAGTTGTTGGTATTCAATTCGTATAGGTGTTTTTAGTCAGCGAATGTGAATACATCGATCGTTTATTCGAACAAGTTCGAATAATAAAAGAATGATTTTTTTGTAACGTCTAGTCTTGGTATAGAGCCGTGTTCCTAATTTGTTAGTTGTTGGTATTTAATAAATTCGTAACACCTAGTTTGGTTCTACTTGTATAATTTATTAGTTGTTGGTATTCAATTCGTATAGGTATTTTAGTCAGCGAATTTGAATACATCGATCGTTTATTTGAACAAGTTCGATTAATTCTTTTGTAACATCTATTCTTGGTATAGAACCGTTGGTCGTGTTCTACTTGTATAATTTATTAGTTGTTGGTATTCAATTCGTATAGGTATTTTAGTCAGAAAATTTGAATGCATCGATCGCTTATTCGAACAAGTTCGATTAATTCTTTTCGTAACATCTAGTCTTCGAATAGAGCCGTTGTTCCTAATTTGTTATTTGTTGGTATTTAATAAATTCATAACATCTAGTCTTGATATAAAACCGTTGTTGATTTTCTACTTGTAAAATTTATTAGTTGTTGATATTCAATTCGTATATATTTTAGTCAGCGAATCTGAATAAATCGATCGTTTGTTGGTACAAGTTCGAATAATTCTTGGTACTTTTCTCCAGTTTTTGTTTTCATTCCGTATATATAATGGCCGGAAAGGTTCGATTCAAAATTTTGATGGCTAAAATAGCCCAACTGGAAAGTCGTTTGAAAGCAATCTTGGGGAATTCGAAGAATATAGTCTCTGCAAATCGCGCCTTTTTCATCACTCAGGCCGGCTCCGTGGTGGCTATGAGAAACGAATATATAGAAATCGCCTCACAACTTGAAGAGGTCCGAATGGAGATGGATGACAATTATACACCAAATTTGAGTGGTGTGTCGGCATTTTTGGACATGGCTGACGAAGTGCAGACGGCACTTAGTGAGATTCTTAGAGAAGAAAGGATTTCAAATAGGAGTCAGGTGAATGATACCGTTCGATCAGAACCAGCCTCTTGTAAGGTAAAGTTGGAACCGATCAAATTGATGAAATTCGATGGTTCTTTCGAAAATTGGGTTCCATTTATTCAGTCATTCACGGATCTGATTGACAAGAACGACTCACTTTCCGATCTTCAAAAGGTGAATTATTTGGTTTCACATTTGGAGGGTAGTGCCAAGAGCATCGTAGCCGGCGTTCCTCCTACCGAAGAAAATTACCCGATGTTGTTAGACACCTTGAAGAAGCGATTCGAAGACAATCGGGCGCTGGGTCATTATTATTTGGACAAATTGTTGAATTTTAAACCCGTTCCTCAAGAATCGGAAAAGGGGTTGAATATATTTTTGGAGGGGTTCGTCGGATCGGCAGCGATGCTGAGAAAGTTGAAGATTGTTGATGTTTTCGATTTTTTCCTATTGCACATCGCGGGAAAAAAGTTGGACTCTGAGACTTTACGACATTTTGACATGGAATATCGGCATGAAGAAGTTCCTAAATTTGAAAACTTGGTATCGTTTGTTCAGAGTCAGGTCAAGATTTTGGCTCGTTCAAATAAGTCGATACAACCCTCTTCTTCACATCATAGAACAAATGGAGTAAATAAGAGTCCCCACGTTCTAGTGGCGCAACAAACCACTTCACCAACGCCTAGATTTGGCAAAATTGAAAATTGCTCCTATTGTAGAAAATCAACTCCTCATCCGTTGCATCAGTGCCACTTTTTTCTGAAGTCCTCTCCTAGACAACGATATGAATTCGTCAAGAGGATGCGACATTGTTTTAGGTGTTTGTCGAAATCGCACTTCTCTCGGGACTGTGATTCGCCTTTAAAATGTTCGCAGTGTGATAAGAGTCATAACAGTTTGTTGCATCTTGGCAACAATCGTTCTTCGCCCTCGACGCCTGTCCCGTCAGCATCTCGTGTCGCCGTGTCTCCAGGAGCTACAGTGTCTCTTACCTCGGCAGCTTCGAGTTCACAGCGCTCTAGTTTGGTTTTGTTGGCTACTGCCCAGGTTCATATATTTGATCGCCATGGGAATCCAGTGGTATGTAGAGCTGTGCTGGACGGAGGATCACAATCCCACTTCATTACAAAGGCCTGTTGCGATCGATTAGGACTCACTACACGACCTCGGCACTCGGTTGTGAAATGTCTGGGGAAGGGTACTGCTCCAATTCGGGAAGAAGTATCATTCACATTTCACTCGAAGGTGCGTCCTGGTGTGAAATATCCGGTCGATGCCCTAGTAATGCATGAATTGACAGAAAGTATGCCTGCTGTTCCAATTAGCTCGAAACGCTTGTCACACCTAACGCCTCTGGAACTGGCTGATAAGTCCTTTGATGTGCCAGGGCCAATCGACTTGTTGATTGGTGCAGCCTTGTGGCCTGTGATTGTTGGCACAGGTAAGGTGGAAGGTCCTGCTGAGACCCCGTTTGCTTGGGAGTCGTCACTAGGCTGGTTAGTTATGGGTCCGGCTCCAGTTTCGCTGTATGGTCGAGCCCCCAGCTCCTTCTTCGCAGCAGTTGTGGATGACCTCCCTTCGGCCTCAAACTCGGATTCACATGATGGGAAATGTGAAAAGCACCTTTTGCAAAATTTACAGCAAAATAGTGATGGTGGGGTCGGAGTATCGTTGTCCTCTAGAATGCCATCCTCGTTGCTCGGCGAATCGATGAACTCGGTGACTGGGAGATCTCTGTCAATAAAGAACCGATTGTTGAGAACTTCTCAGATGCACCAACAGAACTTTGATGGGATGAAGCTGTATTCGGAGCAGGAGTACATATCGCCGGTCTCGGAAGATAAATTGTTCTTAGATGGAAAGTCTCACTTTATTCCTCACCATGGTGTGGTTAATTTGGAAAATAGAAAAACGCCACTTCGCATTGTTTTGGATGCGATTGGGCCAGCGAGCACCAATGAATCCTGGATCGGAGTTTCATTCGTCGGTCGTAAGTTCCAGAAGGACCTCAGATACTCAGCAAATGATTTTGTAAAGTTGGATGAAGAGGTTCGTCAGTTCCAGAATCTCCGCTTAGACAACGATAATTTGTGCTCATAGATTTAAAAAAAAATTGTTTATTTTGTTCCTAGTTTTTGAAAAATTGTGTATTGAAATTTGTAATTGAATTGAATTGAATTGTAGTTGAATTTGTAGTTGAATTGATAATTGTATATTGAAATTTTGTTAGAAAGTGTCACCTTGTGCTGACTTCATTGATCGACTTCTGAAATTGATATTTCAGGGTGGGAGTATGTTGCGGCCAACACTCTGTATCATGATGCAGGGAAATGCCGCTAGGTGGCCTATGCCCCTTAATTGTTTCGAAAAGGCTTATCCTATTATTGGGCTGGAGGGGGGCTCAAGATTGGAAGTCAGTTGGTGTCCATCTGTCCTTGAACAGAGTCGAACAAGTATCCTTGCACCGTGAGAATCCTCCAAGTGAAAAGTAACCGATCTGTGCCAAAAGAGTTGAAGAAATCGAGAGTTTTCGGGGTAGTTTTTCGCCAATTCGCATTATTGTTCGCGCGTATTTGTAGGTAGGGCTTTCCCATCCTCAACATCCTTCACTGCCCCAAAACCCACCCTCTTTCTTCCACAGTACGCTGCAGCCACCTGCGAATTCGAGATCGCGCCGAAACTATTAAGGTAAGACCCATCTTATTATTGTTCCGGACATTTTGTCCGGTGGTCCTTCGTCCTATTTTTATTAATTATTGGGGTTTCGTGGGAACCAGCGCATAACCGTTACCCACGGGGGTTTGAGATCAATTTTGGATCGCCCTCACAAAATGCGTCAAAACCGGTCTCGACGTCAAAAATTTTTTGATTTTGTCCAATGCCCCGCTACATTTATCAGACCAAAACCATTTCTGATCTTTTTTCAGAAGAGCATATAGCGGTTGAAGAATTTCAGCCGATCTAGGAACGAATTTAAGATAAAATGTTACCATTCCCAGGAAAGACTTCAACGTTGAGACAGCTGTAGGTGGTGGGGCTTCCGTAATAGCCTTGATATGGTCGTCGGTCATATGAAGTCCGTGTTTATCGATTCGGTGTCCAAGGTACTGCATGGATGATCGGGCGAAAACGCACTTTTCAGGTTTAGCACGAAGGTTTGCATCGTTCAAGATTTTGAGTACCTTCTGCAGCCTCGTATTATGCTCTGTTCTCGTTCGTCCTGTAATATATATATCGTCCAATAATGATCCAACGCCATCAAGTCCTCTCAACAACCCATCTATGGTTTGTTGAAAAATATTTGGTGCAGATGAAATTCCAAAACACAAAAAATTGTATTTAAATAATCCCAAATGGGTTGTAATGGTCGTCAATATTTTAGATTCCTCGTTCAATGGGAGCTGTTGATATGCATCGACTAAATCGATCTTGGAAAAAACCGTCGCCCCCCCAAAATTGGCACAGAGTTGGTCAACACGAGGTAAAAAATTCCCTGTGAGTTCCAAATTCGGGTTCAATGTCAAACGGTAATCCCCGCAAATTCTAATTTGGCCATTGGTTTTTAGTACTGGGACAATAGGTGTCCCCCATGGGCTATGGTCACAAGGTTCCAAAATGTTGGCCTTCACTAAGCGAATCAATTCTGCTTCAACCTTACTTTTTAACGCAATTGGCAAAGTTCTAGCATTTAGAAAAACAGGTTTGGCCCCATCCTTCAATTTCAACGAAATTTTATTAAATGGATAAGCACCCTTTTCTTCCGAAAAAACCTTTGGATGTTCATTCAAAATTTGCTTCACATCCGGAGGTGCATCTGGGAATCGATCCTCTGATTGATATAAGAAAGAATTCATCAGTGTCCCGTCTTTCAAAAGTAGTAGTCCATCGCGTCCAATAAGTGGCGGGCCACCCCTATCGATGACGTAAAAGGCCATTTCGCCCCTATATTTTGGATGGTTAACCGGCAATGAAACCTTACCAATTGGTTTAATATTTCGACCAACATAATCCGCTAAATTGATGTCGCTCTTAGACAACTGGTTCTTCTAGAAATTTTTCATATAAAAGTCATATGAAAAAACATTATACGAAGATCCTGTATCAATTTGCAGGTTATATCGGTTATTAGCGATTTCCAAATTTACTTGAAATGGGGGATGGGCCTTCTGAGGTGAAACAGCATCATCCAATCCAGATGTCATAAGACAGAAAAACGAATCACTTAGCGAAATATCCCTATCCAATGTGCTCGTATCTTCACTCAAAAAGTTGTGAGAGCTCGACTTTGAATAATTTTTCGACTTCTTCGATTTACAAACTGGTGAAATGTGCCCCCGAGTCGAACAAATATGGCAAGTGGCATTACGGAAACGGCAATCCGAAGATGCATGAGTTTTCCAGCCACAATGGGTACATTTCTGTTTCGAAGGTTCTGACTGATTGAATGGTTGGGAATTGTGATTTCGCTTACCTTCACTTTTCTTCCTATGACGCTGCATGTGTAACAATTCGGTTGGTTCAGCTTTCACTGAAATAAAATCGGCCGAAGTTGTTTGTTTACCTGCCGCTTCCTTGGCCGCTGCCAACTCAACTGCCTTAGTTATCGTCAGTCCGGGGTTAGTTGGGTCCTCTTCGAAGAGTCGATCACGAACTTTGCTATCCTTTAGTCCTACAACGAAAACATCGCGTAGAACAATTCCGAGTTCCGCCTTAAAATCACATTGAGTCGCCAAATTTCGTAATCTTGCAGAAAAATCTGTAGCACTTTCGTCATCCCCTTGAGTCGCCGTGTAAAATGCTTGGCGAGCGGAAAATAACGTACGAACAGGCCTCAAATGACTGGTGAGGAGACCCGAAAGCGTTGTGAACGTGTAGGTATCGTCCTCAGGATCCGTTGGTACGCACAAACTCTGTAATAAACTGTACGCACTGTCTCCTAATGAAGCTAGCAAATATGCTTTTTGAATTTTGACATCCGTCGTGGAATAGGTGAGAAAAATATTCATCATCCGTTTGAGAAACAAGTTCCACGATCCTTTCCCCAATTCGAAAATGGTCGGCGGTGGCAAAGGTGCCATGTTTGCGAGGTTTTTTCCGCGAATCCGAAGAAATCGTCGTCAGGATCGTCAAAAAACGGCAAAAACCGCTCAAGACTCGTCGCCAGTGTTGTATCCTACGACATTTAAGTAAGTACTTAAAAAAAGAACTCGGGAAGGGAGATACAGCAACACGTAGGTTAGAGAGTAACGGACTGGTGTATTTTATAACCGAACGAAAACCTTCCGGTACAAACCTGTACACTTGTACAAAGGGCAATAATATACAACAAGAAGGGACGATGATTCCTTTCTCTAACAATCCCTCAATCTGGGCTTCAATGGTAGCACGTAAGGCCTGCGGTACATTGTATGGCTTTTTGGCAATAGGTCCTTCAATTCCGGTGTCAATCAAGTGGCCTATCCTTAATCGACACCCTCTTCCATCAGGTGGTTCAAAAAGCTTGGCAAACGCTCTCAATAACTGTTCCATAGTCCTTTGTTTCTCTGGATCCAAATGTTGTATTTTGGGAATCATGGTTGGCTGGGGCCCATCCTCCCAGGCCTCCACAGGAAACTCTTCATCCAGAGCAGACTCGGCCTCAACTGCCAATTGTTTTCTCATTGGGCCTTTTTCATTTCCGTGCAAGTGATGGCCCTCTGGGTCACTCGCACTCGCCCGTTTCCCACCACAGACTCAGCTTCTCCTGGTCTCAATACTTCTGGGTCTGGCTGACAGTTTGGGACTTGGGATGGCCCACTCAATTGTTGGAAAAACTTGGAAAGGTGGGTCACTGCATTTGCCCAATCATTTGGTGTAGGTGGGGGTGGTAGGACAGGCTGAACCTGTGGGCAGGGCTGGGTAGATGGATTGCTATGGGCTGGAAGCACAGGTTGCCTAGGTAGATGTGGCTGAGATAGTGTCTTGCTTTCAGCTGCTAATTCATTTGCGGCGGCAAATACTGCTTGGCTCTCATTGGTATGGATAATCATAGGTACCTTTTCCAATAAATCCATCCCCAACAGGTTCAATCCGCAACTTTCGTCCGACAGAATAATGAAAGGGTGCATCAACTGACGTCCTCCTAATCGCACATTCAACACCTGTTGGCCCCTTAAAGGGATCATCCTTCCATCTGCAGCAGTAGCCCGAATGTTGGTGGGAGCTACAATTGCATTTGGGATGGGGTGACGCAACATGGACACCTGAGCTCCAATATCATGTGGATTTTATGTCCATTTAATTCGACCGGCACTTCAATGGTTCTCTGGGCAGCCCCAATGTCTTGCTTATAAATCATCACTGGTTCCTCCATTGGTTGTTTGTTGACGGTTGTTTTCCCAGACTCAACATTAGGAATTGGAATATGGATTTTACCTTTGGGTAGCATCATAGGTCCAGCTAATCCTGAATGGCCTATATGGCGTGGAGGTAGAGGGCTGGGATCAGGAGCTAAATCCTTCCGCCATTGATGTCCAAATTCTGGTCTTTTTGCCTTTAGATGGTTTTTTCTTGATGAGCACCTTTCTTCACTGTGATTGTCAGAACCACAATAGGTACACTCAACTTCACCGTGGACGTGGCGGAATGCTGCAAAATGTTCGTTGCTTCCACAAAAGCGACAAGGTATTGGTGGTTTGCGAGTGGGCACAGCTGGTGCTCGACTTGGCTGAGCTGAAGGGTAGGAACGCTGCCCGTGGCCTGTTCTCGCTTTTTGGCATTTTGATGCAATGTGGCCTTCTTCTCCACACTGCCAGCAGCGTATGGCGCCTATGCCCCAATCAATTATGTCTGCAGTGTTTCCACCAACGGCCTTCTCAATATTTTCAGCTATAATGACCGCTCTGTCAAGGGTGGCTGGCGCATGTCCAGTGACAATGGCCCGATATTGCATATGCAAACCACGAGTAAAAGCTCCTACAGCTTTTGCATTGGCCACTCCTCGTTGCTGCTCCTTCGTTAAGTCTGGATGTTCGGCTTGAACTATTCTTTTGGCCAATTGTCCCACTCGCGCAGCAAAATTGCGTACTGATTCGGTCGTTTCCTGTGTGATTGAGCACAGACGATGGTTGAGCTCCACAGGATCCTCGCGGTCAAACCACTGAAGCAAGTTTGCCTTCACGGCCTCGTATGTGTCCTCTTGGTCTTGCAGTAAGCTATCATTTATATGAAGTTTTGCAGCTCCCTTCAATTTAGCGCGTACGAGCCTCAATCTAAGTTCGTCAGGCAGGTTAATGGTTGCCTTCTCAAGGATACTGAACCAGGCCGAGAGGGGAAAATAATTAGCTTCCTCAGGGCTCCACACATCAATCGAATCCCAAAGGGCTCTTGTTACTGTAGGTGGTTGTCGTTCCTCCATTAACCTTCGTAATAGTTCGGTCAATGCATTCATACCCGCATCTCTTCCTCCATCGCAGTCCTACATGACTTAGATCAGCGAAACTACGCAATCACAATCAGGATGTTGAGCTTGGGAACCAAGGTACAGTCAGCGGACAGCCGTCAAACTGGTGAGAGAAAAAGGTATTGGTGGTGGGTGGGAGAAGGAGGAGCTAAATGCGACCATGCGCAGAACCGCCTGTGACGTCAGAACAATTTCAATATGGCGCCTCCCTCTGTTCTCTCCTCGCGGTCCCTCACTGGAGTCGTCTAACCCCAACTCTTTCTTTCCACCACGCTTTGGTTATGGAACTCGTCAAAAATATGTGGCAAATCTACGATTTTCGCTTGAATCAATATACAAACATACAAAAAAATAATAAATAATAAATTCGAGCACGCTATAATTATAAACAGAATTTATAAAGCGTAAATCCTAACATAAATTTTTTTTTTTTTTTTTTTTTGAAAGATTTTATTGCTCCAAGTAATAACTTATTAACAATATTATTTTGAAACTAGGGCACATACTATTCAAAGCTTAGATACATCACTGAGTTTTGTTCATTTTTATGATGATATTGCATTCACTATACTACTTCACCCGTGAGCAAGCTCGAGCGGTTTGGTACGCTTCAATCGTCTGGTGATATCACTCGTGTCAAGGAGTCGGACAGCTTCCTCGTTGACGTGAGACCTTAGCCGTTGAAAATGACGTAAGGCTTGCCGCTTGATGGCTTCGTTTATGGTTTCGATTTGAAGTTCATGGTGGAGTCGTTCATTTCGAAAGTACCATGGTGCATTGACAACATTTCTTAGCACATTGTTCTGGAATCTTTGGATTATTTCCCGGTTTGAATGAGCCGTGCAGCCCCACAGCTGAGCTCCGTAAGTCCAGACTGGTTTAAGGACTTGGTTATACAGCGTAAGCTTGTTCTGGATTGACAGTTTTGACCGCCTCCCCATTAGCCAGTACATTTTTCTGAATTTGAGAAGAAGTTCCTCCTTCTTTTTCTTGACGTGGGCTTTCCACCGAAGCCTGGCATCAAGCGTCATACCGAGGTATTTGGCTTCATTGGCATGAGGAATCACTTTGCCATTGAGATAAGCCGGTATATAGTCGATCCTTTTATTGGTGAAATCGACATGTACCGACTTAGTTTCATTCATTTTGATTCTCCATTTCGCTGTCCATTGTTGTATGCTAGATATTGACCGCTTTAACTTGGTCATTGACTCAATGTTGCTGTCTCCAACTGCCAATATCGCTGTATCGTCTGCGAAAGTGGCTGTGGTGTTCATTTCAATTTCTGGGAGATCGCTGGTATACAGGACGTACAGGAGTGGGCCAAGTACACTCCCTTGCGGGACTCCTGCACATATCGGTTTTGGTTCTGAAAATGCATCATCTTGCTTTATCCTGAAGTAACGATTAGTGAGGTACGATTGAAGCAACTCAGCATACTTTATTGGCAGGGCCTTACGCAGCTTGTAGTTGAGTCCTTCATGCCAGACCTTGTCAAACGCCTGAGTGACGTCAAGGAAAATGGCAGAACATACTCTATTTTTCTCAAATGCTTCTTCGATGATGTGTGTTATCCGATGGACTTGGTCGATTGTTGAGTGTTTCTGCCTAAATCCAAACTGATGTCGTGGGATCAGCTTTCGTTCTTCAATAATTGGTATTAGTCTTCTGTGTATCAATTTTTCGAATAGTTTAGATAACACTGGTAGAAGTGAAATTGGTCAGTATGAACTTGGTTGCCCTGGTGGCTTGCCTGGTTTGGGAATCATAATGACTTCTGCTATCTTCCACAGCTGAGGGACGCTTCGAAGTTTGATTACCGCATTGATGATCATGACTATTTTTGCGATAGCTTTACGCGGTAGGTGCTGGAGGATTTGTCCAGTGATAAGGTCATAGCCTGGTGCCTTTTTTGGGTTGATATCCTTGCTGATCACCTGTTTTATCTCTTTGATGGTAACTAATGGGATATCAATGTCCTGATCAAGTGGAGGTGTTTCCTCTAGCGACGGTTCATCCGCCATTGCGAGATTCGGAGTGAATATATTCGCAAGATGGTCTGCAAAAGTATTGGCTTTGTCTTGGTTGCTCCTTGCCCATTTCTCGTTTCCACTCGCAATAGGTGCAGCATGAGTAACAGGCCTCTTGAGATATTTGTGTAGCCTTCCAAAGTGAGTAATCGGTATCACGATGACTCGTTAGCTCTGTGATGAAGTGTTCATGAGTTTCTTCATTGATCTCCTCCTTCAGCGACTTCAGTTCACTTTGTGTTTTGTACCATTCAGACTTGTGATGTGGTGCTCTGGTAGCTTGCCATCGTTTTCTGGCCTTTCGTTTTTTCTTGATTGCAGAGACTATTTCTCGTGGATAATTGATACCTTTGAGCCTTCTTGAGATTGCAGGTGTGTTGTCCCATGCAACTATCTGAATGCTGCAAACGAGATGTTCGAGCTCACTTTCCACATCATCTGGCGTGTGTATAGGCTTGCTCAAATCAATATACCTGCAAATGTCTTGTTTGAAACGTACCCAATTTGTCTTATGATTGACCAAGTACGGTTTGTGTGGCTTCTGTATGATTCGATCACTAAGCGTCAGAGCAATTGGGGAATGATCTGAACTCAAGTCATGGTTTTCCTCTACAAGAAGGTAGTTTGCTGAGATATTCTTTACAACGAAGAAGTCAATCAGGTCTGGAGTTTTGTTTGGGTCAGTGGGCCAGTAGGTTGGTTTCCCAGTAGAATGTGCCTCACAGTTGTCATCAATAATTGCTTGATGGAGTCTGCGTCCCTTTTCGGTGGTTAATCTCGATCCCCAGTCAGTGTTTTTTGCATTGAAGTCGCCTCCGAGAATGAAACGATTTCCAAGTTGGGCCAAGATGTTCTTGTATTCTTCATATTTAGTTTTGTACTTAGGTGGACAGTATATGCTTGCGACAGTAATCAGAAATGAATTAGTTTTTATCTCAAGAGCACACATCTGGACTGCTTCATTTTCAATTTTGATATACTCCTGATGGGCCAGGTTTTCTTTGATGATCACTGCACTTCCACCACGGGCATTGTTGCTCGGATGAATGGCATGGTAGCATTTGTACCCCTTGAGTCTGCAGAAAGATTCTTTGGTGAAGTGCGTCTCAGATATGAGACAGATATCAACATGATTGTAGTCTAGTGCCAACTGAAGCTCATTTTTCCGTGACGCGAGGCCATTGGCATTCCAGCAAAGTATTTTGACACTTTTCATGATGATTTTTTCGAGCCCTTGCGTTCAATTTTGCCAACACGCTCATTCAGGTTGTTAACACTCTGAGTAAGATTTGTGACAATTTCGAAAATTTGATTTATTTTAACTTGCATTTCATTATGGCTGGGATCAATAGATTGTCTCCTGCTTGACCGCTGTGCTAGCAATTGCTGGTTCTGCAAAACGTTTGCATAAGACATCAGATTTGAATTTGAAGTTTTTCCATCTCTCCCCTGAACTGACTTTTCGTGACATATTATTGGCTTTTTTGGCACAAACTTCCCTTGATTGGGTTTCTGCGGTGCTGCCTTAGCCTTTGTAGCTTGCTCTGGTAAGCTCTTGTGCCTATGCATAGCCTCTATGGCTACTGGACAGCCACGGTAGTTAGCCGTGTGATCTCCGTTGCAATTGGCACATTTTGCAGGGGTCTCTTTGGGCTTCCGACATTCCTCAGTGAGATGGCCTTTAGCACATTTAACACATCGAGGCGGCCTTGCACAGTAGTTTCTGGTATGGTTGAACTCCTGGCACCTTTTACACTGAGATGGATGTTTTGATAATTTGATAGGATGCACAGTGACGCGCCCCTTTAGGATTTGACTAATTTCGTAAATTTTGCTGATATCCAAATCTTTTTGAAAATCTACAATGCACATATCTAGAGGATTTGTTGTCTTCCACTCAATTTTTCTAACTACTTGAAGGATACTGCTGGGACCAAATTGGTCTCTTAAGTCTTCAAGGACCTCTTCATTCGTCCAAGATTTATGGATTCCCTTGATCATCACTTTGATAGGCCTCTCCTGTTTGTTCTGGTATGTATAGTGCGGAATTTTCTGATCCGCAAAACACTTCGTGATAGCACGAAAGCCATCAGAGTCCTCAGTGTTTATTTTTACTACGTCATTGGACATGGTGGTAAAACTCACATTAGTGGTTTGATCCTCAACAATTTTTTTCAGGGCTGGGAAGGACGTTACCCTCTCAATGTAAACTGGTGGTGGTTTGGGCACTTTTTTAGGTTTTGAGCTTACCATGGAATGTTTTCTTTGAGAAGGTAAATTGGCCTTTTTCCTTTTATGACCCTTCTGGATCACATTCTCCCACTCGCCTGTCTCTTCGGCTAGGATTTCCTCATCAGTATGATATTCCTCTTCTGGGGGGAAAGTTACTTCAGGAGGATTTTTTCTCAGTATTTTCAATTTTGTTTGCTCTAACTCAGTTTCCAGCTGGGAAACCCGTTTCGCTTCTCTGATCCCAGCGTCATTGATATCTGTTAAAGTATTACATAGGTGATCAATACCTAACATAAATGAAAAAATACGAAAACTGGCTTATTTTATTTGAGGATCTGGACAATTTAGGGATTTAATTTCAATTTAACAATTCTTCATTTCTATTTCGGGGACGTTTTTGATTCTAATAGTTATGTAAACTGGTTAATTCGAATCCCAGCGCAGGCCACCAATGTAATCTGGGGTTGTAAATCGAAGAATTGTTCAAACGGAATATCAATTTATTTATAAAAGAAATGGGCTGAGGGCCCAACAAAGAACAAGCTGAAGGCAACAATAAGGGAAATGCCTAAACAACGGCTTCAACAGAACGTGACAACGAAACAAAGGGGGGGAGTTAATCCCAACGAACAGAATACTACCTTGTCGGCTTCGGCTATCACTGACTCGATTACTTATGCACAATTAGTCACTATGAACTTGGTAGTACACGACGGGTTCTGCCTCACAGATAACTAGTACCGATACGTCGGCAATCACTGGTTCTGGAGTTGGCGAAATCTCGGGATGGGAAATCTTCTCGGAGCTATCTCTCGTTGACGAGCTCGAGTGGTGGACTGGTCTTGAAGATGGCTGCTGGCTTGGGTGACAAAGCGACGTGGAGATGGTGAATGAATGAATGAATGAATGATGCGTTTTATTTAGCTACCAGGGTAGATTAGGGCCTAATGGCCCTCTCTACCATCTACCCTGGATATTTTTGGGTACAATTTGAAATATTCTTGCAATCGTACAAATATGTTTCAAGTTATGATGATACTAAATATAAGAAAAATAATGGATTCCTTCGTATAAAATGGAAGAAAGGTAAATACTGAGATACGAATTGATGTCACTGATATTGTTCTAACAGTTTTTTCTTAAAATTCATTTTGAATGTTTCTGTCTTTTGACATAGATTAAAGAACTCTATATTTTCGTTGTATACTCGCGATGCTTGCACCACAAATGATCGTTCGAAAATCACTGAACGATGAGCCGGCATCTGCAGGAGCCTCTGTCGATTTCTGGTGTGCCGCTCGTGAACGTCTGCCATGAACCTCAGGTCTTCCGCCAGGTATGCGGGTCGGCCAAACTTCAAGATTTTGAACGCCATCGTCGCGATGTGGAGCCTTTTCAGGTCGCGTACTTTTAGGATGCCCAATTTATTGTATGCTGGTGTTATGTGTTCGTCAATTTTCAGCCTCAGGATGAACCTCATTGCAGCATTTTGAGCTCTTTGTAGCCTGTCGAGTTCTTTACTTTGAAGATCGCTTAAGGCTACTGACGCATAGTCAAGTACAGGGAAAATGAGGGACTGAACGAGACGCTGACGTACGTATGTTGGAAAATCAATGGCTGTCCTTCTAAGCTGGTAAAGGCCTCGATACATTTTATTAGACATGTCGTTGACTTGCGTTTCCCACGACAGGGTACTCTGGAAGACGATGCCTAAGTTTCTTGCTTCGTTTACATAATTTAGGGGGACTTCGGCATACCTCAAAAAGGGAACAGTGGTCGGGTCAATCTTTGACAGAATCTTTGAGTACCCCAGAATCATTGCTTTGGTTTTTTGTTCGTTAACTTTCATCCCGTGAGATGCGCACCATGTTACTAATTTCCGGAGTTCGCAATTGAGGAGGTTGATCGTTTCTTTGATATCTATGACATCGCAGATTCTATAGAGTTGGAAGTCGTCAGCATATAGCATGTATTTTGATCCTGGTGACAGAGTTTTGGTTAACGATGAGATGTAAAGAATGAAGACAAGTGCTGACAGCACTGAGCCCTGGGGAGTTCCCAATACAATGTTTTTCCAAGACGAGTATAATTTTTTAGGTCCTTTGACTCGCTGCTGCCGATCGGTTAGATACGATTTGAACCAGGACAAGGATACCCCCGAAATTCCGATGGACTCAAGGATGGCAAGCAGAATTTCAATTTGTATCATATCAAAAGCAGACGAAAAGTCTACTAGGATCAGGATCGTGACTTTCCTCTTGTCCATACCCCCTCGTATGTCGTCCAGTACTCTAACAAGTGCTGTTTCGGTACTAAATCCAACCCTGTATCCTGATTGTCGTGGATCTAAAATTTGATTAGACTCTACATACCAGCTGAGCTCATTGTAGACGATCTTATCTAGGACTTTTCCCATAGCGCATAGTAGGGAAATTTGGGGTGAGGGGGGGTGGGACGACTGAGGGAGAAGGCACCTCAGTCAGTGGCGCCCCAAGCGGCTGAAGACTCACATAGCCCAAGATAGGGTCCTCGGGATTTCTCCGGCTTACATTTATACCAACAGTATCATTTATATTTTGCTATGCAACCTTTTCAAATATGCTTGGGTATATTTTTCATTTTTTATTACTTACTAATACATATATTTTTCTTGTAAATTGGGCCTCTGTTCGTTAAATTTTGTAAATAAATAAATAAAATTAATACCGACCTTTCTCAATGATAAAATCATCCCATACGCCATTCGCTTACGAATGATGTACGATTCCAAATTACAATGTTATGCACATGGAAATACGTCTTAAATCCAGGAAATTACACTGGCTCATGGGATGTCACTTAGTTTTGACACTTAGTTGTACCCAAGTCCTCAACTCTGAATGGACTTATAGATGCCAGCTTTGGGGCATGTCAGCCAAAAGTAATGGTATTAGTTCCGTTGTAACTAAATTGCGATGCTGAAATTCTGGCAAGAACCTATCTTGAGTACCTAATTACCGCACTGGTAGGTACTTGAGAAAAAACACATTTTATAGGTTGGCCAGGACTTGGTGGAAAAATTGGCTAGAATATCACTGAGCTAGTAATCGACGTACATGTGTTAGATTCTCAAAGAAGAGCAAATCCAAAGTCCAAATCGTGTGGCTTCAAGAGAACATAAAGAACAATTTGTACCGCAAGGTGAAGCTCAAATCACAACAATAATAATGATTTGAGGTGGATTGGTTGGGCATTTTTGAATCCGATTTCTGTAAGGCATCGATGGTGGAGGGACCAAATCCTACCGGCCCTTCAAAACGTCATAAAATCAAATGAAAATTGGTAAATGCAATGGAAAACGTCAAATGATGTAATGATTTGTGACGGTTTTCTTTCAGAAAGTATGTTCACGTGCAACAGATATTGGAAGAATGACGAACACGTCCGATCGATACGAGTCCAAGGCTCTTTTCAGCCAGAGCAGAGGGGAAAAAAGGTTGCAACGAGCATCAAGATTATAACGTTGAAGGCTCATAACGAGAGCACTAAATGCCAAGTAAATCAGGTTAGGATCGCTTATTAGCGGGGCCTATGAGCTTTTTCCGTGTGATCAGGATACGAAAAGGGCATCGTCATAGGTCTTTGGTGTTCTTCCCATCATTAATGTCCCTAATATGGACGAGAAACGTGTAGAAGGCATGTTGTATGAATAGGTGAACAAAAAATGCATAAAGATGGTAACAAGGAGCATTTTTAACTGTGGAGAGGGGTGATCATTAAGGGGATGAAAAATGCTCGCGACCCTCGAAATGAGAAGGTTATTTTCGTTTACCGCGGGCGGTCTCATTAGGGCGGGGAAGAGCGAAGGCTGCGGTCATCGAGTCGGAAACGTGGCGTAAAGTTAGCGTTACTCGTCGACTTCTCGTCATTCTTATGATAGGTAGCTTCTCTGGAAGGTCAGGTCGTTTCTCGTTGCGTCATTTTGCGTAGGTGAGATGCCATCGAGGGCGGCTATTCGTCTTCGGGCCGTTCAATGATTCAGGAGTCTCTTGGCGCTCTTCGAACGGCGGTCGATTCATCAAAGTAAAGAAATCAGTACGTAAAGCGCCTTCTGGAATCTGGTTGACCCACCGATATGTAGGTTACGTTCGTCAATACCGTCCGTACAACAAGAACATTTTATGTATACATAATGTACCAGAATATACATAAAATATATTATGCGTACAGTCCCCAACTGCCCCAAAACTACGAGAAGCGAACTGCGATCCATCATGAGACTTCATCGGATCGCTATCACTTCAAGGATTTTCCATAGTATTACTATCAGCTTTCTCTAGGACGTTCTGGAGGCTCAGGAAAAACCACAGCGGACAAAGATATAAAAACTCTGCAAATTCTTGACACAACGGTTTATTATCTTCCTTGTGCAGATCACCCTTCTGTCTATACCAGACTGTGTTGCAAATCGGTACCATACCATATTCTCACCGTACTCATACCATACCATACGAATTTCTTTTCTATCTTACCATACTGTACTAAATCATACATACAATAATATACCTTACCATACTCATACCATGTCATACAAACCGAGTGAATATTGAAATGTCATCCATTTCTGACCTATATTTAAAATTTCAAGTATCTAGCTCATCATCAAAATTTAATTTGTTTAAACAAATAGGTATTATTTAAACAATTTTACAGACAAGAAACCGAGTGAATATTGCATTGTGATCCATTTCTGACCTATATTTAAAATTTCAAGTATCTAGCTCATCATCAAAATTTAATTTGTTTAAACAAAAAGGTATTATTTAAACAATTTTACAGATGAGAAACCGAGTAAATATTGCAATGTGGTCTATCCCCGACTCACGGTTAAAATTTCTAGACTGTAGTTTACCGGGAAGATGACAAAAGGTAGTTTTATTCTGGGCGTCTGGAGGTTGACCCGCGTAGCGGCCGTTTTCGACGCGAAAGTTTAGTGTTTTTCCTAAACCTTTGCGCGCTTACTGTGAACGAACGGCTGGTCGCACAAAAATCCAATCGGTCTTAAAAGATTCGTAATTTTGGAGCAGAGGATTCTGAGTTTGGAGCAGAGGATGAGGAAATAATAGAAAGCGCAACGAATTAGAGTGAATCTATTTGACGACGAAGCGCACACAATTAAACTGCTTTTAGAACGTTCTAGAACTGAACAGCCGGGCTTCTAGGCAGGTCAGCCAACAACATAACGACAAATGTCTGTGCGGTGTTACCAATTCCTCCACACTCCTCCTTAACACCGCAACTACACATTACTAACTTACTTAGACAACAACACAGGACAATACTTTCCTTTGTGAATAAAGCAGAAGTAAACATTCCAATGTAAACAAAAATATAAGAAACATTGTAGAACAAACAGAATACAGTACAATATTAAGAAAATACAGATCAATCAATTTTAGACAATGTGTATATGTACAGTTCTTCAACACACTTCAACTATTTTCATTAAATCTCGAAAGTATGCAAACTTTTTGAAATCAAGAGCCTTTGTCAGAGTATCAGCTCTTTGTTCATTGGTAGGAATATATTTCAAAATAACACTCTTGTTCTGTACTTTTTCCCTAATAAAATGGTACTTAGTATCAACATGTTTTGTACGGTTATTATTCTCACCATTCTTTGCCAAATGAATACATGAAATGTTATCTTCATACATCACTATAGGTTGATCAGTAGACAGAATATCATTGAGAATTCCTTTTATGAATATGGATTCACATATGGCTGTGGTTAAAGCTTTGTATTCTGCCTCTGTACTACTTAGCGATACAGTGCTTTGTTTTCTAGTTCCCCATGAAACTATATTACCAAATACAGAAACAAAGAATCCTGTTACGGATTTTCGATCGTCTAAATCATTAGCCCAGTCGGCATCTACGTAGGTATCAATTTGAAGGTTCGACTTACTGCGTGAAAAGATTAAGCCGTGACGAGGAGTATTTTTGAGGTATCTTAAAACCCTTTTTAGATGAACCCAATGTTCATTCTTGGCACAATCTTGATATCTACTGAAATAATTCAGCGCAAAACAAATATCTGGGCGAGAACCAATCATAAGGTACATTAAACAACCCACTAGTTGGCGATAAGGTTCATTTGTTATCTCGTCCTCAGATTTAGCTTTGACCAGTTTTAAATTTCTTTCAATAGGAGTATTCATTTCCTTACAATTTAGCATTTGAAATTTTAACAATAACTGGTGAATGTAGGCTGATTGGTGGATTTTAATTATATTCTTAGTTCTATCGCGTTCAATCTCCAAGCCTAAAAATGACTTGACATCCCCAAGATCAACCATATCAAAATTTTGGTTCAATTTCAATTTAAAACTGTTAATCTGATCAATATTATCACTAATGAGGATCAAATCGTCGACGTAAATAAAACAGTAGAGCTTGCATTTGGAAGTTAACTTAAAATAAAGACAGGAATCATGAAACGAACGATTAAAATTTTCTTTCAACATTAATTCGTCAAATTTCTCATACCAATTTTTGGGGGACTGTTTTAAACCGTAAATTGAGCGATTTAGTTTACACACAAATTGCTTTTCAGCTAGCTCTTCCGGTAGATTCATATAAATTTCCTCTTTGAGGTCACCGTGAAGAAAAGCAGTTTTCACGTCCATCTGGACCATCTCGTAATTAAATTCGTTAGCAATGGACATCAGAGTGCGAAATGTTGACAATTTTCCTACTGGTGAATAAGTATCAGCATAGTTTGAGGATTGATAACCTTTTGCTACAAGCCTGGCCTTGTACTTTTTCTCGCCAGTGGCTTCATTTTTCTTAATTCGAAAAACCCAGCGGCTATCAATAATTTCCCGGTTTTTAGGTCTTTCCACTCGAGTCCAAGTGTCATGAGCTTTCAATGAGTGAAGCTCCTCCTGGATTGCAGCTTCCCAGAGATGTTCATCCTCTCTCCCACAAATTTCCCTTCTCGTTTTGGGAACACTAGATACCCATTCGGCGGCACTAAATGCATAATGAGCCGAGGTGTCATAGTCTTTATGCCAGTGAGGAGGTTTTCTGACTCGCCTAACCTGTTCAATCGATTCCTCATTTTGCTGTTCGGTATCATTTAGATCAGTATTCGATTCCAAGTTATCATTTTCCGGACTGATAGTTTCTGAGACAATATCCTCATCTTCCTGGCTGTTAGCTATAGGAGTATCTGACTGATTTATCGGTAAAGATTCATCGAAAACAACATGTCGAGAACGAACAATTTTTCTAGCATTAGAGTCCCATAAACGGAATCCGTTAGTAGTATAGCCTACAAAAATCATCTTCTTCGATTTTTCAGAGAATTTACCAGTTCGTTTTGGTTTATTATCTTCGATAATGAACCATTGGAATCGCCCAAAGAAAAAAATTTTTTAACCCCCCCTCAAAATTTGTTGGTTTACGTTTCAAGATACGTAGATTCAGAAAATCGAATAAAAAAAAACTCTGCAAATTCTTGACACAACGGTTCATTATCTTCTTTGTACAGATCACCCTTCTGTCTAGATCACTAGGTCTAAATGTCTAGATCCTAAAATTTAACATTTAATGTTAGATTAATTATTATTCTCAATTATCACTAATTATTAACAATTTTATCAAGTACCTAGTGAAAATTATTACAATTTATTGTTAGGTATTGATAATTCGTATTTATCATTAATAATAATTATTATTAATTATGATTAATTAATACGATATAATTCTGGGGTTTTTAATACTACGTCGGTAATAATTTTTCTATAAAAGAAGTACCTACCAACAAACATTCGAAATTACCTTCATTTCCGTAGCACGAAACGCACCTCAGAACAACAAACTCGACATCACTTAAGCCATATGATGTTCCAAAGAGCTTGTTAGTATGAAAATGGACCTGTATTTCAACAGTTTGATTCACGATCGGGTTGTGAGGCACAATCTTTGAGCCGTCATTGTGAACGAACGGCTGGTCGTACAAAGCTGCGGATGGTCTTAAAAAATTCTACGGAACATACTCTATCTAAATATGAAATAAAAAACATACCGTTTGATGGGAATTTTTCGAGATATGGAATTTTCAAAATTTCAAAATTCGTTTTGAACCCCTTCCCCTTGACCTAGGGTTATGAAAAGTTTCGTGGATCATTGTGGGGCTGGTCCAAACCCAGAAACCGAATTTCGTAATTTTAACTCAACGCTAACTGGGCAAAGTGCCTCGGACGGCGGACGGCGGACGGCGTACGGCGGACGGCGTACGGCGTACGGCGGACGGACGGATTTTTTTTTATTCGATTTTCTGAATCTACGTGTCTTGAAACGTAAACCAACAAATTTTGAGGGGGGGTTAAAATTTTTTTTTCTTTGGGCGATTCCAATGGTTCATTATCGAAGATAATAAACCAAAATCCGTCCGTCCGCCGTACGCCGTCCGCCGTCCGCGCCACTTTGGCCAGTTAGCGTTGAGTTAAAATTACGAAATTTTTTTTATGGGTTTAGACCAACCCCACAATGGTCCTCGAAACTTTTCATAACCCTATGTCAAGGGGAAGGGGTTCAAAACGAATTTTGAAAATTTGAAAATCTCATATCTCGAAAAATTCATATAGAACGGTATGTTTTTTATTTCATATTTAGATAGAGTTTGTTGCGTAGAATTTTTTAAGACCATCCGCAGCTTTGTACGACCAGCCGTTCGTTCACAATGACGGCTCAAAGATTGTGCCTCACAACCCGATCGTGAATCAAACTGTTGAAATACAGGTCCATTTTCATACTAACAAGCTCTTTTGAACATCATATGGCTTAAGTGATGTCGAGTTTGTTGTTCTGAGGTGCGTTTCGTGCTACGGAAATGAAGGTAATTTCGAATGTTTGTTGGTAGGTACTTCTTTTATCGAAAAATTATTATCGACGTAGTATTAAAAACCCCAGAATTTTATCGTATTAATTAATCATAATTAATAATTATTATTATTAATAATAAATACGAATTATTCATACCTAACAATAAATTATAATAATTCTCACTAGGTACTTGATAAAATTGTTAATAATTAGGGATAATTGATAATAATAATTAATCTAACATTTAGGATCTAGACATTTAGACCTAGTGATCTAGACAGAAGGGTGATCTGTACAAAGAAGATAATGAACCGTTGTGTCAAGAATTTGCAGAGTTTTCAGATGGGATCAGTTTAGCGTAGTTTGGTTTTTCACCTAGCCATTTTTCTGCAGGGATTATGTTATCAACTGTCGGAATTCTATTTATTATATACGTAGCTGTATAAATGGCTTCACCCCACAATTCTTGATCAAGAGAATATTCGGCGATCAATGTCCTAGCTTTTTCAACTAATGTTCGATTTAATTTTTCACTTTTACCGTTTTGAAATGGACAGAATGGAACTGTGTTTTCTACTCTAATTCCCTGAGCTTCACAAAATTCAAGTAACTCATTGTTCATGTACTCTGTACCATTGTCGCACCGAAAGCGAGAAACCTTAGAGTTAAATTGAGCAGTCATTCTGGTTACAAATTGCTTGAAGCATTCAGGTACTTCTGACTTACGTTCTAGTAAACAAACGTGCGTGAACTTAGAAAAATCGTCATGAAATGTCAAAATATATCGTTTCTCATCATGTGTAGGAGGGTTTATCGGACCACACAAATCTGAATGGATTAATTCCAACGGACGACTAGTTTTACCGTCGTACCTAGCGCAATAATCCTTGGTTTGCCTACCTTTGACACAAGGTTCGCAGAAAATATCCTCCTTTCCAATATTTCTATCAATGCTAATCAAATTTTTGTCCAGCATTATTTTTAATTTTCCAGCAGAGGTATGTCCTAATCTACGATGCCAAAGCATACGATCATTTGGGATAGAATATGCCTTAAGGGCTGAATTTATGTCAAAATCTGCAATTTGAAATATTATTTTAAACATGGTACCCTTTTTCTGTCCTCTAAGAAAGACTTGTTTTTCCTTATTTAAAACGAACACCTTAGAATCTTTAAAAATTACCTCCAAACCAGCTTTTAACATTTTTGGAACGGACAAGAGATTACATGTTAAATTTGGAACGTACAATACATTTTGAAGCTTACATGCCGTCGTGCGAAGAATGCCTTTCTTGGTAGCCAATACTGACTCTCCTTCCTTGGCAACTCGTATGGTAATGGGGCTCTCGAGCTCTTCTACTTCCGTCAGATAGGTGACATCGTTGATGAGGTGGTCGCTTGATCCTGAGTCGACTAAAAATTCCACAGTCGGGATTGTTTCATCTTGCACCATATTTACTGAATTTTCCTTTGAATAATCAGAATCACATGCAAAAGCGATTTCTTCTTTTTCGTCAGCTTCGACGTGAGCAGTACTTGGGGCTGTATGACGGTGAGTGGTTTTGGATGGTGTGGACTTGGAGTCAAAACCTCGAGTAAAAGATCCACCAGATCGTGGCTTTTCCGAAGTATCATTTTGCGGACACTCGCTTCTTTTGTGGCCGATTTCAAAACATTTGTAGCATTTGTACGGAAATGCGTTGGTGTTAGTGCCCCTTCTATCCTGAAATCGTCTTGGATTTCCACGTCCACGATGACTCGTTTGACCCATGAAGGCGGATGATGGTCGGTCATACCCTTGTTTCTGTTGTCGTGACTCTTCCAATAGCAATTTATTTTTGACGAAGTAAATGTCTACTTCCTTTTCACTTGAAAACAAAATGTCCAAGGATGCAGTGACAGAGTTGTACGATCGAGGCATTCCACCTAAGAGTATAGCAACAAGTTCCTGGTCGGAGAGATTTGAACCAGCGTTTGCAAGATCTGTCACAACTTTGTCAAACTCATCAAAATAAGTGGCCAGCGATCCGCTTTTATTGAACTTCATGTTGTTCAACTTTCCTTTCAGTTCGATCTGTTCTGAAAGTCCGGAACGGGCGTACGTCTTCTCAAGACAGTCCATGATATCTTTCGCATTTTCCTTGTCAAAAACACTGTGAAGGATACGATCATGAAGGTTCTGAATAATCACGTTCTTTGCTTTCCGATTTGCTGGAACAAACGTCTTTTCACTCATGTTTCCATAATCATCGGAGATTACTTTCAACACACCTAACTCATCAAGAGCAGCACGAATTCGAATTTTCCAGGCATAAAACCCTTTTCCGTCGAATTGCTTGATTCCAGCAGTCACTGTGCTTCGATTTTCCGTCGTCATGGCCATGTTGCAGATTGACTTCACGTGTGTAGCACGTCTGATTCCGTACATACAATTCCACACTTTTCCGAGACAATCGCGAACTAAAATTCTACTCACAACGCGTATACTGGGCACATAACCTCTGAATTTGGAGCAGAGGATGAGGAAATAATAGAAAGCGCAACGAATTAGAGTGAATCTATTTGACGACGAAGCGCACACAATTAAACTGCTTTTAGAACGTTCTAGAACTGAACAGCCGGGCTTCTAGGCAGGTCAGCCAACAACATAACGACAAATGTCTGTGCGGTGTTACCAATTCCTCCACATGGTCTATCCCCGACTCACGGTTAAAATTTCTAGACTGTAGTTTACCGGGAAGATGACAAAAGGTAGTTTTATTCTGGGCGTCTGGAGGTTGACCCGCGTAGCGGCCGTTTTCGACGCGAAAGTTTAGTGTTTTTCCTAAACCTTTGCGCGCTTACTGTGAACGAACGGCTGGTCGCACAAAAATCCAATCGGTCTTATAAGATTCGTAATTTTTCAGGTCGTTCAAAAGTGAACTATACATTGCACGGTTCAGTTAAATATTCTGAGATATGACATTGTCGAAATTTTGAATTTCATTTTGAACCCCTTCCCCTTGACCTAGGGTTATGAAAAGTTTCGAGGACCATTGTGGGGCTGGTCCAAACCCAGAAACCGAATTTCGTAATTTTATCTCAACGCTAACTAGGCAAAGTGCCGCGGACGGCGTACGGCGGACGGCGTACGGCGGACGGACGGATTTTTTTTTATTCGATTTTCTGAATCTACGTATCTTGAAACGTAAACCAACTAATTTTGAGGGGGGGTTAAAAATTTTTTTTCTTTGGGCGATTCCAATGGTTCATTATCGAAGATAATAAACCAAAATCTACAGTCATGCAGCATGGCTATAAGAGCGAATTTTCGAAGAAATAACTGGTTTTATGTCAAATGTCTCCATTGAGGAACATGATGTCCATGAAGAACATCTCAAGTATCAACCACGTTTCTTCATCTTCAAAGTGCTTCAGTTGAAATGAAATGAAATTAATGAAATAAAATGAAATGAAAATTAATTTATTTCTTCTACAAATGCTTGCAATTTGGTAACATATATGTTGTAATGAAATATAATCTCCCAATATGGGCAACAAGCCCGCGCTAGGGAGATGAGTTGGTTAGGCTAAATTAAGAGTTACCTTATTCTATTGAAAAATTAAAAACAAAATATTACATTAAAATTTAATGCAAATATGCATGAACAACACCCCCGCCCCAAGTACCAACCAGTCCCGCAATCCGCCAACCCAAGCAATAATGAGGAAACTCCTCATTTAATGAAAAATCCCCCCATCACCGCCCGAGCAACGGACCACGAAACCAGCCAATCCCCAAGACAAAAACGCCACTCACACACATTTACGGACATTGCCGACTTAGAACAGGTAGAACTCCGCTGGACAGGAAATATTTCTTTAAAACCGTACAACAGTTCATTGATTTCTCCAACAATGTGATTTTCAATGATCTAGGTAGCTTATTAAACGACAAAATGCCTTGATAACAATAACAGTTTTGCGCTGCTGTCGTGCGAAATAATGGGAGGGAAATGGATTTGCTGTCTTTGTATCGTGTAGCTATATTATGTTGCGGATGAATAAACAGGTGTTCTTTTAATATTTGTTTTACATTAAGTTGAGAAAGAACTAGGATACCGCGATTTTGACTACAACATCGCGTTCAGCGAAAACCCCATTAATATGACCTACTTATCATTTGTCTGACTGTCTCATTTGGGGAATTTATGGGTAATTCCTCTTCCCCCCTAAAATTCCCCAAACACCCTCAGCTTATAGATTTTTCAACGTTGAACTCGATGGTGAGTCAGAATTGCGATATCTCGTTCCGTTATCAGATTAGACCAGACTAACTATGAAGAACATCTCAAACATCAACCACGTTTCTTCATCTTCAAAGTTTGAGAACGAAATAAGATATCGCAATTCTGATTCCACCATCCTGATCAGCATAAAAAAAACCTTCAAAATCAGGTGTCACTTGTCAGAACGTTTTATTCTGCGAATTTATAGGTACTTCCCCCCCCCCCCTAAAACTCCCCAAAACTTCTCTTACAGTGACCCGATTCGGCGAAATTAGCCAGATCTATAATATTATTCTATACATATAATTTTTGGTGTCTCTTGGCAGTGGATTCAGGATGGTTCGAAACGGATTTTGGTGCAAACAGTAGCTAAATTTTCTTCGAAACTTCGCTAAAAGGTCGGTACCTACTGAATGTTGACCTAATTCCTAAACAGAATGATGATTTGCCCTTACTCATAGCCAATGTGGTGGTACAATTAAACGTGGAAATGAATGCCTGAAATATTTTGAAACTTTGTACTCAAAATCAAATACGAGCCTTTAATGAGGTTCATCGCCCTGGATAACAAGAAGGAAGTAGCTGTGTGATTCTGGTGTGAAATATCAATCCATGTCAATTATTTTCAAATTAGCATTGTTTTGGCTTATTTTCTGGTAAACAATTTTCCTTGTATTGAGATATACGTGAATTTATCTTATAGGATTCAAAACCCAAATCGAAGAACCCATAAATATGATGATGTCATAGATCTTCTTTGTGTAATACACAATGTTATAAAATCACACATATCTCATCATATAAAACTATACAAGAAATGTAAAACTTACATATTACATTAAATATGAAATTAAATTAAATAGTTTATCACATTAAATATGATATTACCTACATTAAATGTGAAATAAACAATAAGAAATTTTCATATTGTTCCTTCAAGGAAGTAGTCATTCAGATAAAAGTACTTATTTTTATTATTCGTCTACGTCACATCTGTGGTAATATGAGGGTACTACTTCACAGTATAAACTGGACTGTTCATAGAGTAAAAACTTTGTAAATTGGCTGGAATCGCATAAAAACCTTCAAAGAGGTTCATTAGCCTCGAAATCTCTGCTGGAAATGTGCCCATGGTCCCAAGTAAAGTGGCCACAGTCACATTGGGCGTGACCATGGTCACAGTAGGTATGACCACTGTCACACTGTCAGCGCCTGTGGGCAGACTGGGTCCACAGTGGTTGTGACCACGGTCACAGTAGGTGTGACCACGGGCACGCTGTCAGTCCTGTGGGCACACCGGCTCCACAGTGGTTGTGACGACAGTCACAGTGGTTGTGACGACGGCAACAGTGGTTGTGACCACGGTCACAGTAGGTGTGACCACTGGCACGCTGGGTGCCCACTAATTGTGACCACGGGCACGCTGTCAGTCCTGTGGGCACACTGGGTGCACAGTGGTTGTGACCGCGGTCACTCTGGGTGTACCTATGTTCCCACTGACTGTGCCCATGGTCGCACTAGCTGAGTGCACACTGAGTGAGCACAGTTACATTTGCACAGTCACACACTAAGTGACTAATGAAAATGTTTATCAAGGCAAAATATTGATACAAGAAAAGTTCATTTTTTTCAGTAAATTTTAAAACGAAATTGAGACTAATTTTCTTTCTGAAAATTTATATTTTATTCAA
Source organism: Stenodema calcarata (assembly GCA_963920205.1). Lineage (NCBI taxonomy): Eukaryota > Metazoa > Arthropoda > Insecta > Hemiptera > Miridae > Stenodema > Stenodema calcarata. Next base: position 40,396,382 of record OY986050.1, read on the forward strand.
TTAACATTATTTACATTTTTTTATTTTATTTATTTAATTTAATTTTATTTATTTTTTTATTTTTTTTTTTACTAATTTTTACAATTTTCCAATGTTTCAGTTTTCACATGTGAAAAGCTCTAGGATTTGGGAACGAATAGAACTACAATGTTTTTCGATGGCGTGATCTATTTCTCACAAAAACGTTTTGAACTAGGTACAGAACAATGAAAAACCGAACTTTATTTTATTTATTTTATTTTATTTTTTTTTTTTTTTAGTAATTTTTACAATTTTCCAATGTTTCAGTTTTCACATGTGAAAAGCTCTAGGATTTGGGAACGAATAGAACTACAATGTTTTTCGATGGCTTGATCTATTTCTCACAAAAACGTTTTGAACTAGGTACAGAACAATGAAAAACCGAACTAGCACCATGTGAAGGAATTGAAAAACGGTTATCACTCATGGATGCTTCAACATTATATGGAAGGACAAGGAACTAATAGTAAATTCCATGAGGCATAAGGCCGAACGTTGTAGATGGAAGGACAAGGAACTAATAGTAAATTCTATGAGGCGTAAGGCCGAACATTGTAGATGGAAGAACAAGGAACTAATAGTAATTCTATGAGGCACAAGGCCGAACATTGTAGATGGAAGAACAAGGAACTAATACTAAATTTTATGAGGCGTAAGGCCGAACATTGTAGATGGAAGAACAAGGAACTAATAGTAATTCTATGAGGCATAAGGTCGAACATTGTAGATGGAAGAACAAGGAACTAATACTAAATTTTATGAGGCGTAAGGCCGAACATTGTAGATGGAAGAACAAGGAACTAATAGTAATTCTATGAGGCATAAGGCCGAACATTGTAGATGGAAGAACAAGGAACTAATAGTAATTCTATGAGGCATAAGGCCGAACATTGTAATGGAAGAACAAGGAACTAAGAGTAATTCTATGAGGCATAAGGCCGAACATTGTAATGGAATAACAAGGAACTAATAGTAATTCTATGAGGCACCAGGCCGAACATGCTCCCCCCCCCTCCACAATGACATCAGTCATTAATCTCTGACTCCTTGGGGAGGGGGCACAATTTTATTTAGGTACCAGACCCCTGGTGAGCTCACCCAAGACTGTGCGCACCTTGGCCACCCTGACTACTCTATCTGCTCCTGGACTAAGAGCTATTATGACGCCCATTGGCCATTCTAAAGGAGGACGATTGTCTACCATGATCAACACTACATCACCTAGTACAGGGATTCGAGAGGGGGTGTTCCATTTTTGACGTGTTTGAAGATCTAACAGATATTCGGTACTCCATTTTTTCCAAAAGGATTGAACTATCTGGTTGACGAAATTCCATTTGGGAAGTAGCCTAGAGCTAACAGGGGGGGGGGGGGGGGGGGCATCTGACTCAGGTAATGCGGTCAGGGGTCGCTGAATTAAAAAATGCCCTGGAGTAAGTACTGGTAAACCAATGGTCTACTGTTCAGGACAGCCTACTACTCGAGCTATGATTGTACTGAACGTTTGGTAGTTTTCATTTGATCGCAAAGGTTAACCCTGATCAATCGTTTAGCGGACTTGACTGCCGCCTCCCACAACCCAGCAAAATGTGGAAATGGAGGGGGAATGAATTTCCGCTCCACTCCCAATTGAGTCACTAGGTCCTGATCTACACCTTGACCTAGAGCTACACGAACTTTTCTGAGCAAGTTGGCAGACCCAACAAAATTAAATTTTGTTCCGTTATCTGAATAAACTACTGAGAGAACCCGTCTACAGGCCATGAATTGCTCTAGACACTCCATAAAGCCATCTTTCCTAAGGTCCATTACCACCTCAAGGTGGATTGCCTTGGTTGCAAAGCAGACAAACACGACTAGGTACATGTCTAGCTTGCGAGTGTCTCTCAAACCAGCAATGGATACAGAGAAAGGACCTGCGAAGTCCTCCCCTATGTGACGACCATTGCACCCTACCAGAGGGTAACTGACCCAGCTCTCTTTAGAAAGGTTTTGGTTTGATAGAAAAACATCTTACTCACTTGGACAAGACTCTGTTCACTAAGTTGCGACCATCAATTATCGATAGAGTGGTAGGAAGATGAGCTATTGTTGCCCGTGGACCTACATGCATGCACCTAACATGTGCTAGCCAAACTACCAAGAGTGTTAGAACGTCCTTAGAGGGGAGTAAAGCAGGGTGCTGCGTCTCATATGAATTGGAACTATGAACTAATCTACCTCCTACACGCAGCAACCCATCTGCTGATTGAAAGATGGCCAGTTGTTTCATGATCTTTGTTCTAGGCCCAGATCTATCAAAAGCTAGGGCAATGTCAGAAAAATGCCGATTCTGAGCTCTTTTGATTTGAGCAGTGTCAGCAGATCTAAGTTCCATTGTAGATAACGGAACTCCATGATTGTGGAGCGCATCCAGACTTCCAGTATGAGTCTGTGACCTACGTGTATTGGTTTGTTTTGATCTACAACTGCTAACAAATCCGAGTCCCCAAGCAGTTACTCGCCTAAGAACTAAGAACTAAATTTCTGTTCTAGTTCGTCTGTACAAATGTTTAGGTTCACTTGTGGACTGGAAGATCGAATTTCTCCTTTGATGGTCTCAGAGGTGAGATTAGGATGAATACGGCGAATTGGCCATTGCAAACAATCTACCAGAAGCCACTCAGGGCCCTGCCACCAGAGCTGATTGTTAACTAATTGACCTGGCAGGTTTCCTCGGGAAGCAACGTCTGCTGGGTTATCCCCTGTGCAAACGTGGAACCAATGTTTAGCTGGCAGGTTTGACAGTGTCTATGCTACCTGGTTGCCTACAAACACCTTCCAGACAGGCGCTGGTTCAGCTGTCAGACAGGATAGGGCTACAGAACTATCAGAACATGCTGCTACTTAATTTTCAGGTATGTGTGAAAAGTGAGAACGATCAAATTCATAACTCGTGAACGGAGGGTCGTACAAACGTGCGGCTTCACTGATGTTCTCAGAATTTCGAGCAGAAAAATCTCGGTTTTTATGGGAGGTATCCTTGCTCTCAACGCAAGCATACGCCCTCTCAGAAGCGTCAGCAAACCCTACCAACCACTGAGTTTGATGTACAGAACTAATGTGACGTGGGATGCACAATTTAACCAGTTCCTCCATAGAGCTAGATAGGTTGGTCCAATCATGAACTAAGGATGGGGGGAGGGGATCGTCCCAATCGTACTTAGCATGACATACTTAACGCTGTATGGATCTAGCAAAGACTGATAGGGGCATGACCCATCCAGTAGGGTCATAGATTCTACCCACCTGACTTGCCAGCCCACCTTTTTTAGTGGTGGGTACATCCTCCTCAATTCCCAGATCTACAGCCTCAGTAACAGGCAGCCTATGCTCAAGCAGGATGCCATTTAGCAGACGTTGATCATTTACTCAGATATGCCCATTTACTCAACTCTATTGGGCGGTGGCTAGCAGATCTATCAGTTCATCTCTAGCTTGGACCGCCTCCAACGGAGTATCACCCCCTCCATGCGCCTCGTCAACGTACGTTCTGTTGAGCAGAATCTCTGCACCTAGGGAGTATGTGTCCCTGTTTGACTGAGCTAAGTGCTGAATCACTCGATTTGCTAAGAATGGGGCAGAAGCAGTACCATAGCTAACAGTGGACAGTCCCTAACGTACTGATCTCAACTATCTCTCCACACTATTCAGAGCATATCATGATCTTCAGTGGGATGAAGGAGCTGTCTAAACATTTTACTGATATCAGCAATGAATACGAACTAAACTGATTGGAATTGACAAATAATGTCACAGATGTCAGGTTGCAACTTGAATCCTACCAATAGAATTTCGTTCAAAGATCTGCCATTGGACGTGCGCTGAGATGCATTGAACACTACCCAAATCGTTTTGGGAGGATCATTGGGCCTATGTACCACATGATGGGGTACGTAATAATGAGCTAGATTAGCAGTTGGTGGGAGCACTTGATACATATGACCAAGATCTATAATATAGATCTATAATATATTATATTCCTGAATGAACGAACAGTATGCTGTGGCTAACACTGGGTTGTTCCTGAACTTGGACTCCAATCTGCAGCGCCATGTTCCTAGAACTACCCAATGACGATCTATCTGGAGCAAACGGGAGGGGAACTACGTACCTACCTGAACTAGTTCGCTGGACTTGATCTACAAACAATTTTTCAGCTGCCAATTCAGCAGGAGTCCATGGCAGGACTTCCTCTACCTCTTCGATTTCAAACATGGGATGGAGGAGGTGATCTGTGTTGTTTGAACTAATGGTATGATTGGCAACAGAGACATAAACTGTCCCCATGTCCTCACCAGAACTAGAAAGGGCTAGTGAGGTAGGTACGACTGCCTCCAAACTACTAGTGCAATACTTCTGAGCTAACGCAAACAGTGATAGGTATCTCCCTCACAGCGCTCAAGAGTGGAGGAACAACTGAAAATAGATTTTGAACCCAAACTACATTTGATGAGCTAGTAAGTACCTACATCTTCCTCAATGTGATCTGACTGAATCAGATCCAATGATGACTTTGGGACTAAATTTTTATCTACTGGTGAACTAGGTGATTCTGACTTTGCTGATGAATTTTTACGGTTGACTACAAGGAGAATCTTCATGTTGCTTTGAATTTCATCAGACCTATACTCATTCCCCATGTATGGGAATTGCCTAGCTGGCCTGATTCTTATCAAGCTGGATGGCATTCCACTGTCAAAGTAGTTCGTCTTGTCAACTGGATTGAACTCGACAGTTTTCTCATTGGCCCTTTCTGCTAATTGACCTAGAACCAACCAACCTACTTCTGATCTAAGCATCCAGGGAGAATTGCCAACTGGGGTCCGCATTTTTGGTTGAACTAATTGCATGAACACATCCGTTCCTAGCAGAAGATCAATATTTGCAGATTTATTGAACATTGGATCTGCCAGGTCGCCACCAACCCCCTGAATATGCCCATAGATCTATAGAAAAGTCCCTTGCAGGTAGGGTGACGGTGACCATAGGGAATACCTATGCAAAGATAGGAATTCTACGATCAGCCCAGGTATGTAGAAAGAATGATGTCACTCCTAATACAGTCTGCTATTTTATATCCACTCCGCAAACTTGCATATCATGCCTACCCACCTGCCATCCTGCAGATTGAACTAAGGAGTGGGATACCAAATTGATCTGAGACCCAGTGTCCAACAAGGAACGTGATGTATATTGTTTACCATTATGTGACACAGTCACTCTAGCGGTGGGGAGCAATGACAACACTGGTTGAAAGAGAAGGTTGGATCTAGTGCCTCTCTGCCTACTGTGATCCCAAGGAGATTTCAAACTACAGTTGAGCACAGGGGAACGTGAGTGACACCCTGTGTTCCAATTTTTTCGCTTGTTATGATTATTCCTGTCAAATTGGTGTGCGCCGGAAACTACACCTAAGGGGGAAGGCAGCACAGCAACCCTGGGATGGAGCTTATGAACTAGACTATAACTAACCATCTGGTTCGTGCAATGAGGGACCCCACTGCTGTGTTTTCCGTCCCAATCTGGGTGAGGTGTCAAGACAGCTGAGGTATCGTCACCAGAGGTCATAGGTACTATCATGCACACATCATCAGTGACAGCCATGCTACTATCCACAGTCTTACAGTTATACATCCTACCTATGGGATCGGAGCAAACATGAAAATCCTTGATCTTAGAACTAGTTTTACCTGACCTACCTACATGTCGGGGCTCAACATGTTTATGAACTAGATTCTTCCTGCCTTCTGACAAAACCCGCCTACTGCCCCTATCAGAACTAGTCACAGATCTAAAAGGGGATCTGTCAGCACGGCAGCTTCAATTATCGTCAGATCCTCTACCCTCTAACGACACAAGAGAGCTGAACTGAAGATGTAACCTCTCCCTCAAATCCAGAATGAATCTCTCGGCACTCGCGACAATATTCCCGGGTTTCACGGCACCAATGAAAAGCTCTAGGATTCGGGAACGAATAGAACTACAATGTTTTTCGATGACTTGATTGATCTATTTTACATAAAAACGTTTTGAAGTAGGTACAGAACAATGAAAATCCGAACTAGCACCAGGCGAACGAATTGGAAAACGGTTATCACTCATATCAATAGGACAGCATAGGATAAGCAAGGATGTCGGGATGGGATATCGATATCCAATATTATCGAAATATCGATTTTAAGCATCCGATATTCTGATATCGATACCGACACATCCGATATTATCGATATATATCGATATCCCAACAGGCGATATAGGTATCGGGTTGATCAGCGCTACTTATGTCCGGCATGGCTACGGTCAGGACAGTGAAACTGGAAGAAGAAGAAGAAGGAACAAGGGTTGATCAGCTATCCTTGTGTGTTATCTACTGCTATCTACCTAGGTTATTGTCTAACCTTCTACGTTCTACCTACCTGCTGATGAATCCTTCTTCTTTTGATTATTTCATTCCATTCTTAAACTAAGTATCATTATTTTTATTTTTTTATATATTTTATATTTTATTTTTCTAGCATTTTAAAATAAAATAAAGATTTGGTGTTGTTAGCAATAATTTTGTATTTTTTCCCAGAGTCGTCACATTGAATAAAAAGTGTTGGGCCGATTCCCTTACTACTTGCCCCATATAAATACATGATCCATGGAATGTAATTGAACATTTACAATTAAGAATAAAGTAGGTCCCTAACTATCTAAGTGAGTAGGTGGGTACTGTAATGAAAAAGAGAAAAAGAAAACTCTTCATGAGGATAATAATATTACATTACAAAATATTAATATCGATATCGGCTGATATCGATATTGGCTAACATCGGCTGATATCGATATTTACTAATATCGATATTATGAAGCCGATATTCCATTGGTATCTATACCACTCTTTCGATATTGATATCGATACTGATATCGATAATCAGCTTTAGATATCCCATCCCTACATGGATGCTACAACATGCTGGACAATAGCTACAACGTGTAGTGTAGTGTAGTGAAGCCGGCGCGACATGGTAGGCGGAAGAACAAGGTACTAACAGTAATTCTATGAGGCCAAACAACATGCTTATTCTAAAATATACACAAAAAAAAACTTAGAATCGTAAGAGTATACTTTTGGTTTATCTTCGATAATGAACCATTGGAATCGCCCAAAGAAAAAAAAAAGTTAACCCCCCCTCAAAATTTGTTGGTTTACGTTTTAAGATACGTAGATTCAGAAAATCGAATAAAAAAAAATCCGTCCGTCCGCCGTACGCCGTACGCTGTCCGCCGTCCGCGCCACTTTGCCCAGTTAGCGTTGAGTTAAAATTACTAAATTTTTTTTATGGGTTTCGACCAACCCCACAATGGTCCTCGAAACTTTTCATAACCCTAGGTCAAAGGGAAGGGGTTCAAAACGAATTTTGAAATTTTGAAAATTTCATATCTCGAAAAATTCATATAGAACGGTATGTTTTGGTTTATTATCTTCGATATTGAACCATTGGAATCGCCCAAAGAAAAAAATTTTTTAACCCCCCCTCAAAATTTGTTGGTTTACGTTTCAAGATACGTAGATTCAGAAAATCGAATAAAAAAAAATCCGTCCGTCCGCCGTACGCCGTACACCGTACGCCGTACGCCGTCCGCCGTACGCCGTCCGTGGCACTTTGCCCAGTTAGCGTTGAGCTAAAATTACGAAATTTGGTTTCTGGGTTTGGACCAGCCCCACAATGATCCTCGAAACTTTTCATAACCCTAGGTCAAGGGGAAGGGGTTCAAAACGAAATTTAAAATTTCGACGATGTCATATCTCCAAATATTCAACTGAACCGTGTAATTTTTAGTTCACTTTTGAATGACCTGAAAAATTACCAATCATTTAAGACCAATTGGATTTTTGTGCGACCAGCCGTTCGTTCACAGAGAGCGCGCAAAGGTTTAGGAAAAACACTAAACTTTCGCGTCGAATACGGCCGTTATGTGACCCAACCTCCAGACGCCCAGAATAAAACTACGTTTTTCATCTTCCCGGTAAACTACAGTCTAGAAATTTTAACCGTGAGTCGGGGATAGACCACATTGCAATATTCACTCGGTTTCTCATCTGTAAAATTGTTTAAATAATACCTTTTTGTAATAATACAAATTAAATTTTGATGATGAGCTGTTGACTTGAAATTTTAAAAATAGTTCAGAACTGGATCACAATGCAATATTCACTCGTTTTCTTGTCTGTAAAATTGTTTAAATAATACCTATTTGTTTAAACAAATTAAATTTTGATGACGAGCTAGATACTTGAAATTTTAAATATAGGTCAGAAATGGATGACATTTCAATATTCACTCGGTTTGTATGACATGGTATGAGTATGGTATGGTATATTATTGTATGTATGATTTGGTATAGTACAGTATGGTATGATAGGAAAGAAATTCGTATGGTATGGTGCGAGTACGGTGAGAATATGGTATGGTGCCGATTTGCAACACAGTCTGGAATAGACAGAAGGGTGATCTGCTCAAGGAAGATAATAAACCGTTGTGTCAAGAATTTGCAGAGTTTTTTATTTCATATTTAGATAGAGTTTGTTCCGTAGAATTTTTTAAGACCATCCGCAGCTTTGTACGACCAGCCGTTCGTTCACAATGACGGCTCAAAGGTTGAGCCTGTCGACGCGATCTTGAATCAAACGGTTGAAATACAGGTCGATTAAATACAGGTCGACTCGATTTTCATACTAACTAGCTGTTTAGAACATCATATGGTTTTAGTGATGTCGAGTTTGTTGTTCTGAGGTACGTTTCGTGCTACGGAAATGAAGGTAATTTCGAACGTTTGTTGATAGGTAGGTACTTCTTTTATAGAAAAATTAAAAAGTATTAAAAACCCTAGAATTATATCGTATTAATTAAATACAAATTATTAATATTTAACAATAAATTATAATAATTTTTACTAGGTATCTACTTGATAAACTTATTAATAATTAGTGATAATTCATAATAATAATTAATCTAACATTTAGGATCTAGACATTTAGACCTAGTGATCTAGACAGAAGGGTGATCTGTGCAAAGAAGATAATGAACCGTTGTGTCAAGAATTTGCAAATTCTTGACACAACGGTTCATTATCTTCTTTGCACAGATCACCCTTCTGTCTAGATCACTAGGTCTAAATGTCTAGATCCTAAATGTTAGATTAATTATTATTATCAACTATTTCTCATTGCAAACCTGTTCATTGTGTACCCAAGATCCTTCCCTAAAAGACCTGGCAGCGGGAAATATTATTCAACATGGTTTGAAAAGGGAAAAACAAGTCTTGTAAAAAATCCCAATGCTCAAGGTAGTAGTCGATACCAGTGACCAACATTTTCTTCAGTAGTCGACATGGTTTTGCACTAGTAGTCGACCTACATGTGTTAGAAGTCGACAGTATCACTTGAGTCAGTAGTCGACAGGTTTCGTCATTCCATCGTATTCGAATTTTACGACATCTAAATAAAATACATTCAACTGTGAATCGGAACTTGAAAATAGATTAATAAGATGTAATAAAGTAGTAATCAGACTTTTTATTTGCAAACAGCTCATTATCAGTCTCAAATTGCAATAAGTACTTAAGTAAAAAGGTATGAAAACTATAGTCGAAAACTCAGTGTCAGACAATTGACATTACAGTTGGGCTTAGGTACCTATTTACATATTTTTTTGACATTTTCATGTCTTTGCTTTGGCACATAAACTGAAACGGGAAAAATTTGTTCCCTTGATTCACCCTTTCCCTCAGATCACGTCAGAACACAAGCAACCGGCGGGCTATTACGTCAGAGCCTATGACGCACGAGCGTATGACGTAAGACGGCTGGCAGGAGGCTAACTAGTACGTCAGAGCCTATGACGCACGAGCGTATGACGTAAGACGGCTGGCAGGAGGCCAACAAGTACGTCAGAGCCTATGACGCACGAGCGTATGACGTAAGACGGCTGGCAGGAGGCTAACTAGTACGTCAGAGCCTATGACGCACGAGCGTATGACGTAAGACGAGTGGCAGGAGGCCAACAAGTACGTCAGAGCCTATGACGCACGAGCGTATGACATAATACGGCTGGCAGGAGGCCAACTAGTGCGTCATACGACGAGACCTTTTTATGTCTCTGCGCCCCCTCCCACACCCACACCGCGTACCTCGTACTTCATTTTGGTTTATTATCTTCGATAATAAACCAGTGGAATCGCCCAAAGAAAAAAAAATTTTAACCCCCCCCCCCCTTAAAATTTGTTGGTTTACGTTTCAAGATACATACGTAGATTCAGAAAATCGAATAAAAAAAAATCCGTCCGTCCGCCGTACACCAAACGCCGTCCGCCGTCCGCCGTACACCAAACGCCGTCCGCCGTACGCCGTCCGCGGCACTTTGCCCAGTTAGCGTTGAGTTAAAGTTATGAAATTTTTTTTATGGGTTTCGACCAATCCCACAATGGTCCTCGAAACTTTTCATAACCCTAAGTCATGGGGAAGGGGTTCAAAACGAATTTTGGTACGACATGGTATGACTATGGTATGGTATATTATTGTATGTATGATTTAGTATAGTACAGTACGGTATGATAGGAAAGAAATGGTATGAGTACGGTGAGAATATGGTATGGTGCCGATTTGCAACACAGTCTGGTATAGACAGAAGGGTGATCTGCACAAGGAAGATAATAAACCGTTGTGTCAAGAATTTGCAAAGTTTTTAATCATGTTACAAAATTATTTGTTTAATTGAAAGTTGTGTCTATTTTTTCCCATGTTTAACACTAGGTATTAAACACTGTAAACACTATTTCGGAATAATTCTGTGCTGTATTACAATTATTAAGGATGGGCATAACGGTCATTTTCGAGAAACGTAAAATAACGTTCATTACATTAAAATAACAGTTATTTTAAATAACAGTAACTGTTATCGATAAATTACCTATGTTTTCCTCATGTTTGATCGGTTGTTATTACTTTCTACTTCTTCCTATTTGATGATTGTTCTCCAAACTGTATACATGCAAAGAACCATAAACAGAAAAATTTAACCAAATATGTTATCATCTACTTCTGTTAAATACTATTTTGGAGCTTTAGCATGGAACATGCTTTAGCCTTGGACTAACTAACCGAAAAACGTTACGCGGAATGGGTGACGCGGGATGGGTGACGAAATTTTCTAATGATTTCCGCTTACAACGGAGCCGTTGCTGGGGAAATGAAACTTATTTAGTTTTCATCGGACAGAAATCGTTCACCACTCGTTGGAAAGCTCTGAATTTATTAGACAAGGTACATTTCTCCAATTTGAATGTAGCTGTACGGAAAGCTGAGTTATGCGCATGACATCAAATCATTTTTGTTTACTAACAAAGGTACAAAAGAATATTATAAATGCTTAGTAAACAATCTTATGTGTCGCTAGCCTGCTTCATTACCAGGGAAGTTAGAAAATAAGACAACTATAAGAAGTAGTGAGTAATCATTAGTGCTATAAACTTTTATAGTTGTGCAAGAACCTGAACCGCGAGGTAATGACGTCCCTAACAAACTATTGAAAACGAATTATACTTTAGCTGACCACCAATTTGACATCCGCTTCCGACAAAATCCGCTAGGCCATATTTGTGATGTTTGTGATCGAATTTGGTTCAAAAGAGATTTATGTAAAGTTGGTCCAACGTGTTACGAGATATTACACGACGAATTCCCAAACGAAGATGTAAACAGAGAAAGAAGACATGGCTAAAGCATGTTCCATGTTTCTCGATTTTTAGCCGGAGTTTTTGCGGTGGCCTACCAGAGTTGAAAAGCGTAACGAAGTTTAAGTCACGAAATTATGTCACGAAGATTTTTAATGATTTTCACGTACAACCGAGCCGTTTCTAGGGAAATGAAACTTCTTTAGTTTTCAACGGACAAAAATCGTTCTCCATTCGTTGGAAAGCCTTTAATTTATGCATAAATAAATTATGCATAAATAAAAAAAAAAGGATAAGGAAAAGGGGAAACGGGACGCAAAAACATTATTCATGTTTTGCATAGCAAATACCTCGTTCTATACAAAGTATAGAAGAGAAAAGATCCAGGGGGTCCAGGGGGGCTTTTTTTTGCAAGTCCCGTTCATCAAAACCAATCTCCTTGCTAATTTAAAACAAACTATCTTCAAATGTGTTGACAAAGTTTTCGTTTTTCCTATCTGTTGAAAAAGACAGTTAGTTATTCGTTTTCTTCGTAACTACATTAAATGTTAATAAAGACAGTTAGTTATTCGTTTTCTTCGTAACTACATTAGAAATTTTCTAACAATATATTAGCTAGAACACCCGTTTTTCGTTGAGAAGAAAAGAAACTATTTTTTTTTTGTAAGTAGTTTTCTCGACAGTTTCAGTCTTATCGCACAATCAGTTGAGATTATTTTTTCCAAACTAGTTTCGCGTTTCTTGACCCATCCCTACCTCCTACCCCCTGACTTCTTGCCACGCCTCTCCATTTGGAACGATCGTCAGTGGAGTTCCATTGGAGGAGTTAAACTGGAGTTCCACGATCGTCAAAGGAGTTACACGATTGTCAGTGGAGTTCCACAATCGTCAGTGAATCGCCGCTCCACAAGTCACTGCCCCCTCCCCCCCGCACCATCCACTCGTCACCCTACCATCATCCTACTGCCTACCCCCCTGCCTACCCCCTGACTTCTTGCCACGTCACTCCATTTGGAACGATCGTCAGTGGAGTTCCACTATCGTCAAAGGAGTTACACGATTGTCAGTGGAGTTCCACAATCGTCAGTGAATCGCCGCTCCACTAGTCACTCCCCACTCCCACCCCATCCACTCATCACCCTACCATCATCCTACTGCCTACCCCCCTGCCTACCGCCTGACTTCTTGCCACGTCACTCCATTTGGAACGATCGTCAGTGGAGTTCCACGATCAGCAGTGGAGTTCCACTATCGTCAAAGGAGTTACACGGTTGTCAGTGGAGTTCCACAATCGTCAGTGAATCGCCGCTCCACTAGTCACTGCCCCTCCCCCCCGCACCATCCACTCGTCACCCGACCATCATCCTACTGACTCCCCTCTGAGTTCTTGCCTTGCCTCTCCATTTGGAACGATCGTCAGTGGAGTTCCACGATCGTCAGTGGAGTTCCACGATCGTCAGTGGATCGCCGCTCCATGAGAGTCACTGAAAACCCCCGCCTCCTATCGAATGCATTCAGTCACCCAGGGATTAGACACACATTTTGCGAGGTTAGACACACCTATTGACGACATACATTCTTCTTCTTCCTCTTGTTATTTGTGTTGCTCCCAGTTGATTATTCGATAGTTCAATTCAATGAACTACTTGTGCCGTTTTTTTTTTCAACTAGTTTTGGTTTATTATCTTCGATAATGAACCATTGGAATCGCCCAAAGAAAAAATTTTTTTAACCCCCCCTCAAAATTTGTTGGTTTACGTTTCAAGATACGTAGATTCAGAAAATCGAATAAAAAAAAATCCGTCCGTCCGCCGTACGCCGTACGCCGTACGCCGTCCGCCGTCCGCGCCACTTTGCCCAGTTAGCGTTGAGTTAAAATTACGAAATTTTTTTTATGGGTTTCGACCAACCCCACAATGGTCCTCGAAACTTTTCATAACCCTAGGTCAAGGGGAAGGGGTTCAAAACGAATTTTGAAATTTTGAAAATTTCATATCTCGGAAAATTCCCTTCAAACGGTATGTTTTTTATTTCATATTTAGATAGAGTTTGTTCCGTAGAATTTTTTAAGACCATCCGCAGCTTTGTACGACCAGCCGTTCGTTCACAATGACGGCTCAAAGATTGTGCCTCACAACACGATCGTGACTCAAACTGTTGAAATACAGGTCCATTTTCATACTAACAAGCTCTTTGGAACATCATATGGCTTAAGTGATGTCGAGTTTGTTATTCTGAGGTGCGTTTCGTGCTACGGAAATGAAGGTAATTTCGAATGTTTGTTGGTAGGTACTTCTTTTATAGAACAATTATTACCGACGTAGTATTAAAAACCCCAGAATTATATCGTATTAGTTAATCATAATTAATAATAATTATTATTAATAATAAATACGAATGATTAATACCTAACAATAAATTATAATAATTTTCACTAGGTACTTGATAAAATTGTTAATAATGAGTGATAATTGATAATAATAATTAATCTAACATTTAGGATCTAGACATTTAGACCTAGTGATCTAGACAGAAGGGTGATCTGTACAAAGAAGATAATGAACCGTTGTGTCAAGAATTTGCAGAGTTTTTTCAAATTGAGAAACGGTTGTAACGTTTTTTTTCCTAACTAGTTATTTCAAACTAGTTTCTCGTTTCTTGATCCATCCCTAACAATTATGTGTCCATGGTTCAGTTGGGTAATATGTGTTGCTCTTGATATGTTCTTGTCTTGTTGACTCAAACCATATGATTTGAACAGATATCTGTTCTTATTAAGGTTTGTTTTGAGCTCAAAGGCCGTGAATGTGAACACGAGCATGTGCCCACGGTCAAATCTCCGTGGTGACATTTCCATGGTCACAATTGGGGTGACCACGTGTTCACATGACCATGGTCACATTGATGTGACTATGGTCACATCATTGTAACAACGGGGATGTGAGCATGGTCACCCCAATTGTGACCATGGGCACAATCGATTTTTTGGACCATGGGCACGTTTCCAGCAGGGATTCGAAGCAGGAAGCTGTGTTGATTTCTGGTGTGAAGCGTGATATCGTCACGCTAGTGGCAACACCAGCTAACTCAGCTCTGCTCACGACAACAGGGGCTATCTCAGCCAAATTTGAGTAAAAACGAGATTTTCGATGTATTTTCACTATTTCAGATCCCTGGGTGGGTCTGTATCATTAAAAACCTTCGAGTTGGTTCAATAGAAATCATAGAGAGAGGAAAATCAGTTTTTTCCCCTCCTGAAAACCTGGAAAAAATTAGATAGTTGGTGTTGTCACTAGCGTCACGAAATAGCGTGACGAAATATCATTCTACGACCTGAAAACAATAAAATCTAGGTAACAACGCTGTGAATCTGTATAATCTAAAAATCAAAATTGATATATGTATTTGTAAAAACTGGAATTCTGATCGTCTTAATGACTAGTAGATATTGTGGTAAACCCATTGGAAGTTAAAGGTGTTTGATGGTAGTTACCGGTTTGTGGGTGTTACCGAAAATGTTGTTTAGTTTCTGTTCCGGTTGTGTTTGCGTTATGAAATAAATCCAAGAAAATAACATTGTTACTAGGTATGTACATTGTTCATTACAATATTGAATATTGAATATTTGCTGATAGGCAGCGGAACTTCCTTATCAACGAGTTAAAAGGCTGGCAATAAATCATAGCCCAATGTCTGTAATCCACAGTTACCACTCTAATATAATTCATGTACATTACCAATTATATTTATTTCTGTTCTATGTGTGTTGGGACCTTAAATAAATTTATTTTCATCAGACCATGTGACGCTGACGCTTACCATGTTTGCCAAGTGCTAAAGGCAAGTTATCGAGCAGCCATATTTTTCTAGCCTTCATTTTCTACCTATACCTGTTGCCTATTTCTACCTTCGTTGCTGCAGGTTGTCCATGGACAGCAAGTACCTGATTATTCTTCATCTTTGTGTGAAGTTCATACCTGTACCATACTATCTGTGTTAGGTATACCTCTTCATAATATTATCTTCTGTAGCCACTCCGTTTACCAAAACATAATCACTTGTTACCATTATTAAACTAGGAAATCTTTACCTGTTTTGTGTTATCCATGTTTATTCCTTGTTTACCTACTTCTCATTACCTATTCATAAGTTATAATTCTCAGTGCAATACAGTCCACTGGAGTACCCATCCAGTACCCCGTTAGTTTAGGGTTGGGCAAGAACACGATTTTTCAAGCTTATTATGACAGTCTCTCGAAACCCCCGTTATATTCTCCACATGAACGTACTTACGATATTACGCCATAAGTGAAAAAATTACAATAACAAATGTATAAAAACATGATATTACAAGTATTTTGGTACTCTCAAGTTCTCATGTGCACGGTAGGTAGGTACATGTTCCCAATCACTCCCAATAATGTGCGAGACATATTTCTGTTGGTAACTAGCAAGCAACTAATCACTTCAGACCATCGTCCCTCTTTCTTTCATGATTTCTCGTTAATATGGACGTTTGCATTCAATATTCATTCGGTAATGAGGACAAGAAGCGACGGTTAGTTCACAGGAGAAATCGCTTTTTAACAATCGCGAATTAGTTACTGATGTTCATTGTTATGTGAGACAAGTACTTTTACAAGCCGTCCAGCTGAATAATTTGAACTGTTGCATTCCACCTTTCAACATCGATTGATTTCAATAATTTTGTGATTTCACTTCATCGAGTCTCGTATAAATGGACGTTTCTATGATTTTTTCTCAACAGTTAAATCAATGAAATGAAGAAGAGGAGGAAAAAAAATGAAAGTTCCACAACGATCGGTAAGAAATTAATGATTTCCCTGACCATCAACTTCCTTGTCGATTTCATATCACTTACCAGCATTGTTCACTGAATCAAATTACTATCAATAATAATGATTATGTTGCTCCTGCGAAGACCGTATTAATTTTTTATATTAATGAACCCATAACGGGGGTGACGTAAGACCTACATCACCCGGGGACTGGTCAGACGTAAAAATGTCATAATCAAATGGGGGAGAGCGGGTAAGTGTCGATAGTTCAACACTTTATATTGATAAATCATCATTGTGATTTCTGAGATCAGTACACCAGTTCATAATTTATGACGATTATTAGAAATTTTTTTTTAATCAGTTTGATTGGTGGAATGTATCGAGGTTACGAGTATAAAGGGGGTACCACTTCAGCGCCTCTTAGAGCAGAGAAGTGAGAATGAATGTTTGGTAATTTCCCCTAAAAAATATGTTTGGACGATATTCCTACTTCGTTCATGAAACTCGTTGAAAAACAAGGCGAAAGTATTCTGAGAGAGAAGTATATTATTCTGAATGGAATTAGTGGCGATTGTATGGGGAGCGGAACATGAGGAAGTGAACCAAAATAAATTGTTCAATGGCTTAAAACCATTTATCGATATTATACCAGAACAGAAATGCGAGAATGAAGTTCCCAGAAACCCAGGGATCTGGCGATACTTGGACTGAGACGGTCTCTAGCCATGGAACGAGTATCTACGGTGTATAATGAGGGGTTGAAGAAGTGAAGGTTCACCAAGGCGAGTAGAGGTTTTTAGTAAGTAAGTAAGACATGCTGTTTTGCATTATCAGCGTCATCAGCCGACCCAAGTCAAAATACTGAGGTGTGTTATAAACAGATTCAGTAGCATTCAAATTCCTCATTCGACTACTTTTCCTTTGGAGACCAACACAATTCAGCTTTGTAGTTCAACAGTTCTTGTAAAATTAATGCGGTGTTTCGTATGACTTTCTACATTTGAACGGCGAAGTACTGAAGAATATTCTTCACTTTGGTAAAATTTTCCAAGCTATCGGGAGACTACGTACGTTGTTGCTCGATATCACGTACTGTCCTCCGTCTGGTTGTTTGATGTATTCCCATTGGTTGAAATCCATAAAATTACCCTATCAATCCGACTGCACACAGTCACATTTCCCCAGTGCCTACAGAACCAACTTACCATATTCCCCGGGCAAAAACTACTATTTTCCTCGTTGGACGCTTGCTGTACATGAGCTAATTTATTGACCACGGGCCTTACAACAAGACTCGTTTTTTCGTCTCCCCCTCGCTCACATTTATGTACCTTCCTCCTGGTTCTCTCCGGGGCGAGGCACCGGTTCCCCGAGCGGGACGCGGATGCTGGCGTGTGCCGCTGCAGATGGTATCGTACTTGACATTTACTTGAACTTAGGTGAAGGATAACAACCCAGCCTTGGGTGTGGCCGCCCCTTCTGGTCCGACTTCGAGAGGGAGATTCTTCTTATTTTGCAAACTATGAGGGCCGGCCGACGGTTCTACGTTCACTTTTCCGCTTCGCTCTTCTGCACCCTCCCATTATGTATTTCGCTCTTCCTTTACCATTGAGGAGTCTTGAGTTATTGCGCGTTTTGCTGTTTCTTGGCCGCGAGAAATCACAGGCCTTGTACAAACGGCGGAGGTGATTTTCAAATCCATTTATTCCTTTATAAGGTGAGCTGAACAACATCAAAATTACCTGAGGCGCTATTTCATCTTGAAGCCCAAAAGGGCCGACACACTATCAACCAAGTTTGTCAAATTCCGCTGCGTTTTGACAAGACGATCAAGCCATTCCTCTATTTTTGGCGATCCTGGACCGAACTCCGTGAGGGCACAAGACAATCAGTTTCTGATGAAATTCACAAGTCAAGTTCTGTGGACTAATTTCTACGCAGCCATAATTGCAAAAACTCTGCAAATGCTTGACGGAACGGTTTATTATCTTGTACAAATCACACTTCTGTTTAGATCAATAAATGATAGATTGATTATTATTATGAATTACCTACCAATAATTCATAATTATTATAATTTGATGATAATAATTATCAAGTAATGTAAATTATTATTGATTATTGTTAATGATTAATAGTTATTGTTAGTTAATAATAACTACCATTAGTTACTATTATTAGTTATCATTAATTAACTCGATATCTGAAAACCATGTGCTTCCTGAATCAGCTGAGCCAGTATGAACGTTGACCCTCATGATGACAACTTTCGATGTGCTCCAGTTTTGAGCCCTCGTTGTGAACGATCGGCTGTCGTACAAATTTAACCGGTTAACCTCCTGATGGTCTTGAAAAATTCCAAAAATTAAACACTTCTTCTTAAAAACCATACGTTCCAGTTGAATTTTTCGAATAATATTAAGTAGGTATATTGAATTATTAATAAAATTATTTCGAATAATAATAATATAATACTACATGATATGTAGTATTATATAGTATGTAGTATTATATGTAGTATTATATAGTATATAATAGTACATAATATGTAGTGCATAATAGTATATTATATTTCCTATTAGGAATTTTTCAAAAATTCAAAATTCGTTCTGAGCTCCTTCCCTATGATGTAGGGTTATGAAAAGTTTCAAGGATCATTGTGGGGTTGATCACAACCCGTAAACCAAATATCGTAATTGTTAGTTGTTTCGATGATTCTGTTTCCAAGCAATTATGTTTATAGTTATTGTTGTGGATTGATTGAAAAGTTCATTCTTGTGTAGACCACTCTATTGATACGTATAACGAATAAAAGAATTTACTACAACAAAGGTTATCAGGCCCAGCACGCGAAGATAGACTAGGAAAGGTGATGAAATGGCAGCAGAAGACCACGAGAGCACCCAAACAAAAGTGAGTGGCATTGTAAAGTTCAATAAGAAAAATTATAAGACGTGGTCATTCAACCTTCGACTTGAGCTAGAAGATCTTAATTTATACGAGACAGTAACCACCGAAGACGATGCACTATTTGCTGCTCTTGATGCTGGGAAGAAGAAAAAGGCATTCCGGTTGATAGCGAGAACAATAACGGAGGACATTCAGAGTGATATATTGGATATCACATGTCCTCGAGAATTATGGAGGAAACTGGCTTCCAGGTTTCAACCGAAAACTAGATTGCGTCGCCTTCAAGCTTCTAAAAGCTTATACTCGGCAAAAATGCAACCCGATGAGGATATGGAAAGTTACGTGAACCGGGTGTTGGGATATGCTTCAGAAGTGGTGAAAGCAGGAAGTGCAAAAATTTGTGATGAACAGGTATGCAACGTACTAATCAATGGTTTGCCTGACGATTATGAAACCATTGTTAGCATGGTTTGCACATTCAAGGACGATGAATACACTCCTGAGAAGTTGGAAAGTTTATTATGTGGTGAATATAGAAGAAAATTGCTCAAGAAAGATGGAATGGAGATGGCTACAGATTCTAAGGCATTATGGGTTCAACGAGATTCCAGACGGAAGAGTTTCACCTGTTACAACTGTGGAGGAGAAGGGCATATCGCAAAATTTTGCCGAAGGAAGAAATATGAACGAGAAAATATTCGAGATAATAATGAAAAGAAAAATGAAAATGGGAATCAATCATCCATGGTGTGTCTCAACGCTGTTGCCCGTTCGGTTAGTAATAATGTATGGCTGATCGATAGTGGAGCAAGTAGCCACTTCACTCCTAGAAGAGCAGATTTTACCTTATACGAAGAGCTGAAAAGTCCACAGGTAGTAAAATTAGCGTGTAACTTAAGCTGTCACATTGTTGGAGTAGGTACAGTAACTATCATGTCCCGAACCATTCATGGTAAGACTTGTATAAACCTGAAGAATGTGTACCATGTTCCCGATTTTCATTATAGACTCTTATCAATTGCAAGAATTGAGATGAATGGGCATAGAGTAATTATACAAGATGGGTGTTGTCGAGTCTTTGATAGAAATAGAATTGTGATAGAGGCAGAGAGAAACGAAGCTAATATGTACGCTTTCCAAGAATTCGACTTAGTTCAAGCTGTCCATTTATCCAATGTTGGAAAAGAAGTAAACTGGCACGAAAGATTGGGACACATTAGCCGAAATACCATTAAAACAATGATCAAGAAAGAATCAGTCCGAGGTTTGGATTTTGTTCCGTCGAATGAGGATGGGAATTCTGAAATATGTGAAGCCTGTCTCAAGGGTAAAAGTTCTCGCCAACCATTTCCGAAGGTGAGTAGATTGGTTACCCATGAATTATTAGAAGTGGTGCATTCTGATGTTTGTTCACTGCCGATCGAATCACATTCAAAATACAAGTATTTTGTTACATTTATTGACGACTTTTCTAGAAGAGCAACGATTTATTTCTTGAAAAGTAAAGACGAAGTGTTGGGCTATTTCAAATTGTTCAAACAAACTGCTGAGAATCAAACAGGCAAGGTTATGAAGTGTCTAAGAAGTGATAACGGTCGGGAGTATGTAAATAAATGTTTTCAAAATGAGTTGGATAGACATGGCATCATACGTCAATTATCATGTCCTTATAGCCCTCAGCAAAATGGAATCGCCGAACGTTTCAATAGAACAGTTCTTGATTTGGCAAGGTCAATGCTGATTGCAGCCAATGCCCCGAAGCGTTTTTGGGCGGAAGCTGTGAATACTGCAGGCTATATTCGAAACAGATGTCCCTTAGATGATGGGAAAACACCGGAAGAAATTTGGAGTGGGATTAAACCAAGTGTGAGACACCTGAGACCTTTTGGGTGCAAGTCATTTGTCCATGTGCCTCAACAAGTTAGAAAGAAACTTGATGATCGAGCTGATGATTTAGATTGTGGGATTTGAAGAAACAGAAACTTGTCATCAGCAGGGACGTGGTGTTTCTAGAGCATGAATTCCCATTCAAGAAAGAGAAACAGAATGAAGACAGGACGAATGATTCTGACCTAGAACTTAACGGTGTTGTAAGTATTAGCAGTAAAATCAACGTTGGGGAGAATAACCATACGGAATATCAAGAAACAATGAAGGAAGAACTAGCAAATGTTGAAGAAAGTGGGGGAGGACATCAAGATGGGATTAGCGGAGAAGTCGAACAAAATACAGAAGTGAGGACAGTTGAGGAAGAGGATGAAGTTGAAGAGTATATTACAGGAGATGAAGATCTTGAAGACAATCGGGGACAATCTAAATTTTCGATGCAACTAAGAGACAGAATTAAAATTCAGAAACCTGAATATTATTGTGCTTGCTTACAGGATGCAAAAGTTGAGCCTAAAACGTTTAAACAAGCCATGGAAGGGCCCGAAAGTGATTTATGGAAAGCAGCGATGGAAGAGGAGCTCACTTCTTTGGAGGTAATGAAAGTTTGGGAGTTTACTGAGCTACCACATGGGAAAACAGCAATTGGGTCCAAGTGGGTATTCAAGATCAAGTACATGGCTGATGGGACTGTTGAGCGATATAAAGCACGATTAGTAGCTCAAGGATTCACCCAAAAACCTGGAGTAGATTACGACGAAACTTATAGCCCTGTTATCAGTCTTCCAGCTATTAGATTGCTCCTCAAATTAGCAGTAAATAACAATTGGATAATCCATCAAATGGATGTGAAAACTGCTTATTTGAATGGAAAGTTGAAGGAGGAAATCTACATGAAATGTCCGGATGGCATAACAGGGGCAGAAGGTAAAGTGTGTAGACTTCTGCGAAGTTTATATGGTCTAAAACAGTCAGGTCGCTCTTGGTACGAAAAATTGGACGAAGAATTGTTGGAAGGTGGTATGAACAAGTGTAAATCGGAACCCTGTATATACTATCGAAGATGCAATGAAAATGTTAAGATAATATTGGTTTATGTAGATGACCTTATTTTGATATCATCGTCAGAGGAGTGTATAGTGGAATTGAAAGAAATGTTGAGCAGAAAATTCGATATGAAAGATTTGGGTGAATTAAATTATATATTAGGTATTGAAGTCAGGAAAGGAGACCATTCACTACGACTGAATCAGATTAAGTATATCAAGGAGATTTTGTCTGAATTCAATATGTCCGATTGCAAATCCGTCTCAACACCAATGGAAACCAATTATAATATAGGGAAGCAACATTGTCCAAAATTTGATGAAGAGAGGAAAGATATGGAGAAGGTACCTTATCGTCGACTTGTTGGAAAACTTATGTACCTATCTCAAGCAACAAGACCTGACCTTGGCTTTGCGGTTTCAAAATTGGGACAATTCTCTTCGAATCCCGGTAAGGTGCACTGGATGGCGGCCAAGAGAGTGTTGCGGTACCTCAAAGGAACTATGAATTACGAATTTATAATTTATAGAGGAGATGATGACTTAGTGGGGTATTCGGATTCCGATTGGGCTGGATCTACAGATGATTGTAAGTCGACATCTGGGCTTCTTATCCAGTTTGGAGGATCACCGATAGTTTGGAGGTCGACAAAACAGAGAACGGTAGCTTTGTCAACCATGGAAGCGGAATTCATAGCAATGGCTGCTT
Source organism: Stenodema calcarata (assembly GCA_963920205.1). Taxonomy (NCBI): domain Eukaryota; kingdom Metazoa; phylum Arthropoda; class Insecta; order Hemiptera; family Miridae; genus Stenodema; species Stenodema calcarata. The sequence goes on from OY986050.1 coordinate 40,419,517, forward strand.
GTGCTATGGACATGATATGGTTGATATATGTCCTAGAAGAATTAGGTTATCCCTTGAAAAAGAAGCCAGAAATCAGGAGTGATAACCAAGCTGCAATAAGTTTTACGAAAGGCAACAACGTAAGCTCTTATTCAAGACATATAAATATAAAATACTTCTACGTGAGGGATTTAGTGAAAAATGAAACCTTGAGCATCAAGTACGTCTCGTCTCCCAATAACATTGCAGACATAATGACGAAGCCTTTAACAAGAAACAAGAATTTCAAGATCATGGAGTATATTGGGGTAAACAGAATCAGTGAAACGGAAGGGGGACTTTGTTAGTTGTTTCGATGATTCTGTTTCCAAGCAATTATGTTTATAGTTATTGTTGTGGATTGATTGAAAAGTTCATTCTTGTGTAGACCACTCTATTGATACGTATAACGAATAAAAGAATTTACTACAACAGTAATTTAGCACATAGCTAATAAGCAAAGGGGCGGACGGACGGTTTTTTTTTTTTTTTTTTTTTTCGATTTTCAGAATCTACGTATCTTGGAACGTAAACCCTCCAATCTTGAGGGGGTAATTTTTTCTTGGGCGATTCAAATGGTAAACCAAAGATAATAACCACAAGCGCTACTCTGGAAGAGGTCATACATTTGAAATCGAAATTCGATCAAGTGCTAGCAGATACGGGTACGGTATTCGTGGATTTTCGACCACCTAATAGCCGATTGTAAGTTAGCGCGAGAAGAGTTAGGGACATGAGTGGGCGGTTAGGTAGTGGGAGGTGAGTTATCAGTCTGACACCGGAACAATGGCCTCCTAAGATACGCCCTACATAAATGAACATTGATTGCTCTTTTCAGCTTGCCGCAAACTCTGCCTGAACCCTGAAACCTGAAACCCACATGACGAAATCAATGGTGTTTATTCCACTGCGAATCCCAAATCGTTAATTTACTCCTCACAATCGACCATTTAAACGAGATTTCCAGAGCACCTAACGGCGTTGCATTCCAACTATTAATTGTGCTAATCCTAAAACTACCAACGTCTTCCTTCGCGTGGATACTCAAGTCTGAACCTCGACCTGAGCTACCAGTGCAAAAGTCTGCTGTGTCAAATCAGACTAGCTGGTACTCAGTGGAGTTCGGCGGTCGGGGGGGGGGGGGGGGGATGCGAAACAAGGTCCCTAGATTATCTTAGCAATATGTTGAAGGTAGAAGAGAAAAAGAAGACTGTTTGTTTTCATTTGTTAATGCTTCGTTGAAAGGTAGACTTTTGGTTTATTATCTTCGACAATGAACCATTGGAATCGCCCAAAGAAAAAAAAATTTTAACCCCCCCTCAAAATTTGTTGGTTTACGTTTCAAGATACGTAGATTCAGAAAATCTAATAAAAAAAAATCCGTCCGTCCGCCGTACGCCGTCCGCCGTCCGCCGTACGCGCCACTTTGCCCAGTTAGCGTTGAGTTAAAATTACGAAATTTTTTTTATGGGTTTCGACCAACCCCACAATGGTCCTCGAAACTTTTCATAACCCTAGGTCAAGGGGAAGGGGTTCAAAACGAATTTCGAAAATTTGAAAATCTCATATCTCGAAAAATTCATATAGAACGGTATGTTTTTTATTTCATATTTAGATAGAGTTTGTTCCGTAGAATTTTTTAAGACCATCTGCAGCTGTGTACGACCAGCCGTTCGTTCACAATGACGGCTCAAAGATTGTGCCTCACCACACGATCGTGAATCAAACTGTTGAAATACAGGTCCATTTTCATACTAAAAGATCTTTGGAACATCATATGGCTTAAGTGATGTCGAGTTTGTTGTTCTGAGGTGCGTTTCGTGCTACGGAAATGAAGGTAATTTCGAATGTTTGTTGGTAGGTACTTCTTTTATAGAAAAATTATTACCGCCGTAGTATTAAAAACCCCAGAATTATATCGTATTAATTAATCATAATTAATAATAATTATTATTAATAATAAATACGAATTATTAATACCTAACAATAAATTATAATAATTTTCACTAGGTACTTGATAAAATTGTTAATAATTAGTGATAATTGACAATAATAATTAATCTAACATTTAGGATCTAGACATTTAGACCTAGTGATCTAGACAGAAGGGTGATATGTACAAAGAAGATAATGAACCGTTGTGTCAAGAATTTGCAGAGTTTTTTGATTTATTATCTTCGATAATGAACCATTGGAATCGCCCAAAGAAAAAAAAATTTTAACCCCCCCCTCAAAATTTGTTGGTTTACGTTTCAAGATACGTAGATTCAAAAAATCGAATAAAAAAAAATCCGTCCGACCGCCGTACGCCGTAGGCAGTCCGCCGTACGCCGTCCGCCGTCCGCGCCACTTTGCCCAGTTAGCGTTGAGTTAAAATTACGAAATTTTTTTTATGGGTTTCGACCAACCCCACAATGGTCCTCGAAACTTTTCATAACCCTAGGTCAAGGGGAAGGGGTTCAAAACGAATTTTGAAAATTTGAAAATCTCATATCTCGAAAAATTCATATAGAACGGTATGTTTTTTATTTCATATTTAGATAGAGTTTGTTCCGTAGAATTTTTTAAGTCCATCCGCAGCTTTGTACGACCAGCCGTTCGTTCACAATGACGGCTCAAAGATTGTGCCTCACAACACGATCGTGACTCAAACTGTTGAAATACATGTCCATTTTCATACTAACAAGGGCTCAGTTTTAAGTCCGGTACTTTTCAACATCATGATTGATGACGTGATTTCAGCACTCTCGAAGGTACCAGGAGTAAATTCCCTGCTGTACGCGGATGACCTGGTGATCTGGGCAACATCAAGCTCTGTCCCTGCTCTCGAGTCGGCTCTAAATGTGGCCCTGGGTCACCTCTCTGACTGGGCTAAGCACAACGAAATGATCATCAACACCCTCAAAACGGAGTTCCAGCTTTTCACACTCTCCACGAAGAGCCATCCTGTCTCTCTGGCACTCGGCGGTGATGTTTTGAGGCAGACGAATTGCGCCACCTATCTCGGCATCAAGCTGGACTCACGCCTGTCATGGAATGCCCATGCGGAGTTGAATGCATCCAAAGGAACGAAGAGACTGGGCCTGCTGAAGAGACTTACGGGAGTGAAATGGGGAGCCTCCCTGGACGTCTTGACGCTGGCATACAAGACATATGTGAGACCCACAATGGAATACGGAAACGAGCTGCTGGTCACTGCGTCTGATGCTACCGTCCGAAGACTCGATGTTGCTCAAAACAAGGCACTGAGGATAATCACTGGAGGTGCTGTCTCGGCTCCAATCGCAGCAATGGAACTGCAAACTGGAGTTGAACCTCAGCAGTGCAGGCGAGAATCAGCGGCCCTGGCCTTCAGTGAACGACTGAAGAGAGCCGATGTGGATTTTTGGGAAACCTATACTCCCGCATCCAGTCGGCTTAGTACTCAAACCACGTTCCTATCCAAAGTGGAGTCTTTACGAGACGAGTTCAGCCTCACCCAGACCCTCCAAAACCCCGAGCAGTTCCCATCAACATCAAATCTGGCTCCCCGTCGAACTGCCAGCTACTGGACCACCTTGACAGTGCCCGTATCGAAGCAGAATACCCCTGCAATAGAGCTCAAGGCGGCAGCACTGGAAACCATACACACCCGATTCCCAGAAGGTGATTGGCTGCGAGTGTACACTGATGGGTCAGCCATCGGAGCAAGAAGAAATGGCGGTGCGGGTGTGTACTCGGTCGTGAAATCAATTGCAGCGCCTGTTGGTAGCCTGGCCAGTAGTTTTGATGGAGAAATTCGTGCGGTGATTCTGGCACTGGAGATGCTCCTATCCATTGACTTTTTGCGGGCAGTGATCCTATGTGACTCACAGGCTGCAATTGTTAGCCTTTGCACAAATACTCCAACAAATTCCCATGATGTCTTGGAGGGCAGAAGGCGCCTGGAGCAACTGCTTGGCGGCGGAGCAACGGTGGTCCTGCAATGGATCCCTTCGCATGTAGGAATTTGGGGAAACGAGCGGGCCGATGCCCTAGCCAAAGAAGGCTCCCAAATGCCCATGCCGAATACACCAATCAGTTTCACCGCTTCCAGAGCATTCATCAGGTCAGCAGTGAATGACAAGTTCGACCAGGGCCACCGGCGGTCGGCTGAAGGCAAGCGGTGGGCCTCTCTCCTCATCCCGGCTGATCGTGTCCCTCCTGATCTTCCTCGCCGCGAGTCGGTCGCGGCTTTCAGGTATATAACAGGCCATGACTACCTGAACGCCCACCTCCATCGACTGGGACTCAATGATGACCCGACCTGCTCGTTGTGTGGATCCTCGGCCATGACAAGTGACCACCTTAACGACTGTCCTCGCCTCGAGGATATCAAGCGGAGCTTTTCTCCTGACGAGACCAATTGGTCAAAAATATCAAAGCTATATTGGGCTGCCAAAACGCTAATGGCCGAAGAGCCGTAAACGCTCGGCGTAGGGAAAAAAAAAAAAAAAAAAAAAAAAAAAAAAAAAGCTCTTTGGAATATCATATGGCTTAAGTGATGTCGAGTTTGTTGTTCTGAGGTGCGTTTCGTGCTACGGAAATGAAGGTAATTTCGAATGTTTGTTGGTAGGTACTTCTTTTATAGAAAAATTATTACCGACGTAGTATTAAAAACCCCAGAATTATATCGTATTAATTAATAATAATTAATAATTATTATTATTAATAATAAATACGAATTATTAATACCTAACAATAAATTATAATAATTCTCACTAGGTACTTGATAAAATTGTTAATAATTAGTGATAATTGATAATAATAATTAATCTAACATTTAGGATCTAGACATTTAGACCTAGTGATCTAGACAGAAGGGTGATCTGTACAAAGAAGATAATGAACCGTTGTGTCAAGAATTTGCACAGTTTTGGTTTATTATCTTCGATAATGAACCATTGGAATCGCCCAAAGAAAAAAAAATTTTAACCCCCCCTCAAAATTTGTTGGTTTACGTTTCAAGATACGTAGATTCAGAAAATCGAATAAAAAAAAATCCGTCCGTCCGCCGTACGCCGTACGCCGTCCGCCGTCCGCCGTCCGAGGCACTTTGCCCAGTTAGCGTTGAGTTAAAATTACGAAATTTGGTTTCTGGGTTTGGACCAGCCCCACAATGATCCACGAAACTTTTCATAACCCTAGGTCAAGGGGAAGGGGTTCAAAACGAATTTTGAAATTTTGAAAATTCCATATCTCGAAAAATTCCCATCAAACGGTATGTTTTTTATTTCATATTTAGATAGAGTTTGTTCCGTAGAATTTTTTAAGACCATCCGCAGCTTTGTACGACCAGCCGTTCGTTCACAATGACGGCTCAAAGATTGTGCCTCACAACCCGATCGTGAATCAAACTGTTGAAATACAGGTTCATTTTCATACTAACGAGCTCTTTGGAACATCATATGGCTTGAGTGATGTCGAGTTTGTTGTTCTGAGGTGCGTTTCGTGCTACGGAATTGAAGGTAATTTCGAATGTTTGTTGGTAGGTACTTCTTTTATAGAAAAATTATTACCGACGTAGTATTAAAAACCCCAGAATTATATCGTATTAATTAATCATAATTAATAATAATTATTATTAATAGTAAATACGAATTATTAATACCTAACAATAAATTATAATAATTTTCACTAGGTACTTGATAAAATTGTTAATAATTAGTGATAATTGATAATAATAATTAATCTAACATTTAGGATCTAGACATTTAGACCTAGTGATCTAGACAGAAGGGTGATCTGTACAAAGAAGATAATGAACCGTTGTGTCAAGAATTTGCAGAGTTTTGAACTAGGTGGGCGATGATTGATTATTGCTCTGTTATTTTGTTATATGCATTTGTTAGATATTTGTAGTATGTTGTGTTATACAAATATAAACAGTAATGTTAAGTATGATAATGAGTGATACTTTTTGAAGTGATACAATAACGTGAAGTGATATACATAGATAAGTTTCTTTTTCTCGGTGGTTTCTCGACACACTTGCTGTGAAACGGTTCCTGCACTATCTGTTTGTTTTCTAACGTGTTTCCCTTGTTTCTTTTCTTGTATGTTGATCATATGTCGTTCCAATCTTTGTAATAATCGTAAGACATGTACAAATAAATTTATAATTATAATAATAATAATATGTACCTACTCAATTCGGAATTATGCTTGTTATTTCAATCCGTTCAATTAAGCATTTGAGTCACCGCGTATCGTCACAGTGCACTGAGGCACTCCCCAAACTTATTATTTTTGTTCCAAAAGTGACAGCTTAGTTACACCGACAAAGCGGAGATACGTTGTATTATTCTTGTATTATTAAACTAAAAGGTACTTACCTAATTATCTCACTAATTTTGTTGAGGTACTCGACTTAGAGAAAATGCAAACCCCTAATCAACTCGGCAGATCAATCTATAACCACCACCCACTAGTACGTATGAATTGAAAGTATTACCATGCTGAAAGGAGACAACGACAATTTTTTTCGGTCAACCACATTTTCTAATTTTTGCATAACGCAACTCTATTTTTGGGAGAACGAGGAAGCTGAATACTGGTTTTCTACGTTTCGATGCCCATAACATGCGCATTGTATAACACACAACTGCTCCAGTAGCCACAGTATCCTTGAGTTTTTTTAAGAAACATCCTCCTAATTCTTTTGGATTCGGGAAGTGTTTTTGAAGTCGATTTAGGAGTTTGAAGTTGAACAGGGATCCCATCGATGAAAGAGTTTAAAAAAGTATAACATATCCCCACGTCATTATTCAGCTAATTCCTCCGACCGACTTTCTAGTCGTCGCCCACGCCCTGACGTCTCTTCCTGGGTAAACAAATCAAGTTGGGGGCCCCGCCGATCGCTCCAGTTCGCCCATTTATAAAAGCAGTCGGCTCCAATTAAACCCGGTATGGAAGGTTGAGTTGTGGAGTCCTGCCTTGTCCCCCGCTTCATCACGCTCAGTTTTGATTTAGGGCAGGGCAGGGCTCCAAGAGGGACGTCCACATCGATAGGCCTCAAAGAGAAGGGACGGATGTTTCATATGTTCCGTTTTCACTTGAAGAGAAAGATACGTATTGCGGGACATCCGGCAGGTTATGTTGCAGGCAAGTCAAAAAAGGTGTGGACGATGGTTCAACAGATGTCGAGATAACAGCTAATTCCTGAGATCAACATTTCACAATCCACACTACAAGAACCAAAAAGCATTTACGGAAAGGTGAAATCGAACATCAGTGACTCCAACATTAAATGTTGGAGTCACCGATGTTCGATTAAAAAAATTTTTTTTTTTTTTTTTTTGGTTTAATAATAATTATTACAACCCAGAAAAACAAGAACGTTATATAACAAAAATTATTATATACCATTTCGATGGTAATTTCATATTGAATTAGAAAACATAATTCTTGTTATGTAGGTACTTCTGATTTTTCACGTTTTCGTCAATCCTCCGCCTTTTATCCGAAATAAACCTTTGATTCGGATTTCTCATTAAGAGTTGGTCAAAATTTGACTAAAACCTAATGAGAAATCTGAATCAAAGGTTTATTTCGGATAAAAGGTGGAGAATTGACGAAAAATGTGCAAATCAGAAGTAGGTTTCATAACGAGAATTTGGTTTTCTAATTGAATATGAAATTACCATCGAAATGGTAAATACGAAAAGGTTAAAGACAAAATCTGTTGAAATTGATATGGGACCATATAGACACCGGGGAATGACCACATTTTAGTTTTTATTGAGTTTTGAGCATGGGGCCGCATATTTACCTCCTAAATATCAGCTCATTTCGACTCTTTTACTGGGCAGTTGCGGGTTTTTCAACGGGTTTCTTTCAGTAATTACTTAGTTATTAATGACTAGTGAACCATCTGCAGAAGGATCTTCGGGTTATTACTGTTTACCTGGAAATTTGCAAATCGAAAACCTGAGGCTTCTACTTTTGAAGGTCTAAAATTAAGTTAGACACTTAATTTAGACACTAGAGGATCGACTGTGATATGCAACCAGCCTGTGACAGAACTATTCCAAATATTCCATTCCAAACAAAATGCCCGCCGATGTTGAAAGGACCGTAAAATTGACAAAAGAAGCCAAATGGCGTAGAAACATGATGATATCCTCTCCACCTCGTGTATTTCCCAGTGAAACCGGCACCTCCATGCATTAGCATGATCAACATGCGTGTCCTGCTGTACAGAAATTAGGACGGAACCACCACCGATGAACAAGCATGATATCGAATTGTGAATGACTGGCCCAAGTAGGTCTGAAACAATCGACCAACGCAGTTCACGCAATAGACACTTTTGATATTTTAACCGAAATTCCTGCGTCGTAATTTCCTTTCGCAGGTCTGAAATTAGTCATGTGCGCAAACTGTTTACTTGACTGTTCTGAAACTTTTTTTCTCACGTTATTCCACCGGTTATCAGTGATCTTGTACTCTGTTTTTCTCTCTCGCCAAACGATCCTTTTTGAGTACGTTTTCGACGATAAACATTGTCACGTTCTCCCGAAGGAATCCCATCATGCATCACGCGCTGCTCGCCCGGCTTGGACACGTAGCCTCGCACTTTACCCAAAAATTACTGGAAGTTCTAATCGACCGAAAATCTGAGGCCCGCCAGATGTTTATCGAATGAGAGGCGCGCCGGCTGAAGGCTAATCTTTTAAAGAAAGCCGACCGACCGCACGTCAGCCCAAGTGCTTTCTACCTCCTTGATCTAAACATTATAAGACTTAGTGAAGGATTGATACGTGGCCTCACCTAACGCGACTATCCCCTTTAAATAGGTATTTCCGTCCCGTCACCGTGGTTTTGTGAATGATTAGGTATATTCGCCCAAATCGGGCCTCCAAGAGAGTATCGGCTGTTAGCCCAAATCGGGCGAATAGTGCACTAAACCTTACGGGCCCAAATTGGGTCCCAAAAGTCGTCGCCGCTGTCCGTCCTAAGGGCAGGGCGATTCGGGCGAACAGCAGAAACTTCCGTGTGGCCCAAATTTGGGCGACCAACGCAGGGGTCGGTAGAGACGATAGAGTAGTTGGACATATAGATCAAGTGGACCGGGTTGCGAAATAAAACCATCCCCCAATCAACTGATTAGTACCGTATATATTATATTGCCTGGTTTGGGCGAATAGCCACAGAGAGTTGGCGGCCGAATTTGGGCGAATATCCAGTTTGTTTGTGACTTTTCGTCTCGTACCCAAGAGTTTATTCTGCCTACTGAAAGAGTGCGTGAAGCACATATTCGGTTTATACGTTTTTCCTACCATCCATGCAAGGTGGTCAAGCACGTTACGTTAAAACTTCAGGGATCGATTCTACATTGAATTTCCCACTGACAAACCCTACACCGAATTGTTCCCCAATACCCTTTCACTTCTTGTCAAGGGGAAAAATAGTCTGTCCATTTTGACATATTATGTCTTTACTCTGGCACATAACTCGAAAAACGTTACACAAAAAGCGTCACACGAAATCGTCACGAAAATATTTCTGATGGTTTTCGCTTACAACCGATTCGTTGCTACGGAACTTTATCTTCGCCAGTTATCATCGTACAAAAATCGTTCACCACTCGTTGGATAGCTCTCGATTTACCTAACCATATTACGTTAACCACTGCGGAGTGCGTGGCCGACAAGCTGCGGTATGAGCGTGATTGTTTAAATAATTGTTTACACACAGGTGATCATGCTCAATAATTTATATTGTCAACACGAATGCAAGCTTCATATAAGTTTCTGCAAAGACATAAAATGTCCCAATGTGTTGCAGACTCGTATGCAAGCATTTAGTTTTTGACATTTTCATGTCTTTGCTTTGGCACATAGGTAAACTGAAACGGGAAAAATTTGTTTCCTTGATTCACCCTTTCCTTTAGATCACGTCCAACTAGTAGGAGGCCAACTAGTACGTCAGAGCCTAGGAAGATATGGACGAAACAATAACAAAGTATTATTTTGTTTCTCAATATATTTAGCACCCAAAGACAGAAGTTGTAAATAAGTTCATTGAAACTCCTCTTTACCGGCAATCCTCCCTAACAAACAACCATTTTCACGGACATATTTACCCCCGTCCAGTGGTATTGACAGGATATCAAATGCAGTGTTTCGGACAGTGTTTTGTTACCGAGCTGCTTGTAATACCCTCCACAACGGACGAAAGTTGATCGGACGATCAGAGGAGAGTAGGTACAAATAGGTAAACTTGAATGAATGCTATGTGTGTACAGGAGCAGTTTATTGTCAGATTCCAAATTATTCTTTAATCAGTTGTTTACACTAGTTTTTTTATTTACACCGTTGGTTCTACGTCACCATAAACCCTGGGGATTGGATTCAAACAAACCGTTGAAGTTTCTACTATTGAAGTATCTAGTGAAGTTCCCGTTGTTCGTACCTAAAATGCCTCCTCAGCAGAAATTTGTCTCTCAAGGAAAAACTCTGTAAATTCTCGAGATAATGGCTATTATCTTTTTTGTGCAGATAACCCTTCTGTCTACATCACTAAATGATATTTGGAACTCCAGCTCGTCATCCAAATTCAATTTGTTTATTGTTGTTTCGTTCATATCCTCCTTGGTCGAATAACCTTTATTTATTTAGAGGGTTGTAGGAGGTTTGTTGTAAAGAAAACGGGGGAGAATTCTTTCCGAGCTTTCGGCTTTAATAAGCCATCTTCAGGGGTCAAGGAAAAAATACCTACCCCTGAAGATGGCTTATTAAAGCCGAAAGCTCGGAAAGAATTCTCCCCCGTTTTCTTTACAACAAACCTCCTCAACCCTCCAAATAAATAAAATTTATTTATGAAAATAGGGATTGTTTAAAAAATTTCACGGACAAGAAACCAAGTGAATATCAGTGTTATTCATCCTCGACCTATGTTTAAATTTCAAGACTCTAACTCATCATCCAAATTTAATTTCTTTAAACACATAGCGATTGTTTAAACAATTTTACAGACAAGAAACCGAACCCAAAAACCAAAAATCTGTTCAGGATTTCAAAACAGGTAATCAGTAAAATCGTCCCGGACGTTTGTCAAGCGATTGCGGAATTCACAGAAAAGGGTAACCTTCAACCATGTATCTCCTACTAGTTTATTACAAATATTTGACCCCTCAACAATGGACATCCCTCCATAACGGACATGGGTCCACTTGGTCCCAAGCTATGCCTAAATTTTAGCAAATGAATACGATGCCTTACTCACACTTAACGTTTCTTTCTTATTATAGCGTTTACAAAGAGAATCGCGAGCGCAACATCACTATCACTCTCTCGTTAGGGATCATTTGAATTCAACAATCGGCCTGGATTCAAATGAGCTGGACTGTGGCTTGCCGGTCTCCGGGCAGAAGTGACTGTCGGAACGTGTAGGTATGGCTAGCTTTAAAGCCCTTCAGCCCTCGAGAGATTAACTAACTAAACTAACAGAAAATTCCACCCTAATGAGGAATACCATCTATTGGTTGTGGTCATGAGGTCACCCGAAGGATTCATCAGATTCCTCATCGCCGTCATCGCTTTCCAAGTAGGACCACCCACTCAGGGCCGAACCCTCTTTGTCAATCACCGGAGATGACACGTCGGGCCATTTAGTACTTCGTGCTAAACCCGAGTCCATTTTAAAGCCTTCAGGGCGTTCGCTCTCTTTTCGAGATGAATCAGTAGTTGGACGTCTCCTCATAACACTCCGCACCGGATGGATTTACATATCACACAATTAGGTCTTCGAAGGGGTCTCCTCCACACGGGTAATTGGCCCAGATTATGTCACTAACGAGAAACACGTCGTTTGACACGGCCTTGGAAAGCTGTTGCCAAACTCTGTTTCAAAGATAACATCAGGATACAGCGATGAATCTTGAGAAGAACATCCTCCTCTGGTTTTTTTTTCTTCACCTGAGTTTTTTTTTTCGTTTCTCCTCCACCCTGCTGATACGTACCCGTCGTAACCGGTCGTTATCTTTAGAATACAGTAGCTGACCCCTCCCTTAGACTCCAACTATCCTGGTGGCGATCATCATGTTCGTGGAAGTCAGGGGAGATCAACGGGTTCCTCATGTTTGTTTTTCAGCCCTTTTCTTTTAGAATCCTAAACGTTTAGGTGTGTCTAACATCACCTCCCAAAACCAATGAGTAAACATGAGTCAAATCTATCAATACTGTAGGAACCTGCGAGTACGAGAAATTGGGTAGGAAAATTAATAATTATACAGCGTATAATATACAGTATAATACATATATGTATAATATACAGGGTGTTCAAGATTTTACAACCAATTTTCAACAAAAATGTCTCAATTTCCTTCTCCCAAAAGCTCTCCGATTTCCGGAGTGCCCTTTTAGCGAAATAGAGAAATTCGTCGTTCATCAAATTACTCATAGAATGACGTAAAAAATGGACAACGACTTCCTCCTGGTTCCTTATTGCACTTTTGCTGCAGTGATTTTACGATCAAGAAGAGCAACTGTCAACTCAAATACGTCGTAAAACTCGAAAAACGTTGACTTCATATCGACTCGACGTGTTTATTTGAATTCGAATGCAACATCAAGAAGAGCAATTGTCAACTCAAATACGTCGAAAAACTCGGAAAAAGTAGACTTCACATCGACTCGAGGTGTTTATTTGAAATCGAATGGACCTTCAAGAAGAGCAATAGCCAACTCAAATACGTCGTAAAACTCGGAAAAAGTAGACTTCACATCGACTCGAGGTGTTTATTTGAAATCGACAGGACCTTCAAGAAGAACAATAGTCAACTCAAATACGTCGTAAAACTCGAAAAAAGTAGACTTCATATCGACTCGAGGTGTTTATTTGAAATCGAATGGACCTTCAAGAAGAGCAATAGTCAACTCAAATACGTCGTACCAAAACTCGAAAAAGTAGACTTCATTTCGACTCGAGGTGTTTATTTGAATTCGAATGCAACATCAGGAAGAGCAATTGTCAACTCAAATACGTCGTGAAACTCGAAAAAGTAGACTTCATATCGACTCGAGGTGTTTATTTGATTTCGAATGCAACTTCAAGAAGAGCAATTGTCAATTCAAATACGTCGTACCTAAAACTCGAAAAAGTTGACTTCATTTCGACTCGAGGTGTGCATTTGAATTCGAATGGACCTTCGAGAAGAGCAATTGTCAATTCAATGACGTCGTAAAACTCGAAAAAAGTAGACCTCATATTGACTCGAGGTTTTTATTTGAATTCGAATGGACCTTCAAGAAGAGCAATTTTCAACTCAAATACGTCGTAAAACTCAGAAAAAGTAGACTTCACATCGACTCGAGGTGTTTATTCGAATTCGAATGCAACTTCAAGAAGAGCAATTGTCAACTCAAATACGTCGTAAAACTCCAGTAAAGTAGACTTCATATTGACTCGAGGTGTCAAGTCGCAAACTTGAAATCAACGGGTCCGATGACTCAAAAAGGGGTGGAAAACATCTTCGTTGGTTGTCAAACGAGATAGTTTTCTTGCATGATTCAGTCGAAATTTCGTCTCTTTATTTCGTGTTTCCTGGCCTTTGAAAGAATACGAAATAAACAATAAGGTGTTTACTTCCAATTAGATTAAAGTTCCATTCGCTTTTCGATTTGGGTGATAACAACTAAATCGGCAGATATAGACAGATTAAAACTTTCACTGCAGATTCTTCATTATATGTACTTATAAAAAATTAGATATATCCATGGAACAAGGCTTCGTAAAGCTTTTTTTGATGGTCCAACGTATTTAGGAAAACTAATTTCATTGCTGAAATCTTTTCTTAAACGTAGATAAACTTTTCCTACTAACCACGGGTAAAAATTCAATTTTTATAGAAACTAAAAATACGATCAGCAACCATTACTTGTGCTTGAATTATTGAGAATATCACAAACATTTCAAAATAACAGTTACCTAATAGAGCAAAAATCGGCTGAAAACCACTGAAAATGACAACGAATTTCGATTAAAAACACTAAAATACCGACTTTCACTGCGTTTTATTTATACCACCTATTTTTTTAAACTGGAAATCAGTTGGGTTCTCTTTGACTAGGTTTTGATGAAAAAATTCAAGTTTCGAAACGATTTGAAATTATTCAATTTGGGGGGTTTTTTCCGCCTCTGCCTCACTGTGCGGCGTGTGATGACGGCGGTGGAGGACGACGGTTTGAGGACGGTGAGGGTTGTCGGTGAGGGAGGACGCCGAGTTGAGGACGGTGAGGGCTGACGGTGAGGGTTGGCGGTGAGGGAGGACGGCGGGTTGAGGACGGCGGTTCGAGGACGTGGAGGGAGGACGGTGAAAGAGGACGGCGGTTTGATGACGGTGAGGGATGACTATGAGGGAGCACTGTGGGGGAGGAGGGCGGTGTAGGAGCGGGCAGTAGGTGGTGACGTGTGGAATAGGTACATTTTATTGACCATCATTCATGAGTTGACTTACATTACATAAATTGAAAAAGTGTAGACGATGAAGATGAAGAAGTAGAGGAAAATTCATTTCGATTTCAATTTTCACGAATATACTCTCCGAGGAAGTACGGCTTAAAAAAACTGTATCAGTCCAAAATGATTTTATAGTAAGACCCGTTATGAGACACAACATCAAATTTAGTGTGAAACTCATACGGTGGATACAGCTTTCGTACAAGTACGCAACCACGAGAGACATTTTATGTCTTTGCGCCCCCTTTCCCCTTCCTATAAAACCCCGTATTGTACTTTTGTTTGTGGATTGCAAAAAACTGGATTCTAGAGCCACTCAGCTGATCTGGGATCGGTCAGTTGTGTTCAGAAGTCCCTCAAGGGCCCACATATCAAATCTCAGAATCGTGGGATCATTAGGGAAAAAAACTGGATTTTAGAGCCACTCAGCTGATCCGGGATCGGTCAGTTGTGTTCAGAAGTCCCTCAAGGACCCACATACCAAATCTCAGAATCGTGGGATCATTAGGGAAAAAACTGGATTTTAGAGCCACTCAGCTGATCTGGGATCGGTCAGTTGTGTTCAGAAGTCCCTCAAGGATCATTAGGGAATCTCCGCGTAACACACTTCGCGTAACGCACTCCGCGTAACACACTTCGCGTAACGCACTCCGCGTAACACACTTCGCGTAACGCACTCCGCGTAACACTTTGCGTAACGCACTCCGCGTAACGATTTTTCATTTATGTGCCATAGTAAAGACATAAAATGTCAAAATAATATTTTGAAGTTTATAATATTTGTATAAACTTCATAATATAATATAAGATAAGATAAGATAAGAATAATTTATTGGCAAAAAAACTGAACAACCACTTCGTACAATATTATTATATTATGAAGTTTATACAAACAATAGACGAATGTTTATACAAAAATAGACTAAATCAGGTCTGCAGACGAATGAAGATCACGTAGACCACAGTTAGATGACCTACAATATCTACTAGGTAGATGTCGAAGAAAAGCACCATATGGGCCATTCTCAACGAATCGTACAATCGAACAGGTCTTTCATCAACATTTAAAATTTTTATTTTTTGGTGAAATATGTATATATGTGTGTTCCTTTATGGAAACTCAACCAAATGTGACCTGCAGCAGCGCTTAATATGCCTTCATAATAATAATATCTATTAAGAAAGAAATCAATAAAATGAACGAATGACGCAAAGGTGAACGAATGACGTTATGGGTGATGAACGAATGAGGTATCGGTGCACGAATGACTTCATGGGCGGTAACTATTAATGCCCATACCCATACCTCATATATGAGAACTTGAACGTTCTCACTTACCTCCAATGATTATGTTTACTGAGTAATTCAGTAAAATAAATCGTGGGATACCGTGTTAAGTACCTAACTTAGGTACCTAACTTATACTTAGCTATGTAGTTAGATCGATCCGCCGGGGGAAGACGCTTCGAATGGTATCATGCATAATGCACAACTCATTTTGGCCAAAAGTGACGATGCTGGGTGTTGCCGTGAGACCTTCGATTTAGTTTCTGCACAAAGAAGATAAAACTCGGCGCTTCGCTCCTCGCCAGGGGGGCAAGCCCCCCTGGACCCCCCGGATCTTTTCTCTTCTATACTTTGTATAGAACGAGGTATTTGCTATGCAAAACATGAATAATGTTTTTGCGTCCCGTTTCCCCTTTTCCTTATCTCTTTTCTTTGTCTGTATGGAAAATATTAAGAAATGTGCGGAAAATTTACTCAGGGCTGTATCTCAGCTTCTTCGATATTTACAGCGGTTTTGGCAGTATATAATTTATGCATAAATTAAAGGCTTTCCAACGAATGGAGAACGATTTTTGTCCGTTGAAAACTAAAGAAGTTTCATTTCCCTAGAAACGGCTCGGTTGTACGTGAAAATCATTAAAAATCTTCGTGACATAATTTCGTGACTTAAACTTCGTTACGCTTTTCAACTCTGGTAGGCCACCGCAAAAACATTATTCATGTTAAAACCAGTGTGTCAAGAATTTGCAGTGTTTTTTTACCGTTTTCGATTAATTCAAGGCCTATGAATATTGGGAAGACTTTCGCACACTGATATCAATAAACTCATTCTTGTCAATGATAACCGTCAAAAATGGAACGAGAAAATTTGATTTAACACGTTGCATCTAACATTTAGAAGAGGCAATAGTAATTATTACTCTCTAACAGTTATTCGTAAGAGAAAGTAAGAGTTTACATTTAATTATTTCACCAACCAGTTGTCCAGACATCTGAATTCATTCCAGACGATTTCAATGAATAACTGCAATACGTCAACCACTGCCATGAATGAATGCGAAAAGGAGTTCTAGTTCGCAAAACGGTTCTAACTGTACGCCCTTGTTGAGACAGAGTGATTACAGATGTCTACATCATCTCTTTTGGAGCAGCCTCCGTCCGTTGCATAACCGGTCTCAAACTGAGAGCTCAAATAATTAATTTACCATTCGATCCTTCTCGGGATCATTTGAAAACCCCCTCAGAAGCTATTTCGATCAAGGAGGGGCGCCGGTATTTAATGGTCACTTGGGCTTTGAAAAGTGGTAGCTCAACGAACGAAGTTGCGGTTAGGGAATTTGAGGGAGGTCGCTGCCGGATTAACGGGAGTCGATAAGGGTTATTACGAGTATAGTGAGGGCGGTCGGGTCCGTAGCGTCGAGGGGTTTTTGGTTACGGTAGAGTACAACCGTTTTGAGCCGAACCGTAACCTCTCGGTCATTATCCAGTTATGGAATCAATCAAGTCCGGAGGTACCCCTCACCAGAGCCGAAGGGAGGTTGGAAAGAGCGTGTTTTTGAAAGATTTACCTAGGTACCAACGAAGATTAGAAAAATATTCATCCGGCAACCTACACAAATTACGGGAATAGAAAACCATTCAGGAAAAGAAATTTAGATTGCATTTGAAATGATTGATATACCGTCCCAAATTAAACCTTTCAACTAATTTTGAAGGAAAACACGATATCGAGGGTGAAGTGACAGTAAGGCCTAACTCAAATGGCCAACCTGAGATAAGGCTGGTCAACGTGGCCTACCTCAAACGAAGCTGTACAACATGGCTCTAAGTGTTTTTTTTCCTTTAAGTGTTAAATTTAATGTTTTTTAATAAACCAAAATGAAGTACGAGGTACGCGGTGTGGGTGTGGGTGGGGGCGCAGAGACATAAAAGGTCTCGTCGTATGACGCACTAGTTGGCCTCCTGCCAGCCGTATTACGTAGTACGCTCGTGCGTAATAGGCTCTGACGTACTTGTTGGCCTCCCGCTAGCCGTCTTACGTCATAGGCTCGTGCGTCATAGGCTCTGACGCACTTGTTGGTCTCCTGCCAGCCGTCTTACGTCATATGCTCGTGCGTCATAGGCTCTGACGTACTTGTTGGCCACCTGACAGCCGTCTTACGTCACACGCTCGTGCGTCATAGGCTCTGACGCACTAGTTATCCTGCCAGTCGTCTTACGTCATACGCTCGTGCGTCATAGGCTCTGACGCACTAGTTGGCCTCCTGCCAGCCGTCTTACGTCATACGCTTGTGCGTCATAGGCTCTGACGTACTTGTTGGCCTCCTGCCAGCCGTCTTACGTCATATGCTCGTGCATCATAGGCTCTGACGTACTTGTTGGCCTCCTGTCAGCCGTCTTACGTCATACGCTCCTGCGTCATAGGCTCTGACGTACTTGTTGGCCTCCTGCGAGCCGTCTTACGTCATACGCTCGTGCGTCATAGGCTCTGACATACTAGTTGGCCTCCTGCCAGCCGTCTTACGTCATACGCTCGAGCGTCATAGGCTCTGACGTAATGGCCCGCCGGTCGCTTGTGTTCTGACGTGATCTGAGGGAAAGGGTGAATCAAGGGAACAAATTTTTCCCGTTTCAGTTTATGTGCCAAAGCAAAGACATGAAAATGTCAAAAAAATGTGTAAATAGGTACCTAAGCCCAACTGTAATGTCAATTTTCTGACAACGAGTTTTCGACTATAGTTTTCATACCTTTTTACTTAAGTACTTATTGCAATTTGAGACTGATAATGAGCTGTTTGCAAATAAAAAGTCTGATAACTACTTTATTACATCTTATTAATCTATTTTCAAGTTCCGATTCACAGTTGAATGTATTTTATTTAGATGTCGTAAAATTCGAAAACGATGGAATGACGAAACCTGTCGACTACTGACTCAAGTGATACTGTCGACTTCTAACACATGTAGGTCGACTACTAGTGCAAAACCATGTTGACTACTGAAGAAAATACAAAACTTGTTTTTCCCTTTTCAAACCAAGTTGAATAATATTTCCCGCTGCCAGGTCTTTTAGGGAAGGATCCTGGGTACACAATGAACAGGTTTGCAATGAGAAAAACTCTGCATATTCTTGACACAACGGTTTATTATCTTCCTTGTGCAGATCACCCTTCTGTCTATACCAGACTTTATTGCAAATCGGCACCATACCATATTCTCACCGTACTCATACCATACCATACGAATTTCTTTCCTATCATACCATACTGTATTATACCAAATCATACATACAATAATATACCATACCATACTCATACCATGTCATACAAACCGAGGGAATATTGAAATATCATCCATTTCTGACCTATATTTAAAATTTCAAGTATCTAGCTCATCATCAAAATTTAATTTGTTTAAACAAATAGGTATTATTTAAACAATTTTACAGACAAGAAACCGAGTGAATATTGCATTGTGATCCAGTTCTGACCTATTTTTTAAAATTTCAAGTCAATAGCTCATCGTCAAAATTTAATTTGTATTATTACAAAAAGGTATTATTTAAACTATTTTACAGATGAGAAACCGAGTGAATATTGCAATGTGGTCTATCCCCGACTCACGGTTAAAATTTCTAGACTGTAGTTTACCGGGAAGATGAAAAAAGGTAGTTTTATTCTGGGCGTCTGGGGGTTGGGTGACATAACGGCCGTTTTCGACGCGAAAGTTTAGTGTTTTTCCTAAACCTTTGCGCGGTCACTGTGAACGAACGGCTGGTCGCACAAAACTCCAATTGGTCTCAAAAGATTCGTGATTTTTCAGGTCATTCAAAAGTGAACTAAAAATTACACCGTTTCATGAGAATTTTTAGAGATATGACATTGTCGAAATTTCAAAGTTCGTTTTGAACCCCTTCCCCTTGACCTAGGGTTATGAAAAGTTTCGAGGATCATTGTGGGGCTGGTCCAAACCCAGAAACCAAATTTCGTAATTTTAGCTTAACGCTAACTGGGCAAAGTGGCACGGACGGCGGACGGCGTACGGGGGACGGCGTACGGTGTACGGCGTACGGCGGACGGACGGATTTTTTTTTATTCGATTTCCTGAATCTACGTGTCTTGAAACGTAAACCAACAAATTTTGAGGGGGGGTTAAAATTTTTGGTTTATTATCTTCGATAATGAACCATTGGAATCGCCCAAAGAAAAAAAATTTTTAACCCCCCCTCAAAATTTGTTGGTTTACGTTTCAAGATACGTAGATTCAGAAAATCGAATAAAAAAAAATCCGTCCGTCCGCCGTACGCCGTACGCCGTACGCCGTACGCCGTACGCCGTACGCCGTCCGCCGTACGCCGTCCGCGCCACTTTGCCCAGTTAGCGTTGAGTTAAAATTACGAAATTTTTTTTATGGGTTTCGACCAACCCCACAATGGTCCTCGAAACTTTTCATAACCCTAGGTCAAGGGGAAGGGGTTCAAAACGAATTTTGAAAATTTGAAAATCTCATATCTCGAAAAATTCATATAGAACGGTATGTTTTTTATTTCATATTTAGATAGAGTTTGTTCCGTAGAATTTTTTAAGACCATCCGCAGCTTTGTACGACCAGCCGTTCGTTCACAATGACGGCTCAAAGATTGTGCCTCACAGCACGATCGTGTATCAAACTGTTGAAATACAGGTCCATTTTCATACTAACAAGCTCTTTGGAACATCATATGGCTTAAGTGATGTCGAGTTTGTTGTTCTGAGGTGCGTTTCGTGCTACAGAAATGAAGGTAATTTCGAATGTTTGTTGGTAGGTACTTCTTTTATAGAAAAATTATTACCGACGTAGTATTAAAAATCCCGGGAATTATATCGTATTAATTAATCATAATTAATAATAATTATTATTAATAATAAATACGAATGATTAATGCCTAACAATAAATTATAATAATTTTCACTAGGTACTTGATAAAATTATTAATAATTAGTGATAGTTGACAATAATAATTAATCTAACATTTAGGATCTAGACATTTGGACCTAGTGATCTAGACAGAAGTGATCTATACAAAGAAGATAATGAACCGTTGTGTCAAGAATTTGCAGAGTTTTTTTCTTTGGGCGATTCCAATGGTTCATTATCGAAGATAATAAACCAAAAAACCGAGTGAATATTGAAATGTCATCCATTTCTGACCTATATTTAAAATTTCAAGTATCTAGCTCATCATCAAAATTTAATTTGTTTAAACAAATAGGTATTATTTAAACAATTTTACAGACAAGAAACCGAGTGAATATTGCATTGTGATCCAGTTCTGACCTATTTTGGTTTATTATCTTCGATAATGAACCATTGGAATCGCCCAAAGAAAAAATTTTTTTAACCCCCCCTCAAAATTTGTTGGTTTACGTTTCAAGATATGTAGATTCAGAAAATCGAATAAAAAAAAATCCGTCCGTCACCCGTACGCCGTACGCCGTACGCCGTCCCCCGTACGCCGTACGCCGTCCGCCGTCTGTGCCACTTTGCCCAGTTAGCGTTGAGCTAAAATTACAAAATTTGGTTTCTGGGTTTGAACCAGCCCCACAATGGTCCTCGAAACTTTTCATAACCCTAGGTCAAGGGGAAGGGGTTCAAAACGAACTTTGAAATTTCGACAATGTCATATCTCTAAAAATTCAGATGAAACGGTGCAATTTTTTGCACAAATCTTTTAAGACCAATTGGATTTTTTTGCGACCAGCCGTTCGTTCACAATGACCGCGCAAAGGTTTAGGAAAAACACTAAACTTTCGCGTCGAAAACGGCCGTTATGTGACCCAACCCCCAGACGCCCAGAATAAAACTACCTTTTTTCATCTTCCCGGTAAACTACAGTAGAGAAATTTTAACCGTGTGTCGGGGATAGACCACATTGCAATATTCACTCGGTTTCTCATCTGTAAAATTGTTTAAATAATACCTTTTTGTAATAATACAAATTAAATTTTGATGATGAGCTATTGACTTTAAATTTTAAAAATAGGTCAGAACCGGATCACAATGCAATATTCACTCGGTTTCTTGTCTGTAAAATTGTTTAAATAATACCTATTTTTTTAAACAAATTAAATTTTGATGATGAGCTAGATACTTGAAATTTTAAATATAGGTCAGAAATGGATGACATTTCAATATTCACTCGGTTTGTATGACATGGTATGAGTATGGTATGGTATATTATTGTATGTATGATTTGGTATAATACAGTATGGTATGATAGGAAAGAAATTCGTATGGTATGGTATGAGTACGGTGAGAATATGGTATGGTGCCGATTTGCAATACAGTCTGGTATAGACAGAAGGGTGATCTGCACAAGGAAGATAATAAACCGTTGTGTCAAGAATTTGCAGAGTTTTTAAAATTTCAAGTCAATAGCTCAGCATCAAAATTTAATTTGTATTATTACAAAAAGGTATTATTTAAACAATTTTACAGATGAGAAACCAAGTGAATATTGCAATGTGGTCTATCCCCGACTGACGGTTAAAATTTCTAGACTGTAGTTTACCTGGAAGATGAAACACTAGGTCTAAATGTCTAGATCCTAAATGTTAGATTAATTATTATTATCAATTTTATCAAGTACCTAGTCAAAATTATTATAATTTATTGTTAGGTATTAATAATTTGTATTTATTACTAATTATTATTATTATTAATTATGATTAATTAATACGATATAATTCTGGGGTTTTAATTACTACGTCGGTAATAATTTTTCTATAAAAGATGTATCTACCAACAAACATTCGAAATTACTTTTATTTCCGTAGCACGAAACGCACCTCAGAACAACAAACTCGACATCACTTAAGCCATATGATGTTCCAAAGAGCTTGTTAGTATGAAAATGGACCTGTATTTCAACAGTTTGATTCACGATCGTGTTGTGAGGCACAATCTTTGAGCCGTCATTGTAAACGAACGGCTGGTCGTACAAAGCTACGGATGGTCTTAAAAAATTCTACGGAACAAACTCTATCTAAATATGAAATAAAAAACATACCGTTCTATATGAATTTTTCGAGATATGAAATTTTCAAAATTTCAAAATTCGTTTTGAACCCCTTCCCCTTGACCTAGGGTTATGAAAAGTTTCGAGGACCATTGTGGGGTTGGTCGAAACCCATAAAAAAAATTTCATAATTTTAACTCAACGCTAACTGGGCAAAGTGGCGCGGACGGCGTACGGCGGACGTTCAGATAGGCCTTTGAAGGCGTGTCCGGAAAACGGACGTGGAGGATTATCAGTTATAACTGATAAATCTGTTGTCGAATAGTGTGTTAGGGCGCTTACAGACTGGAGCTGCGATAAGAGCGAGGAAAGAGAGCGAAGAAAACACGCGCAGGTAGGCACATGAAGGAGTGCAGAGTGGGGCAGCGAGCGAAGGTAGCAAGTAGTCGAATGTCGTAATATCCATCCGAAAATATTCATAAAACCTGTCGAAATAATAATCATCCGTCGTCTAGAAGGATCTCTGCCAACTCTCTGCTCTCTTCGCTCTCCTTCCTTGCTCTTATCGCAGCTCCAGTATGTAAGCACCCTTAGGCAATAAACCAAAACTTCTAATATTCGCCAAAAATCTTGGATAGGTAGGTACAATCTTAATATCTGGAATTAGTGTCATTTGATGCAGAATCTAAATTGCCACAAAGTTATTTTGAGGTGTTTTTAATTATACCATGTTTTTAGATGTTAGTGGCGCAAAAACCCTCAACAAAGTCGTAAAACAGGCTTTTTTTAAAACTATTGAACGAGTGATAGGTAATGGTTTTGATATTTCTTGCGAGACCTTCATGTTATTCGGTTACGTTTGGAATCACTCTGTACATTGTGTGAATGGTCAATTCAACGGTAAGATATGAGATTGATTGATTGATTATCGCTTTATTTACATAATCTGGCAAGATTTGGTCACATCAGACCTTTCTACCACCTAACCAGATACAATTCAAAAAGAAAATAAACAGACATCTGAGTAAATACATGATGAAAAATAGGAGGGACATAAAATGACAAAAAGAAAATTAAACTTCATTTCACTTTGCGCTGGGTGTGCTAATATTTGGAAAGCAAAAATTCCTTGACTTTCGTCTTGAAAGTATTATAGTTCTGGATCTCTCTCAATAAGGCCTTTAGAATCAAAACCAGATAGATCCACTTTTTTCCGAAAATGTGTTTTCGGTGAATTCCGCAAGTCCAAGTAGCTCCCTACACATGGCTTAAAAGACTTGTTTCAAAAACAGTTAGATCCTCTTGAAAATGAACCGCAAAGATAGTATGAGAGTCAAAAGCAGTTAGATCCATGTAGTTCCTCGAGGCAATCACCAGAGTTCGGTAGTATCCTTCTGCCCACCCTTATCACTGATGTTGTGTTTGCGATAGCGCGTCAACCCAAACGATATTGCACCAAATCAAGTTATAAATCCTCTGAAGCTACGAGATGTTGATCGCTTACTACAAAAACATTTTGGAGAGGATTGGAGAGCAAATCCTACGTTGAGCTTCTATTCATCTGCCATGAATAATACGAGTGAGGACGACGTAGAAGAGGAGTACCCAAGTGACAATGAGGACCCATACGAGAATTCCTTCGTGTAATGAAGTTTTTTGATTTTTTTTTTTTTTTTTTTTTTATCAATACGTTTTCCTGTGCTGAACTTTTTATTCTGAAAATACTTCGTAAGTCCTACACCAATATTCTGGCCAGAATATGCAAATCCTAAATTTCAACCATATTCTTTTGGTTTATTATCTTCGATAATGAACCATTGGAATCGCCCAAAGAAAAAATTTTTTTAACCCCCCCTCAAAATTTGTTGGTTTACGTTTCAAGATACGTAGATTCAGAAAATCGAATAAAAAAAAATCCGTCCGTCCGCCGTACGCCGTACGCCGTACGCCGTCCGCGCCACTTTGCCCAGTTAGCGTTGAGTTAAAATTACGAAATTTTTTTTATGGGTTTAGACCAACCCCACAATGGTCCTCGAAACTTTTCATAACCCTAGGTCAAGGGGAAGGGGTTCAAAACGAATTTTGAAAATTTGAAAATCTCATATCTCGAAAAATTTATATAGAACGGTATGTTTTTTATTTCATATTTAGATAGAGTTTGTTCCGTAGAATTTTTTAAGACCATCCGCAGCTTTGTACGACCAGCCGTTCGTTCACAATGACGGCTCAAAGATTGTGCCTCACAACCCGATCGTGAATCAAACTGTTGAAATACAGGTCCATTTTCATACTAACAAGCTCTTTGGAACATCATATGGCTTAAGTGATGTCGAGTTTGTTGTTCTGAGGTGCGTTTCGTGCTACGGAAATGAAGGTAATTTCGAATGTTTGTTGGTAGGTACTTCTTTTATAGAAAAATTATTACCGACGTAGTATTAAAAACCCCAGAATTATATCGTATTAATTAATAATAATTAATAATTATTATTATTAATAATAAATACGAATTATTAATACCTAACAATAAATTATAATAATTCTCACTAGGTACTTGATAAAATTGTTAATAATTAGTAATAATTGATAATAATAATTAATCTAACATTTAGGATCTAGACATTTAGACCTAGTGATCTAGACAGAAGGGTGATCTGTACAAAGAAGATAATGAACCGTTGTGTCAAGAATTTGCAGAGTTTTTATTTTTGTGAAAAAAAAAATAATAAAGCATTTTTGTATTATCTTTTACTTTGTCATGTCCTTTTTCTGAACTCACGACTTTTTATTAACAAAAACTCAAGAAAAATTATTGTAACTTGACCAAATTTGTTTTGTGAGAGTCAAAACCAGTCAGATCCAACATAAAATCGCCATTTTCTGCTTATGTCAGCAACCTGAAGCAAAATACATTTAGGTGTGTCTAGGGATAATAGGGAGGGATAAGATAAATATGCAATTACCCTGGCAATTGTTGATGTTTAGTCGTAAAATGAAATTTTCAGTATTTTGTCTCTCCTGTAAAATTTGCTGAAGTGGATCTATCTGGTTTTGATTCTAAAGGCCTCCTATCTCCTTTGGAAGATCGTTAAAATGCTGCACGCTTTTGAAAGAGAGAGGGAAAGAAATTTATTCCAAAAAATTAAATTAATGTGCAATAAATGGAATATACCCCTCAACCTGTGCGGTTGGGGGAGTTGCTTATTCTATATTTCTATTTACATATCGTATTTTTTATTTTTCTTCTTCTTATATTTTATTGTTTATTAGAAAATAAAACAAAACAAGGATGGTGGACACAAGGAGCCCAGCTACAAGTGTACAATAACATAAATTGTACTTCTTTCATCAACCTACAACTAAACTATAATATAGTTTAGATAACAAAATGCAAATCTCAGTTCACATAAATGCTAGAGAGAACAGTTTTCGAATTTTCTTGTCCACGGGAAATTAACCAGAAAAACACCTTCTTTTTGTATACTGCAAGACTGAAATCTGATGGTGATCTCATCTCAACGGGCAATGAACGGATTAGATATGGGATACTGTCGTATATGTGTCTTGATGTTTTCCATAGACGTGTTTTCGGGGTGGGAACTGGTAGGGAGGGTTCCTCGAGAGGTTGAGAAATGCATGATGTTTATGAAAAAAGGAGAGAGACATTTTAATGTATAATTGTTGTACGGAAAATACTCGAACAAAGTTATTAAGATCAATAGTGGGAAATCTTCTAGGTTCATTGACAATTATTTTCAAAATAGATTTCTGCAGTATATTGAGGGGGTTAAGGACCGATGGAGCAGCTCCCCCCCCCCTCCCCCAACAATAATTCCAAAACCAATGATACTCTGTACTAATGCTTTATATACAATTATTAAGCTTCTTTGGCTAAGGCATCCTCGAAGTTTATAAATAGATTAATGAATTTCTTAATTCTTTTAGTCAGCGCTAGTACATGACAGTCCCACTTGAGATCTTCGCCGATTGTTATGCCCAAGTACCGTGTGGATTGGACTCGATCGATAACAGAACAGGTGCAGTCGTGCTACTACGTATATAGTAGGTACTACTACGAAGAAAACTAAATTATAACAACTCACTGTTTCTATTATTTCTGACGAACATCTTGTGGCATACTACACCCTACATGTTTATAGTAGTGAAACTGCATTTCAAAACGCATGAAAGAGAGGAGCTGCAACCTGCGATTGAAATGTCGAATCAAATGTCAGGTGTATGAGGTGAAAAACCGTTGGCCGATAATTGGCAGATTCGATCCCCTTTATTCCTGTTCTACTCCCATTCGTCCGCTCCTCGTCGCCCCGAACGGATTTTTACAGCCCTTCAGATACCTCAAATAAAGATTTCCGATTTTATCGACCAACGATTCATTAGCCGGTTGTTTGAGGCTACTTTGGCTCGTTTCATTATCTGAAAGCATTTTCGGATCGGGCGGAAAAAAAGGATAATAAAACGAAATTAATTCATTAGGTATGTGGTTTTATCGAGATGGTGATGGCGAGATGAGATGGCGATGGAAAAACATTGGCTGTGGTTCTGATTTTTGCCTAACTGGTATCGGACGTGTCGGGAGGCACACGGTGACCAACTCTGAGGTTATTCTGAGGAGTATAGACTGAGATAATGAGATTAAAATTTCATAATAATAACGTTTGAAACGTGAATGTCTATGGTGATCCAAGGAAGACCCAGGAATGAGAATCACCAACTAGAGAATTATGTAAGAAAGTCAGGGTTTCCTGAGATGTTCGTAAGATTGATATGATATCCTGGTTTTGGTTCGATTGGGTTGAGATACGAATATGTGTTTCCCTCAATAGAAGTGTGTGTATCCGAGGATCCCTTTCGCTTTTTACAATTCGATCCACTGTTGCTCCGAAGAAAATGAATGGTACAACCATCGTTATCCAAGATTCTCCTCAAGCCGCGGGACATAGTCGAATAACCGAGATCGGATTCCAACTTGCACTTTCGATCGAAACTCTCGTTACTGCTCAATCAATGGATACCCGAACAGAGACAGAAAAAAAAACTGGAGCGGGTATTTCGATATTCAAATCGGCGGAGCCTTCAGTGAAGGCTTATTATGAGATTCCCGATAAAGAAGAATGGCGAGATCCTTCGAAAGGAAACAACCATGATTGCATCTTCTGGAGGCCTGCTCCAGAAAACCGCGGGAGGCCCTTGGGTAGCTGAGGCCGCAAATTATATAAATCATTGGGGGGCTATCGAGGACGAATCGTAAGGAACTACCTGTTGCATCGGAGTAGCTGGACGGGGAGGGCGTGGAAAGTAAAAGTGTAACTGAAGAGTCCTTGATTAAGCTCTGAGACATTAGAGATGATGATAGGGGGTGACTACACCCAAAGACGTCCTTGTGGCGAGTCGGTCGCAATTAGGTGACCAATATAATTAAACGGTATCGGATCGTTCGAAGAGGCGGAGGGGAGGGTGCGCATCAAATGAGGATGTGCAACCCGGCAATTTGCATGGGTTTATGAGACGAGATTAGAAAAAAAAAAAAAAAAAACAGTTTTTTTTTGTTCTTTCAGCAATCTTATCTTAATCTAAATGATAATGAAGGTTTGAATCAGCATCTGGTACTCGGTCGTTTGACGGATAGTTACTGAGCAAGATCAAGAGATTGAGCTCCTACGATAGTATGCATAGTATGCCTGGGCAACTGCAGAAATCTGCAAAGCCGTTACGTATTATAAGGAAATTTTGTGATTTATCGACGCATGGTAGGGGTGGGTTATTCGTTTATGGTTTATCTCTACTTTTTTCAAGTTTTACGACGTATTTGAATTGACAATTGCCCTTCTTGAACTTTTATTCGTTTTCACGAAGTATTTGAGTCGACAATAATTGCGTCGGCAATTATTGCTCTTCTTGAAGGTCCATTCAAACTCATATAAACACCTCGGGTCGATATGAAGTCAACTTTTTTTTCGTTTTCACGAAGTATTTGAGTCGACAATTGCTCTTCTTGAAGGTCCATTCGAACTCAAATAAACACCTCGAGTCGATATGAAGTCAACTTTTTTTCGTTTTCACGAAGTATTTGAGTCGACAATTTCCCTTCTTGAAGGTCCATTCGAACTCAAATAAACACCTCGAGTCGATATGAAGTCAACTTTTTTTCGTTTTCTCGAAGTATTTGAGTCGACAATTGCTCTTCTTGAAGGTCCATTCGAACTCAAATAAACACCTCGAGTCGATATGAAGTCAACTCTTTTTCGTTTTCACGAAGTATTTGAGTCGACAATTGCCCTTCTTGAAGGTCCATTCGAACTCAAATAAACACCTCGAGTCGATATGAAGTCAACTTTTTTTCGTTTTCACGAAGTATTTGAGTCGACAATTGCTCTTCTTGAAGGTCCATTCGAACTCAAATAAACACCTCGAGTCGATATGAAGTCAACCTTTTTTCGTTTCCACGAAGTATTTGAGTCGACAATTGCTCTTCTTGAAGGACCATTCGAACTCAAATAAACACCTCGAGTCGATATGAAGTCAACTTTTTTTCGTTTTCACGATGTATTTGAGTCGACAATTGCTCCTCTTGAAGGTCCATTCGAACTCAAATAAACACCTCGAGTCGATATGAAGTCAACTTTTTTTCGTTTTCACGATGTATTTGAGTCGACAATTTCCCTTCTTGAAGGTCCATTCGAACTCAGGTAAACACCTCGAGTCGATATGAAGTCTACTTTTTTCGTTTCCACGAAGTATTTGAGTCGACAATTGCTCTTCTTGAAGGTCCATTCGAACTCAAATAAACACCTCGAGTCGATATGAAGTCAACTTTTTTTCGTATTCATGAAGTATTTGAGTCGACAATTGCTCTTCTTGAAGGTCCATTCGAACTCAAATAAACACCTCGAGTCGATATGAAGTCAACCTTTTTTCGTTTCCACGAAGTATTTGAGTCGACAATTGCTCTTCTTGAAGGACCATTCGAACTCAAATAAACACCTCGAGTCGATATGAAGTCTACTTTTTTTCGTTTTCACGATGTATTTGAGTCGACAATTGCTCCTCTTGAAGGTCTATTCGAACTCAAATAAACACCTCGAGTCGATATGAAGTCAACTTTTTTTCGTTTTCACGGTGTATTTGAGTCGACAATTTCCCTTCTTGAAGGTCCATTCGAACTCAAATAAACACCTCGAGTCGATATGAAGTCAACTTTTTTTAGTTTTCACGAAGTATTTGAGTCGACAATTGCTCTTCTTGAAGGTCCATTCGAACCCAAATAAACACCTCGAGTCGATATGAAGTCAACTTTTTTTCGTTTTCTCGAGGTATTTGAGTCGACAATTGCTCTTCTTGAAGGTCCATTCGAACTCAAATAAACACCTCGAGTCGATATGAAGTCAACCTTTTTTCGTTTCCACGAAGTATTTGGGTCGACAATTGCTCTTCTTGTAGGACCATTCGAACTCAAATAAACACCTCGAGTCGATATGAAGTCTACTTTTTTTCGTTTTCACGATGTATTTGAGTCGACAATTGCTCCTCTTGAAGGTCCATTCGAACTCAAATGAACAGCTCGAGTCGATATGAAGTCACTTTTTTTTCGTTTTCACGATGTATTTGAGTCGACAATTGCTCTTCTTGAAGGTTCATTCGAACTCAAATAAACACCTCGACTCGATATGAAGTCAACTTTTTTTCGTTTTCACGAAGTATTTGAGTCGACAATTGCCCTTCTTGAAGGTCCATTCGAACTCAAATAAACACCTCGAGTCGATATGAAGTCAACCTTTTTTCGTTTCCACGATGTATTTGAGTCGACAATTGCTCTTCTTGAAGGACCATTCGAACTCAAATAAACACCTCGAGTCGATATGAAGTCAACTTTTTTTAGTTTTCAAGAAGTATTTGAGTCGACAATTGCTCTTCTTGAAGGTCCATTCGAACTCAAATAAACACCTCGAGTCGATATGAAGTCAACTTTTTTTCGTTTTCTCGAGGTATTTGAGTCGACAATTGCTCTTCTTGAAGGTCCATTCGAACTCAAATAAACACCTCGAGTCGATATGAAGTCAACTTTTTTTCGTTTTCACGAAGTATTTGAGTCGACAATTTCCCTTTTGGTTTATTATCTTCGATAATGAACCATTGGAATCGCCCAAAGAAAAAAAAATTTTAACCCCCCCCTCAAAATTTGTTGGTTTACGTTTCAAGATACGTAGATTCAGAAAATCGAATAAAAAAAAATCCGTCCGTCCGCCGTCCGCGCCTCTTTGCCCAGTTAGCGTTGAGTTAAAATTACGAAATTTTTTTTATGGGTTTCGACCAACCCCACAATGGTCCTCGAAACTTTTCATAACCCTAGGTCAAGGGGAAGGGGTTCAAAACGAATTTTGAAATTTTGAAAATTTCATATCTCTAAAAATTCATAAAGAACGGTATGTTTTTTATTTCATAGTTAGATAGAGTTTGTTCCGTAGAATTTTTTAAGACCATCCGCAGCTTTGTACGACCAGCCGTTCGATCACAATGACGGCTCAAAGATTGTGCCTCACTACAGGATCGTGAATCAAACTGTTGAAATACAGGTCCATTTTCATACTAACAAGCTCTTTGGAACATCATATGGTGATGTCGAGTTTGTTATTCTGAGGTGCGTTTCGTGCTACGGAAATGAAGGTAATTTCGAATGTTTGTTGGTAGGTAATTCTTTTATAGAAACTTTATTACCGACGTAGTATTAAAAACCCCAGAATTATAACGTATTAATTAATCAATAATTATTATTAATAATAAATACAAATTATTAATACCTAACAATAAATTATAATAATTTTCACTAGGTACTTGATAAAATTGTTAATAATTAGTGATAATTGATAATAATAATTAGGATCTAGACATTTAGACCTAGTGATCTAGACAGAAGGGTGATCTGTACAAAGAAGATAATGAACCGTTGTGTCAAGAATTTGCAGAGTTTTGAAGGTCCATTCGAACTCAAGTAAACACCTCGAGTCGATATGAAGTCAACTTTTTTTCGTTTTCACGAAGTATTTGAGTCGACAATTGCTCTTCTTGAAGGTCCATTCGAACTTCCGGGTAAACTACAGACTGGAAATTTTAACCGTGAGTCGGGGATTGACCACATTGCAATATTCATTCGGTTTCTCATCTGTAAAATTCTTTTAATAATACCTTTTTGTAATAATTTTGTAATAATAAGCTATTGACTTGAAATTTTAAAAATAGGTAGAACTGGATGACAATGCAATACTCGGTTTGAATGAAATGGTATATTATTGTATGTATGATTCGGTATAGTACAGTATGGTATGATATGAAAGAAATTCGTATGGTATTTTAAATTTAATTTGGATGATGAGGTAGAGTTTCATCAAACAGTTCGTTAATTGGATTAGGGTGATCTGCTCAGAGAAGATAATAAACCGTTGTGTCAAGAATTTGCAGAGTTTTCTCAAATAAGAACAAAAATTACCAAAATGCAGTCAGACCATTTAATGATGATTAACTTTGACATAAGATCGTGTTTTCTCTTCGCTGTTTATGGTATCGTAACGTGACGATCGCGAGATCTAATTTCATACTGCGAAGTACCAACTGATCGAAAAAATAATGAAATTGCCCTGTTAATCATTAAATGATAAATATGTACAGCTATCACACCTATAGGAAGGTACTTATGCTCAGCTAAGGTACCTGTTTTCGAGAAACAGATGTTTTTTATAGGTACGATGTTTTTACAACCGATGCCCATCCTTAGTAAGTACAGAGAGGGCTTGTATCTGTTTGTCGTCTGACATAGAAACCATTCGATTCGTAAAGCACCATAAAAATGATCGAAGACCGTGGACTATTAGGTATAGTTGGAGCAATGGCCGCTACGATCACCTCAGGACGTTATTGACGGTTCAATTACTGACCCTCCTCGATCACCAAACCGTAATCGGCTCCAAGGTTTTCACCATGATGCCACAATTTTTTTCGGACAAAAGCCCGCTTTAGTTTTCAATACCCTTTGGAAACGTAGGCACGTGTCCAATAAGATGGAAACGGGGAGGTGTTGGACCGTTGAGAGTCCTCTGATGACACGTGTTACACGCTATGACGGGCCGCTGTTGCAAGCGAGTCAAATCGGCCTCTCTCGGTCCGGTTCGCCTCAGTTTGCGGTGAATATTACCTAGCAAAGCCGTTGTCAGCTGATCCTGCTGAGCCAGATCCCGAGCGTTCTTCCTTACGAGATGGAAACGATCATGTTATCTGTGGGTGGGATTCCTGGAGCTTGATGCCGGATACGTCATACGGGCCTAGAACCGTCTTACGCATTGGGCAATCCACCTCCACGACGTCATTCCATGGGCGATCTATTGAGAGGTGATGGAGAATGAAGGTCAAATCCTTCTTCTTTTGCTAGAGACCATGTAAATTGCATTTAACCCATGTTGGGGGCCCTCAGACATGTGAGAAGACTCCAGTTATTATCCGGAAAAATTAGCATAAGAGAATTACTTTTTTTCCCTGTTTATTTACATTAAGCCATGCTTTTACAAAAATGTGTCACAATTATATAATTTAGATCTACATAATATTATAATATATAAAATTTTCCTTATACAAATACATTGAACTGGCAAATTAAATCCGTAATCTGGTTATAATATATCAAATTTTCTTAATAAAAATACATTAAGGTAAATTAAATTCGTTGGTTCTCAAAAATTGGACACGGCTGAGTCAAAAGTGGTTGTCAAACGAACTGAAAATGGTAGATGTGAAGTTTCAGATCAAAATTTCATCATCTTGAGGTTCCACACCCCATTTGAAAATGTTACCCTCGAAAAACCTTGAAAAAATCTCTAGTTGACCGAGTTTTTCTTCGTTTTAGTTCATTTTTCGCTATCAATGAACCGATAATAACTAATCATGGGATTGTGTGAAATAAATAGTTCTCAGAAATTAACAAATGAAAACCTAAATAATCTTTTACCCAATAGGTAATTGCTGTTTTCCTGAATGTGCACGAAATCCGTTAAAAAAATATTATTATCACTGCTATGAACTACGACCTGTAACTTTGCCATTTTAAGTGTTTGCCTATTTGCCAACTATTCCTCAATCAGCCCACCTCAATTGCTTAAATGTTTTTTTTTTCTTTGCTCAGTTTCGGCCCACCCTAATTCACGTCATAATATGACCCTAATGTACCTACGTCTTATGAACGTGTGCTAGTGAGCAAACCCTGACGCGCCCCTAACAATGCGAAAGAATGGGAGTAATGAGCTAAATTCTGTTGAGTCAATTCATTCAATCAGGTTTCTTTTGCTAGATGGCAATTGTCTGGGTGAAGGTCGTCCGATTGAAGATTGTGAATATGACGCTCTTCACGCGGATAATTGGACTTGAGAATGAAGACCCTAACAGTGAAGTAACCGAAAATTCGCTCGTAAAAGCGTGACCACATTACTTCATTCCTTGGGGTTTAACCCTGAATCAAAAGCCTGATTACGCCTCTTGTCCCACATGGAGAGTGGTTGCGGATACCATCGAATAGCCACGGAGACGGTCCGGGACAATGGTCCTCCAAAGAAGCGGACGACGTGATGAGCCCGAGGGCCTGAATAACGCTCCATATATATCGTTAATTGGGTCAAACCCTTTTAGTATAGCAGATGTCTGACCTCTCGGTGTAGGAAGAAGAGAGAAGAGAAGAGAAGAGAAAAAAAAGAAGAGAATGAGACGTTGAACAAAAGGCCTTTTCAAGGGTGTTCGTACCCGTACAATGCGGACTGGAGACGGTGCAATCTCGAGATGACGGACGTGAGCCTTCTTCTGCGGTTTCGTCACTCCCAGTACCTCGTTAGCCGTTCAATCAGATCTCCCTCTGACTATGTGACAGACAATGTCACCAACGGCTACTCTCAGATTGATTGAATCTGTACGAAGAATTTCATAAATTATACTTAAGTATACTGAACTCAAACTGTACTAGTACAGTTAATGAAATTCTACTAAATTTTGAATACTTACCTCTTATCCGTTTTATGCTATTTTTCGACCACCTTTCAAACCATTCTTGAACATAAGCCGTTTTCCTCCAAAACAAAAATAACCGCTCTCATTCCATCTATAAGTCCATGTATAGTTGCAAGGGGAAAGATAAGTGAACGAATGAAGTCGGAAAATCAGTGTTTAGTATGGTAGAACAATTGAGAATATGGAAAACTGGTAACATCGGGAGGCATTAGACTGAATACTAGGGATGGGAATCGATTTCCGATTTTTTCATCAAATCGACTTTTTGGCCGAAAAATTTCCCAAAATCGATTTTTAAATTCCGATTTTATAGGTGAATTGATTTTTTACTTCCATTTTTAAATCGTGAATCGATTTTCCGTGAAAAAATTGTGACATTTTTTTTTCTAAATTATTGGATTTTCTGTGAAAAAACTGTAGGAGCCGAATTTGGGAAGCAACAGTTGTGTTTGCTGGTGGTCTGCTGCAGATGATATGACGGAATAGAATCCTAGAGGAGTGGAACAGAAAAGGTGAAGATGTTAAATTAATGGAATAGCTGTCCCTGTTTACAAACAGATAGCGGGGCTGCTGGGCGAGAGGGGAAGGGGCTCCCCATTCGGGCGAAATCTCTCTCTGGGATGCACATCCTCGATGTTTGACCCCAATTCCTAGACCGATCGAAGGGGGTCCGCCCCAGGATCATCCGAGTCCGAGGCTGAAGAAGTGAAACGGTCCAGAGCAGGCGTGAGCTAATGATGTCACACATCGGCTTCGCCTTCAAGAGCATCCGCGGTCGGCTATAGGGCTCTTCCCTAGAAGGAGGGCGTCTAATGGATGGCCAGAGAAAGTGGAGTAATTTGAACCAGATCCACAACGAGGGATTTCTGCCTCTCAAATTTCCGCACGGTTTTGCTCCGAGCAGCTGGTCGGGGCCGCATGATTACCTGATTACAGAGTTGAATCTTCACGAACCAATGCAGGATGACTCTTTTTTCAATAATCGTATTTGAAGGGATAATAATTATAATTAATATTTAATAATTAATAATTATTATTAAGAACCATCAACTTGTTTCCACGTTCCAGTTAATGGATTTATCCAGAATACCACTACGATTCCTATAATCTGAAGAAATGAGTGAATTCAATTTGAATGACATCAACTGCGGATTGACTTCTAATACACCGTAAAAAAACTTCGGTTCATCACAATTCTTTTGGTTTATTATCTTCGATAATGAACCATTGGAATCGCCCAAAGAAAAAAAAATTTTAACCCCCCTCAAAATTTGTTGGTTTACGTTTCAAGAAACGTAGATTCAGAAAATCGAAAAAAAAAAAATCCGTCCGTCCGCCGTACGCCGTACGCCGTCCGCCGTCCGAGGCACTTTGCCCAGTTAGCGTTGAGTTAAAATTACGAAATTTGGTTTCTGGGTTTGGACCAGCCCCACAATGAACCACGAAACTTTTCATAACCCTAGGTCAAGGGGAAGGAGTTCAAAACGAATTTTGAAATGTTGAAAATTCCATATCTCGAAAAATTCCCATCAAACGGTATGTTTTTTATTTCATATTTAGATAGAGTTTGTTCCGTAGAATTTTTTAAGACCATCTGCAGCTTTGTGCGACCAGCCGTTCGTTCACAATGACGGCTCAAAGATTGTGCCTCACAACCCGATCGTGAATCAAACTGTTGAAATACAGGTCCATTTTCATACTAACAAGCTCTTTGGAACATCATATGGCTTAAGTGATGTCGAGTTTGTTGTTCTGAGTTGCGTTTCGTGCTACGGAAATGAAGGTAATTTCGAATGTTTGTTGGTAGGTACTTCTTTTATAGAAAAATTATTACCGACGTAGTATTAAAAACCCCAGAATTATATCGTATTAATTAATCATAATTAACAATAATTAATAAATACGAATTATCAATACCTAACAATAAATTATAATAATTTTCAGTAGGTACTTGATAAAATTGTTAATAATTAGTGATAATTGATAATAATAATTAATCTAACATAAATGTTAGGATCTAGACATTTAGACCTAGTGATCTAGACAGAAGGGTGATCTGTACAAAGAAGATAATGAACCGTTGTGTCAAGAATTTGCAGAGTTTTTTTCTGTATCACAGTGTAGTGTTCGACAGGTTCTTGCTACAAATCCGTTTCAGAGCACTGAATCGACCTGTCCGTCCAGACGATAAATATCCGTAGTTACTTGCGTAGTTTTAAATCTCAAATTTTGCCAAAGGTTACCAATCACATCTAAAAGTTGTTTGAGGATGGGCCATTTTGAAAAGAAATAAGTTCGTCAAAGTTGAGTTTTCGCATTTAAAAACCCCTGAAAATAGTGAATTTGTTAGGCGACAGGAAACGGCCTGACAAATGTGTACGGAGACTTTTTTTTCTTTTTTTTCATAATTTGGCTTCGGCCTTTATTTTCCATTAGCTAACTTTATCACAAAATTGAGTATTGGTAGAACAAATCATCATGAATCCTTCAAGGGTTGAAATTTATCTTGCTCGGAGACTTGAAATGTTTGCATAGTCATAAGACCCCCAGGATTCGCCAGGACTCGGATGATGCCTAACAAAAATTTTTGGTATTTTTCAATTCGTTTTTCGACCTAACATTATATCGAGTTGATTATAGAGCCAAAACTGGTGCCAATATTTATAAAAATGCGTGCTAGATTGCGTTCTTTATGCATTTTATAATGCTGAATCAATTTGTGACCTTTATCAATCCAGAGTTTGTTATGGTCTCAACATTGATGATGAAATTCCAAATCAAAAGACAGTAAAGTGACGCAGTAAACATTTATTTCATAACGAAGACCAAGGTAATTAGTAGTTTCAACTAATTCAAGAATTTTGATTTTCTTTGACACAACCGTTTACCTACCTACCTATTATCTTTTTTGTGTGAGTAATCATTGAATAATTATTATTAACAACGATGGGGAGATGTCGAGGGTCGGTCAAATGAGAGATGTTTTATGTGCCAACGTTTCGAAGAATTTATTTTTCCATCATCAGGGTCTAAAATCACTTTCACAATGTAAAATAATAGAAGTTATTTTTATATGTGTATCGAAAAATATATACAGCATGTGTTGAATATACTAATTTGTAGGTTTGGATATAATAATTTTTTGTTTCGGAATTTTTTTGTTACAGCATATCTTGAATAAAATTTTTACAGCAATCTAGAAGAATCTTTTAACAGCAAAATCTAACAGAAAAAGTAACAGCAACAAATTAAGTAAAATTAACAGCAAATATTTTACAGCTTTATACTTATGCTATTATGTTATTGATATTATCTTGAATCAGTATAATAATTTGTAAATTTGGACTTAACAGTAGTTGACTAGTAGGCTATAAGCTATTTCTGCATATTCTTCTATAACTATAAGTACCTATAGTTATAAAATAATGTGCAGAATAATATATTATATTGATTCAATATATTATATTGAATCTATTAATGTGTTTATATGTTGGTAAAATTAACAGCAGTTTTAGTAGGTGTGTTGGAGAACTTTTAGTACTTATAGTAAGTGTGTATAGAAGGTGTATAGAATTTACAAAATGTATTGAAATTGATATTAAAATGTAATAATTTGGAACTTACAGTAGGTACCTAGTGGAATAGTGTACAAGATGGAGTTGGACTCCAACGAGGGAAGCTATTGCCACTAGATCACAGATATAACTAACTGGCTAGTTTTCAGTTACCTATTTATAGACGATTGAGTGCAGGTTGAGTACTAACTAGCCTGTCCCAGGAGGGTCCCGGGGTTTGATTCCTGGCATGTTACCAAGCATTACTTGCTAGGTCTGGGGGATTTGGAGCGATGAATTCCTATCATTATACTTAACAGTAAAGGGAAACAATCAGGGATTTGGATCAATCACATTTTTAGTGGAAAGTATAATTTTTGTTAATTTATTTCAAATGTTGTGTTGTTGTGCTTAAATATTTGAATATTTTAATGTTGTTAAATGTGTTTAAGTGTTTCAATATTGGTAACCACCAAGCTACTTACCTATCGTTGCGTCCAGTTGTGTGGGGTAGTTCCGTTTTGACCAACAGTCTGTTCTATCGGTGCTGTGATTCGAAAATAAATTGTTGCCTGTGGGCACCTGTGTGCACTTCGGACCTTCTCCTCGGCTCATCATGGATGGCGATGAGGTGTACCTAATCGAGGACGGTGTCCGTAAACAACTCACAATTCCATCGCGGTCAACAAGTATGAAAAAATTCGACGGTTCATACACTTGAACGACAATTCAAAAATGACAGAAAGACCTGATCGTGATCCATTTTGGTTTATTATCTTCGATAATGAACCATTGGAATCGCCCAAAGAAAAAAAAATTTTAACCCCCCCTCAAAATTTTTTGGTTTACGTTTCAAGATACGTAGATTCAGAAAATCGAATAAAAAAAAATCCGTCCGTCCGCCGTACGCCGTACGCCGTACGCCGTACGCCGTCCGCCGTCCGCCGTCCGCCGTCCGAGGCACTTTGCCCAGTTAGCGTTGAGTTAAAATTACGAAATTTGGTTTCTGGGTTTGGACCAGCCCCACAATGATCCACGAAACTTTTCATAACCCTAGGTCAAGGGGAAGGGGTTCAAAACGAATTTTGAAATTTTGAAAATTCCATATCTCAAAAAATTCCCATCAAACGGTATGTTTTTTATTTCATATTTAGATAGAGCTTGTTCCGTAGAATTTTTTAAGACCATCCGCAGCTTTGTAGGACCAGCCGTTCGTTCACAATTACGGCTCAAAGATTGTGCCTCACAACCCGATCGTGAATCAAACTGTTGAAATACAGGTCCATTTTCATACTAACAAGCTCTTTGGAACATCATATGGCTTAAGTGATGTCGAGTTTGTTGTTCTGAGGTGCGTTTCGTGCTACGGAAATGAAGGTAATTTCGAATGTTTGTTGGTAGGTAGGGTAAAACCACCAAATGTTGACACTTATCCTAATGTTGACACTTCAATTTCAAAACGTAAAAATAAGGTATTGGGACACTGTAGGTACTCGGAATTGGCGTCATTCTGTTGATAAGGATGTGAGATTTGAGGTAGGCCGGCTCCACTAGTTGTTATTACCCATATCGAACGTCTGGCTACTATTGAAGCCGGTGAGAGCTGGATCAGTCAACCCAGCGACGCTATCGCTATCCCGCAGGTTAGTGAGGTAAGTCAACAAAATTAGACTTTTCAAGTCAAATATTATGAGTAATCAGTTATATATCATATTGCCTGCCCTAATAATAGCGTAAGGAAGAATTTGTAAGCATTAAACCCCAGAATTTCGTTGAAATAGATGGTTAAGTTGGGGTGTCATCATTAGGGTTTCATGAAATGGGCGTGTGTCCTAATGTTGACACCTGTGTCAATATTAGGGGAAAATGTTGATCAGGTTGCCAATGTGATATTTGGGTTTAAATAATTTCGTAGTATATTGAGACTATTGAATTTTTCAAATCAGCGTATTGGAACCTTAAGTTGACATCGGGATCCCAATGTTGACATATTTTGGTTCCTTAAGTTGACATATTATAACTTTTTTTTTAAACATTTCTACGTATAGGTAACTTGATCTTTTTGTTGTTAGACCCCTACCTATGACCTTTTCAACACTATCAGGTACCTATCAGAATTTTAAAATAACAGTATGATTCTGATACAGTGTCTCATCATTTTAACAGGTCGACTACTACCATGCCTCCCGACAAGAACGGAATGTGGAAGTACACTGTCCAGCAAATGGAAGACGCTATAAAAGATGTGAAGCTCGGCACAGCGGTTTATACAGCTGCAAAGCGCCATGGAGTACCTCGTATCACTTTGTTGTACAAGGTGAGAGGGAAAAGTCCTCTCGAAAGAAGAATAGGGCGTCAATCGGTGCTGTAAAAAGATGAAGAGGAGATTTTGGTCCACTGGATGTGTTTGTCTAGTTGTCAAAATTGAAAGTGAAGATGCTGCCGAAGTAACACCGCTTCATCCCTGCAACAGACTGAGGACTGTTTTCAGGCCTTCGAGCGAGGGGAATCGCCTTCTGGCAGTCAGTAACGTCAAATACAAACTGCCTAAGCCTACATATTACGGGGAAACCCTAGAAAATTTGTGTTCCCTACTTCTGTTTCTGTTCCACTGTGATTGAGCACCTATGCTACAAATTTAATTACCCATTTTTCTGATTATGCTGTTCAACATCTATTTTCTAATGTCTAGTCTAACATTAAATATATTTTAACGCGTTCCTAATCTCGTTTGTTCATTTACTTTGAGAAATATCTAGAGGGAAAGCATATTTAAATACTTTCTCAAAAATGTAGACTGGTGTCAACATTAGGAACTGCAAATGTCAACAATAGGAATTTCCGAAGGCAGAAGTGTCAACATTAGGGGGAAAATTCCATTTTTGAAAAACTTGTTTTTCATGCTGAAAAAACATTATTTAATCAAGTCCAATAAGTGCAAATTGTTCCCAAGGAACTCACAATTCATGATAACTATCCAAAAGTTTCAATTTCTTGAATACTTGGGTAGAGCGCAGAATCGAACGATTTTTCTCTCTAATAGTGTCAACAATTGGTGGTTTTACCCTACTTCTTTTATAGAAAAATAATTTATCTATAAAATAATTATTATTACCGACGTAGTATTTAAAACCCCAGAATTATATCGTATTAATTAATCATAATTAATAATAATTATTATTAATAATAAATACGAATTATTAATACCTAACAATAAATTACAATAATTTTCACTAGGTACTTGATAAAATTGTTAATAAAATTAATTTTATAAAACTAATTTTAGTGATAATTGATAATAATAATTAATCTAACATTTAGGATTTAGACATTTAGACCTAGTGATCTAGACAGAAGGGTGATCTGTACAAAGAAGATAATGAACCGTTGTGTCAAGAATTTGCAGAGTTTTCAGACTTAGGCCTATGATGGACTACTTGAATGAGAAGTTTTCAGCTTTGCACATGGTTCAACATCTTTCAGTTGACGAACAGATTTGTGCTAATACAATCCGCGAAAGCCTCACAAATGGGGGTTCAAACTTTTTGTGCTGTGTGACATCTGCGGTTATGGGTACAGCTTCAAAATCCATGGCGAAAAAACGGCTTTAAGAGCAGATGAAGTTCATCTTGGTGCCAGCTCAAACGCAGTCGTACGATTGACGCGGAAGGTGCCAAATTTCCAAAACTTCGTGGTATTTTTCGATAATTACTACACATCAATTTCTCTCCTCCAGTTTTTGAAAGAGAAGGGAGGCATTTTGGCATTAATCCCTTGTTTAATCAACCAAAATACACCAAAATTTTAAAAACCCTCTGATACCCATATGCACAATGATGCCTGCGGGCATCAATTAGTTTTTCGGGGTTTTCCCGGAAAATACTCACGCTTTTTTTTCCTGTATTTTTCCGGCAACCAGAAGACCACAATTAAAGACTCGGAATTTTTTTCTCGAAAAAAAAAGTCATGTGTCAAAGGGTTAACCTACTAAAGCCGTCCTCTTCAACTCCCTACTGACCTATGGTCGCCGGCCTCATGAATGATTGAAAATAACCGACCTACCGACCATTGCTCAAGAATCCACTTCCTTGAAATCCGATGAAAACAATGGATCTTTATCATTGACCTTTTATCGCCTGTACCTCCGACGAGCGGCCGGTATTAGCATTTCATTCATTCACATTAGCGTCACTTTAAATATCACCGGGAAGATGACACTCACGAATGATTTGTAAACGCTTCACTAAACTCAAATATCAATTTTGTACTTTCATTCTCGTGAGTCGTCGTAGGGAGGAAAAAAATATGCAATACGTCCCACAGGACACCGGCGACGCGGCGTCTTGGAAATGAATTATTAATGATTGTCTGAGCCGTATGCAAAGCAACTGATGCTAATAGTCCAAACACATAATTATGGGCGCGAGACATAACGGTCCGAGGTCTTATCGACGCTGCAGAAGATTTTGATAACTTTCGGATATCGATCGCTACCTACTGAAGTAGAGACGGGAAGCTGTGTGTAACATAATGTTATTATCTTACGTAATATACATGGACTCCCTTTCTAATAGTTTCCTCGTTATTTTTGCCTGGAACAGCTAAATGGCTCGAGCGATACACACCGTAGGGGTCTTCATGGTCCGCCGAATTCGACGTCGAATCTTCGAAACTTGAGATTCGAAGGGAGCCAATGCGCATGCGCTCCGTCTAATTCGACAATTCGATTTATGACGGCTAAAGGCGTCGAAACTCATGTCGAATAATCGAAATGCAGCCGCTATCGTTGCGGCAGCTTTCCGAAGCTCGTGTTATCGTAAAGAACTCGAAATTCTCTGCGGGTTTTGGTTTATTATCTTCGATAGTGAACCATTGGAATCGTTAAAAAAAGTTCACATTTAGTTAGATTTTATTGGTTAGAATTTTTTGAGACCATCCGCAGCTTCGTACCACCACCTATTCGTTCACAATGTGAGCTCAAAGGTTGAGCCGATATGAACCTATCCACTCAATCGTGAATCAAACGAAGAAGATAATAAACCGTTGTGTCAGGAATTTGCAGTGTTTTTGAAGGAAGAAGCCAATTTTTTCTGTAAAAATACTTGACTTATAAAAATACAATATCGGAAGCCGATATTCACCATAATCTTTCGATATCACGATAATATCGCATTTCCGATATTGATATAATATCTGAAATATCGAAATGAAAATATCGATATTCATTGTTATCGATCATTTTGGAACATCCTTAATCGTACGATGGAGTCCCAATGACGACATGGTGTAAATCTCGTTCAATCTCGGAGCAATTCACAGTGTCGCGACAAAAGCTCCCAGCTACATCATAACCTCTCCACTGTCAATGGCGGGGGGGGGGGGGAGGGATAGTGTCGAGAAAAAACCACCCAGCGACAAAAGCTCCTAGCGACATGAGCTTCCAACCTTCAGTGGCGGGGGGGTTGGTGTCGCC
The DNA here is from genome assembly GCA_963920205.1 of Stenodema calcarata. Taxonomy (NCBI): domain Eukaryota; kingdom Metazoa; phylum Arthropoda; class Insecta; order Hemiptera; family Miridae; genus Stenodema; species Stenodema calcarata. Next base: position 40,463,382 of record OY986050.1, read on the forward strand.
ACAAAACCACCCAGCGACAAAAGCTCCTAGCGACATGAGCTTCCAACCTTCAGTAGCGGGGGGGTTGGTGTCGCCACGAAACCACCCAGCGACAAAAGCTCCTAGCGACATGAGCTTCCAACCTTCAGTGGCGGGGGGGTTGGTGTCGCCACAAAACCACCCAGCGACAAAAGCTCCTAGCGACATGAGCTTCCAACCTTCAGTGGCGGGGGGGTTGGTGTCGCCACAAAAGCTCCCAGTGACAAAAGCTCCCAACTGACCGCGATGGTGGGAGGGGGATAGTGAAGGGATGCGATTTCCATCACACTTTATCCAGGCTTTGGACTGGCTAAATGAGAGAAACCCTTGTTCATATTATGATTTCTTTCAAGTAGGCGTGTTTAAAATCAGCTTTTTTAAATTTTTTCCGGTAGTTTTTTCAAAGTTGAGGCTTCGCCAATTTTCAATTTTTTTCCAATTTGATGTTGAAAATCAGCTTTGTCAATTTCTCACATAATTCTATAATACTAGGAAATAGCAAGAAGACGGAATATACATACACTTGGAACATAACATCCTCACCTAAAATAATATACACTATGCAAAAGCATAAGAATACACAGGCAAGTCGGTTTAAACACTTGTAAAGTTACGCAAATTATTTTTTTTTTTCTTGTGAAAATTTTTATTGCACCAAGTTTACAACTTATTAGCAATTTAAATTTGATATGCATTGTTAATTGATTGTTAGAAGCTAAGATACGTAACATGGCTTCTAAAAGGCTTCAAGTTTTGTGCAGCTGATGCACTGGTATGGGTTCACTGATCCCACTGAACACACTTCATTTCACAACATGATTTCACAACACTTTTCACAAAACACTCCACTCCCACAGGTCATGAGGTTTTGTTCTTTTAAGCCTTCTGAGTAGGCCATCAACATCAAGGAGCTGGACAACCTCGTCATTGATGTGGCCACGAAGCCTCTGTTGATGGGCTAATGCTTGCTTTTTGATAACTTCTTCGACTGTGGGAATTTGAAGTTCCAAATGTAGTCGATCATTTCTTGTGTAACGGTACGCGTCTACACACGCGCGTAGTACGTTATTCTGGAAGCGCTGGATGATCTCAAGCGGTTGCTCGGAGCGGTGCAGCCCCACAGTTGTGCACCATACGTCCAGACTGGCTTGAGGAGCTGATTGTAGAGTGTTAGCTTGTTTTGGATCGACATGGGTGATCGTCGTCCCATCAGCCAATACATTTTCCTGAATTTGATAGTGAGTTCCTCTTTCTTCTTTCTGACATGCGCTTTCCATCGAAGTTTAGCATCTAGGGTCATACCCAGATACTTAGCTTCGTTAGCATATGGTATAACTTTGTCATTGAGGAGTACCGGTATGTACTCACACCTACGATTCGTAAAGTCGACATGTACAGATTTAGTCTCGTTCATTCTGATCCTCCACTTCGTAGTCCAGTTGTGTAGTCGGTTGATAGATCTGCATAGTTTTGATGTGGATTCTCTAGTGTTTTCACCAACGGCAAGGACTGCGGTGTCATCCGCAAATGTTGCCAGAGTATTTTCTTCTCGTTCTGGTAGATCACTGGTAAAAAGCAGGTACAGGAGAGGGCCAAGCACACTTCCTTGTGGAACACCAGCCTGAATTATTTCGGCCTCCGAATATGCATCTTCTTGCTTGATTCGGAAGTAGCGATTTGAAAGATAAGATTGTAACAGCTTGGCGTATGAGGCTGGAAGCATTTTGCGGAGCTTATGATTGAGTCCTTCATGCCAAACTTTATCGAACGCCTGAGTGACGTCCAGAAAAACGGCCGAGCAGACTTTTCTGTGTTCGAGCGCTTGCTCGATGATATGCGTTATTCGGTGCACCTGATCAATTGTAGAGTGCTGCCGTCGAAATCCGAATTGGTGAGATGGGATGAGGTTTCTTTCTTGTACAATTTTTATCAGTCGATTATTGATAAGTTTCTCAAAGAGCTTTGAGAGGATTGGTAAGAGAGATATTGGTCGGTAGGAAGTCAACTGTTCAGCTGGCTTACCAGGTTTTGGAATCATGATGACCTCAGCAAGCTTCCACAGCTGTGGAACATAGCATAGATTGATGGCAGCGTTGATGATCTGCGTAATTTTAACAACCACTTTCCGGGGAAGGTTTTTAAGGACTTGGCCTGTGATTAGATCATATCCAGGTGCCTTTTTCGCACTTATTTCTTTTTTTATTGTCTGCTGCACTTCTTTGACGGTGACCCGCTGTATATCGGTCTCTTGATCACATAACGGAACATCTTCGAGCGGTTCTTCATCAGGGCTACCATGATTTGGCGTGAATGGTTTTTCCAAATGTCGAGCAAATGTATCAGCCTTTTCTTGGTTGGTTTTGATCCATGTGTTGCTCTCAGTGTCCAGGATGGGTGATGCTTGTATGACGGGTCTCTTCAAGTGTTTCGTTGCCTTCCACAAGGAGTAATCGGTGTCTCGATGGCTGGTAAGTGACATGAGGGATTCTTCTTGAGTTTCTTCTTGGATTTCCTTCATCGTTGCCCGCAGCTCATTGGCAATTTTATACCATTTAGTCTTGTAAGCTGGGATGCGTGTGGTTTGCCAGATCCGTCTTGCTTTGCGCTTTTTCTTTATGATTTCTACAATTTCATGTGGGTAATTCACCCCGTTCAGCGTTTTAGTAATTTCAGGGGTGTTCTGCCATGCTGCATCTTGTATAGCATGTACAAGTTGTTCGAGTTGACTATCGACTTCTTCTACTGAATTCAAAGCCACGCTAAGGTTGATACGCTGGTTGACGTCAATTTTGAATTGAACTCAGTCTGTTTTTTTGTTGACCAGGACCGGATTGTGTGGTTTTCGGATGATCTGCTCGCTTAGCGTGAGGATTATTGGTGAGTGGTCCGAACTGAGGTCCAGGCACTCATCCATAAGCGCATAATTAGCTGAGATATTTCTCATTATAAAGAAATCAAGTAAATCAGGTTTTTTCTTAATGTCAGTAGGCCAGTATGTTGGTTTACCAGTTGATAAGGTAATGCAATTGTTTGACTGTACATATCTGTAAAGGGCTGAGCCACGTGGTAGACAAACTCGCGAGCCCCAGTACGTGTGCTTTGCATTAAAATCTCCACCGATGATGAATCGATTCCCTAGCTGATCAAACATCTGCGTGAAATCCTCATCTGTTATGGCGTGCTTGGGTGGGCAGTAGATGCTAGCAATAGTTGTTTCATAACACCTAGTTCCGACTGCGATTGCACAAATCTGGCATTTCTCTGTTTCAATCATTGCCCATTCGTGATGTTTGAGGTTGTCATTAATCAGCACAGCGCTACCCCCTTGTGCTTTGTTATCCGGATGTAGAGCATGGTAGCACCTGTAGCCCTTTAATTTGACGTAGGATTCCTTTGTGAAATGAGTCTCTGACACGAGACACACATCAATTTTGTTGATGTTTAAAGCTATCTCGAGCTCCGATCTTCGTTGAGTGAGCCCGTTCGCATTCCAGGTCATAATCCTTAGGTTTTGCGCCATGGGTTTGGTGATTTCTTAGTAGGGAGTTCAGCCTTAGTCTTGGTTTCCAAGGCCGTAATTCTTTGATCAAATGAGTGTATGTTTGACTCAATTCTTGTGATGGAGGTCGTGAGGTTCTGCAAGGTGAGAAGAATAGTGTTCATATCTGAATCAGTTGGTTGAGGAGCCAATTGGACTCTTGCTGGTAGTAAAGCAGGCTGCATGGTGCCTGTTGCCGTGACCTGTGCGTACGAGCCTTGAGCATGGCCAAAGTGTCTGTTTGCCGCCATAATGGGGGCCTTTGGCGTAAAAGAATTCTTTCTATTCTTGATGATTCCTCCAGGAGCTTGACTCTGGCTTGGTTTATTGCCAGCATCAGAGGTGGATGCCTGGGCAGTCTTGTCAGTTGGATTATGCTTTTTGCCATGGCCAGTTTGAGTTTTCACCTCTCTGTTTCTTTCTTTATGGCGCTTTGCAGCAGCCACTGCAACTGGGCATTGCCGATAATTTGCAGTGTGCTCCCCACCACAGTTGGCACAGGTTGGAGCATCAGTTCTGGGTTTACTGCATGCGGCCGTTTCGTGATTTCTTCCGCATTTGACACACCTCGGTCGTTTTTTGCAATAATTTTGGGTGTGTTCAAACTCTTGGCATCTCTTGCATTGTGGAACCACACGATTATTTCGAATGGGCTCAATTCGAACCCTGCAGTTATATAGTTTAGTGATTTCGTGGATTTTCTTTATATCGGCACCAGTTTTAAAATCAATTATGTACATATCGGCTTTTTCTTTAGTTGGCCATTTTAGTTTTTGAGTGACCTTTCGAGCTCCAAGTTCTGGGTACTCTTTCTGAATGGTAGCCAGTATAATCGACTCTTGGATGCCTGCAGGAAGTCCTATTAGCATCACCGTATAGGGTCGGTTTTGCTTGTTTTGATAAGTGTAATATAAACATTTTGAGGCTTCCAGATCTCTATCGATAACACGATATTCATCCGAATCGCTGGCGTTTATCTTTAGTTGCCCTCCCGATAAGGTCGTTGTGATCGATTTTGGAGCAATTTCCTTCAATTTTTCCTTGAGTTTGAGGAAACTATCTACATCGTTAAGGGGCTCAAGCGTGATAGGTGGTGGCTTGAATACTTTTTCTTTTTGCTGAACCTGTCGTTGTGATTTTTGGCTAGTGTGCTCATTCGTATTGGGAGTATTTCCCTTTTTACGCTTCCTGGGTGGGGCAGGCTTAAATTTGATGCCTTCCCCCGTGTCATAGGCCAACTGGTCTTCTTCCGTATGATATTCTTCATCATCATCTTCATTATTCATATCCATATTATCAGAAATGTCGCCAGATTCAAAAGCTGCTAATTTGACATTAACTGAGAGATTGATTTTTTTTAGTTCAGTGATATCTTGATTAGCTTTTTCCAACGTATCACAAAGATACGTAAGAGTGGCCCTATAAGAATGGATTTCAGCAAGTAGGACCTGGTCCGTTGGCTTAATATAATCTGTTGAAAGGGCATTACTGCTCGGAGGTTGGACGGATCACCAAGCAGCTGGTTCTGTGAAGATTCCTGTTACGCAAAAATGGAGAAAATAATTGGAATAAAAATGAGATGACTAAGAGACGACTAATGAGACGAAAATGAGATTCGTCTCATTAGTCGTCTCTTAGTTATCTCATTTATACGCCAATTGTTTTTCGTAGAACTTATCGATAACGAGATCATTGTACATAGAAGGGGCGGATGCAGATTTAGGGCTTTTTGCTAACCGAGTTTTTGCTTCCCGAGATCTCACAATAGATATTAAAGTTCATGAATTTCCACCAAACTCCTCTTTGTATAGGATGATTAATTAATTTTTCAGCCCTATTGAGTCAAATATAGGTTGAATCAAGACAATTGTAAACAATTTCGAGTGTACTCACGCTCAGAACTCCCTTGAGGCCTGCGAGGTTTTCGCTAGAATGTTGCGAACTAAACTATTGAACAGTACCTAACTGTTCGTCAACTGTTTATGTGAAAAATAAACGAGCAATTAAAAACTACGAAGTCAAACAACAGCAACAGCACACAATCAAACAATCCGGGAAAAAACAAGTGTCCAATCCGTAAAAATAGATAACAAGGTGAGTTCTGAAATAGGATCCATAGAAGAACCTTTCAACGGATCAAAGAAGAACGTTTCTTCCATGTCTCCCGCGTTTGGCAGCAGTAGCTGCCTGTGCTGTCCCTCTTTATCATAACAGTCAGGAGAAATCACACAAGCGCGATTCGTAGTACACAGAGTAGGTACAACTTACAAAATGACAGCATTTTTATGGTGGAGGTTGCTCTCGAAAGTCCGTAAAAACCAGGTAAAATCTGGTTTGTTGGCAATCTTGGTGCGAAAGCCGAAACTGAGAACGGAGCATTTCGTTTTTTTGGAACAGTTAAACAAATTTTGAGAAGCTGTTTCATCGTTTCTTCTCAAGAAGCAACTTCTTCGAAACTGTTTCATTTTTCTTTCTTTTCCATCCCTAACTCTGACTATTCACATTATTCTACTGATTGGCGCTTACTTCATTCACATATCTTCAGACCGTTCAACTTCCCTTCGACAATTAAGACAATCCCTGAAAAGCCCCTCAGCTATCAGTTGTATCTCGGCCTAATGGAAGTTGAATGTCCCTCGTTGTCTGAAGGTGGATGAGCCGGATCACTCAGCTATTGTTGATTCTGGCTTAGAGACCACCTTCGCATATTCCGCCCACCAAAGTCCGGACAAGAAGTCCCGCGATTGAATGCGAGATAGCACCGGCACCGGGTCTTTTAACATAAATCAAAACGCGGCAGATCCGCAACCACGATCCTCCCCTGCTGGTATGCAAGAGGGATTTTATTGACTCTCCTTTTTTTTCTCTTTCATCCTTCACCAATATTTCCGTCCTCGATAAGTTATGCGTCTCTCTAGCATGTTGTCTCTCGAACTTCTCTGGAGAGTGTTAAAATGAATAAAGAACGTCAATACGTGGAGTACAAGGCATCCTGTTGATGTCAACGAGCGTGAAATCATTAGCATGATCAGCTATCCAACCACAGAAGATAACCTGAAAAATCGCTTAACTCTTCATAAAAAAGAGACAAAATACTACTCATGAGTCTAAAATTTAGACACATTTAGGAACATTTAATGTTCCTGCTACCGTCCAGCCCTCGACGTTCATGAACGTGATTTGGGCCCTCAAATCACGATGTCGGGGTAATGAAAGGGTTGATTCTGTCGTGCCACCTCGAGTAAGGGAGTAAGGAAGAAACTAGTAGAATAAAAGACAACGTTATTTAAACCCCTTTTTATTCTAGTCCCTTAATCTATCCTTACTCTATCCCTAACAACCCTAAAGTCTCTCCACAGATACCTTGTGTAGCTTCTGGCGGGCGCTTCTGGACGATCCTGAAGACCTCGGCGTCCGCGTCCGCGACCGTACTAGAACGAAAGGTCTGCCGGAAGGAAGTTCAGGGGGGCACCGAATACCGATCCGAGCTAGAATCCGAGCTTGAATCGGGAAACGCACGTTGGCTCCAGACGAGTGCTAATCGTTGGGAATCAAAGAAGCGAATGCCGCGACCGTGGAATTCGCCCAACTTGTCGTCTCGCGAGCGATATTCCGCGAGGTTGGGGGAAACCGCTGACAACGGTCGCCGCGGGATCCAACATCTCCCCCTTCCTGGGAAAAAGGACATAACCAGCATAGACATGTTGCTGCGTTATGTGTGGGGTAGACGTCGGTTGTGGACATGTCATGTTCTGTCGATAAGCCCGGGATCAGGGTGTTTTGCTCCACGGATAGTCGTCCTTCCCAGAGCACGGCAACTGTCGGTAGGGCGTTCACGAGTATCCCAGCGCTCGTCACACTATATTTGCTCCCATTATTTTCCTTCTCAGTTTTCCTGGTTCTGTTCCCTTGTCGTTCGTTGGCCGGTCCGCCGGTCCTATCTGTAGTCCATTGTGGAGATTGGTGTAGGTATTTATGTGGAGATTTAACGAAAACACGTATTCACTTTTTCACTGTCACTTTTCGTATTTCACTATTTCCTATTGTACTATGTTATTATCTACGTTGTTGCTTTACATTGTTTTATTTATATTTTAGTCATTCTTCTATTGTTATTCACAATTTGATTATTATTTTATTATTCCCCCTTATTGTTCTTATGTCCCCATCATCTAGCTCTACCTGTTTTATACAACTTAAGTATCTTATTATTGATTACACTGTGTTTTTTTTTTTTTTTTTTTTTTTTTTTTGTAAACTGTGCGTAAATGTAGATAATTCGAGTATTTCTCAAAGTTAGTGTTTTACTCAACATGTCTTATTACTTAAATAATTTAATTTCACATTTTACACTTTCATTTAATTTAACAGCAGTTTTTACTTAAAATCCCTTATTACATAAACTTATATTTAACTTACTTAACAGTTCTTCCATTTGCATTTCTTCAATTTAATTTAATCACCTTCATTTTGTAGTTTAATTTACGTTTTTTCTGTCCTTTAGTCAACATACATACTTTTCTTTATTACGCTAATAAGTTTTCCACATTCTTGTATTGGTTTATATTGCTTGTACTCAAAATAATTGATATCTATTTCATACTACTTGTTTTTATTAATTGTTATACCTTAGTTACTTAATAAGTAATATTTTCATATTTACATTTTGTCCTATTTGTATTAACATTACGTCCTATATTACGTTTTATTCCTTCTGCTCCCTTATTGTTCCATTCTAATGTGACAGATGATCATGGTTTGGATTGACAGGTGGAGGAATTATTTGGACACTGGTTTGACTGGTTGGGGTTATTTGTCTTTTTTGTGTGCAATAACAATATAATGCTACCATGCTACTCATTATGAAGACAATTACCAATGTCGTGCCTATTGTCATATGACGCCATTTTATTTCTTGTGACCACCAAGATTTTGTGTCCGTCATGTTTTCTATTTTGGGTGCATTCTCAATTAACTGGCCAATTTTAGAAAATGGATCTCTTTCTTTCAGTAATGTTTGTAACACATTTACGTTTACTTGCTCTGATTCATTTTTTGTGTCCATGGTTATCAATGTTGAAATACTTGTTTGTTTGTAAGTTAACATTATCGAGTCTACTGTCCTACTTGAGTTTGTTTGAGGTGGGTAATTATTTCCATCTATGTTTATTAGACACGTCTCATTACAGTCTATCAGTGTCGGTCCATAGTCCTTCATTTCCCACATTATTGTACCATTGTATATCACAATTGCGTTATTGTTACATGGTTTCAAAAGTATATGATGATTAATGTGTCCCGCTGATAAATATATTACATCTGTAACCATCCGGTTTTGGTTTGTCGAAAATATCTCATTTCCCAACAAAGTTTCTGTTGTACCGCTAAAATATTTACAATAATATCCCCTATTCGTTATTTTCAAACAAGTTGTTCTAAATTCCTCTCTTGTCATGGCAGTAATAATAGTATTATTTTGCTCTATTGTTACATCATATAGCATTATTTTGTAACTTATTGTGCAGTCTGCCACCCGGTGTGGTACTGTTGCATGTGTTACAAGTGCATATTTTCGTTTCTCTACAATTGGAATTGTTAACCGAAAATAGATGTCTTGTTCGACTATACAGTAATGTACCTCTATGATTTGTTTGATTATTTCCCAGCCGTGCAATGTTGCTAAAAATGGTATCTGGAATTGTGCATCCAACTGTGTTTGTATGATTTGTATATTTTCTTTGAAACTGTCTAATTGAATTGCCGATTCGCAAAGTATACCTGCTCTTGCGAATGTTATGATGGTCATTATTTCATCAATTAATATCGTTTGACTTGTGAGTTCCATTTGTAAATTTTGTAAAAATTCTCTCACTGTATCGCGAATATTAATTACATTTAAGTCGTCTTGCAATTGTTTTTGTATATCGTTCATTGCCTTGTTTATTGTCCACGAAGTTAAGTTATGTAAACCAATCATCTCGTGTAAGGTCGAATCTAACCATATCTCATGCTTTTGTTGAAATGCCTTTATGCTATTTATTGGTTCGGTTAAATTGCGTAAACGGTTCTCATTTTTCTTTTGTGTTTGATGTGACGCGACTCCTGTCAGTTTTTCTTGTAAATTTCCTATATAATTCAGTGGAGCCCAAAATGCACCTGTACTCCGTCTATCTCTTTTTGAGGCTGGATTATAAAATATTTCTCGCATGTGTGTTGACCTGATTTGAAAGCGATATAACATTGTTTTAAATTGCAGTTGTTGTTTCTGTTCGTTCATAAATTGTATACATAAATTGTTTGCTGCCACTTGTTGTGGTGAATGTGTTTTCGTAACCAAACCTTCACATGCCGTTTCTGGATTAGGTCCTATTTGATTTAACAGTTTATTTGTTTTTAACAATGGTCCAATTGATATTTTACTTTTCATTTCCATGTTTTCATATTGTTTGAATGTATATCCTATAGTAGTTGATATGAAGTCCGTTTGGTTTTGCAATTGTTGTTCTTGATAGTACGTTACTACTTGCGTAATCCACATTGCAATTATCCACACATTGCAATTAGCCATGTTGTGGTTTCCTGAAACAGAGAGAAATTTCCCCTGTTATCGTCTTCAGTAACCTATTCTATTCTTCCCCTTCAATTTTAGTTTTGTTCTATTGTTTATTTCTAGTTTTATTTTATTTTATTGTTGCCATTGTTACCATTGTTGCTTTTGGGTTTTAACGACCAGCGTTTTGAAAAATTGGTTCATGACTCCACTTTTCCAAATTCCCTAAGTTTCATGGTCACTTCTGACGTCCCGGTCAAGTTCTCAAACACCTACCACGAAAAGCACTTGTAAAGATCACGCAAATCATGAATGCCTCCCTCAAGTTACGTTATGTTCCTCAACTGTGGAAACTCGCTGAAGTCATTATGATATTGAAGCCAGGTAAACCTCCTGAAGAGCTAAAGTCTTATAGACCAATATCACTTTTACCAGTACTGTCAAAACTCTTTGAAAAAGTGCTGTATGCACGTCTAATTAAAATCGTAGAAGAAAGAAACCTCATCCCCAAACATCAGTTTGGGTTCCGCCATAAGCATTCCACTATAGATCAGGTGCACCGTATCACTCATATTATTGAACAAGCCCTAGAAGATAAAAAAGTCTGCTCAGCTGTCTTCCTCGACGTTACTCAAGCGTTCGATAAAGTCTGGCACAAGGGACTTGACCATAAGCTCAGACTAATGCTTCCAGCCAAATATGTTGAACTGCTTCACTCTTATCTATCAAATCGATACTTCCGGATCAAACAAGATGATGCTTACTCGGAAGCAAAAATTATTAATGCTGGCGTACCACAAGGAAGTGTACTCGGCCCACTCCTGTACGTCCTTTACACCAGCGATTTGCCTGAACACGAGGGGAACACCCTGGCATCATTTGCAGATGATACTGCTATTCTTGCCATTGGTGAAGACAATCGAGAATCGACCTCAAAACTTGAAAGATCCATCGAGAATCTCCATGATTGGGCAATTAAGTGGAGAATCAAGATGAATGAGGCAAAATCAGTCCATGTTGATTTCACCAACCGCCAAATCAAAATTATACCAATTTATCTGAATGGCAGAGTCATCCCTTATGCCAATGAGGCAAAATATTTGGGTATGACTCTGGATACAAGGCTCCGCTGGAGAGCGCATGTAAAAAATAAAAAAAACAGAATTGGACACCAAATTCCGAAAAATATATTGGTTGATTGGTAGACGATCAAAGTTGTCTATCCAAAATAAATTAACTTTATACAATCAGGTCCTTAAGCCAGTCTGGACATATGGTGCACAGCTCTGGGGCTGCACTTCTCAAAGTAATCGGGATATTATACAGCGATTCCAGAACAAAGTACTGCGGTCATGCGTCGATGCGTACCGCTACTCGACCAATAATGATATCCATAACGACCTCGAAATTCCCACAATAAATGAAGTAATAAAAACTCAAGCGATAGCCCATCATCAGAGGCTCCAAGGTCATATCAACGAGGAGGTTGTGAAGCTGCAGGACGTTGATGATCTGCTCAGACGACTGAAAAGACGAAAACCTCACGACCTGTGGTAATAGGGAGTGATGTGTTCATGAAAGTTTGTTCAGTGAGTGTAGTGCTGTGCGCTCCTGCAAATCGTGTTCATTGAAGACACTAAATAGCTGAAATGATGTATAGTATGTGTTATGTATCACAGTCTTGTTTCAGTTACTGATTATTCGTTGTCAAAGAAATGTTGCTAATAAGATGTATTACTTGGTGCAATAAATATTATGAAAAGAAAAAAAAAAAAAAAAAAAAAAAACTTCTGACGTCCTAGTCGTTACGTTTGTTTGTCGTAAAAAGTTTGCAGTTAACCGTAGCCAATTCGTTCCATCTACTTATCTATGTAAGTTCGTGTTAGTTATGTGTTTATTGTTTGTCGTGTTCTCGTTCCATTTTTAGTCCTTTTTCCTCAATTGTCTTTCTTTCACAAGCTTCTCCTGGTACAATTTATTCTATATTAACCCTCTGTTCTACTTCATTGTTGTTGATTTTCCGTAATACTGTATATGCTCCATTATTGTGTTTTTTTTTAATATTTTCACTGGCCCTAAATGTATATTTTTGAATTTGTTTGTTGTATCTTGACCATCCGTTAATTTGTTTCTATTAATATATACATAATCTCCTACTTCATATTGTCTTCCTGTCCTTTTTTTATCAAATTGTTGTTTATTCTGTATTTGGGCTGCTTTGTGATAGTCTTGAATTTTACTCCAATTTTCTTGCATTTGACATATCCTATCATTTTCATTTTCTTGTGGTTTGTGGAATCCTGTTACATCTGGTATCCTTGACTCACGTCCTAACATAGCATAAAAGGGTGTCATTTTAATTCTTTTACAGTATTGATTATTTAAATTAAATTCTATTCGTTTTATGTAATCCTCCCAGTTCGTGTGCTGCTTCAATATCTGGCGTATTGCTTGAGTTACAAGAGCTACTCGTCTTTCGGCGGCGCCTTGTGACTGAGGGTGATACGGACTCGAAAATATTTGCTTTATCCCCATAGTTTGTAAGTATTCTGTTACCGCTTGATTTTTAAAAGACGTACCGTTATCCGTCTGTAAACATTTAATGAAACCCCATGTGTACTGATACTTTTTTAATGCTTCAATTACTTCTTCCCCTGTCTGTTTTCTACATAATTGTAATTGCAAATGCCTAGTGTGTAAATCGACTAATATTAATATTGATAATCGTTGGTGTACATTTCGAGAACTTTGTACGGGTCCCAGAAAATCACATTGCAAGACATCATTCGGGAATCCTGTAATAGGTTTCATTTCCTGTAATTCTCCCCCTCTCTTCTGCGTATTTATTTTTGTTGTACGACATAATATGTCACAACTTTGAACATGATTCGTTACATCTGCGACTATATTATGCCAATAAAATTTTGTTTTCATTGATCTTAAGGTATTTTTTCTTCCTGGATGGCTCATATTGTCATGATAAGTTGTAATTATTTCTCTCCTAAATGATACTGGAATGTATAATAACTTGTCATTCTTAGTTATTGTCCATATATTTCCACTTTCGTCTAGTTCGTATTTCCTTGCCTGAATATTCAACATTTTAGAAGATGATTTATTTCCTTTTAATATCTGTATTATTTCCCTAGCAAATTCATCTGTTTGTAATGCTGTCTGAAATTGTTCTGTTCGTTGGTAATTATTTACCGTTTCCAAAACTTTGTCTGTTTGAATTGCTTGAGGTGTGCTCATTTCTTCCTCCATTTTCCTTGTCTGTTGCCTCGTAACAGCACAAATTTGGTCCGATTGTAGACTAATTGGTTCCAAGTCATCTTCATTTAATAGTTCACTTTCTCCATTTCTACTTAAATGATCACATATCGATAATGTTTTTCCTTTAGCATACATAATCTTTATGGGGTACTCACTTAGCTTCAAACTTAATTTAAATATTTTGCTATGTGATTCCTTTATATTGTCCGCGAATCGTAAAGCCGCATGATCGGTAATGATTACAGTTTCGAATGGTGACATGTGTATATATTGACGTGCATTCTGTACCGCACTGCAAATTCCTGTTAATTCTAAATAGGTAGCTGGATATCGTCCTTGAACGGGGGTGTACCGTTTTGAGAAAAATTCTATTGGGTACCATTTTCCATTATGATTCTGAACTGTTACTGATCCAACACCATGCGCTGCAGAATCGACGATAATTACTACTGGCTTGTTTTCATCATAATATGAGGCTCCCATTTTGAGGACATATTATGTCCTCAAAATGGGAGCCTCTGTACATAATTGTTTCATTTTTTGTAAGGACTTGTCTTGTGGTTCTCCCCAAATTATTTTTCCTTGGTTTTTAGTTCCTCTTAATAGATCTGTTATTGGCTGCAATTCTGTTGCGAAATTATGTATATGATCCCTAAAGAAATTAAACATCCCTACTAGAGATTGAACTTGTCTTTTTGTCGAAGGTTTTTGTAATGTCTGAATAGTTTTTATTTTATCACAATCTGTCTGGATTTTCCCTGATCCTACTACCTTTCCTAGCATCTTAATTTGTGGGTATGCAATGTGTACTTTCTCAGCACTTAATTTCAACCCTTTGTCTTCTATTAGTTTCAACATACTTTCCATGTCCTTTTTATGTTCTTCCATTTCTATCGACCCTAAACAAACGTCATCTGCGTATTGTGTTACTTTTTGTTGGTCAATTAAAGATTTTACTGTATTCTCAGCTATTTCTATGAATTTTCCAGTGGATATTTTCAATCCCATAGGTAGGTATTGGAAAACCCATGTATCATTATTGTGATCAGCAAATCCCAATTTGTGCTGATCCTCCGATGCCACCGGAATTTGGTGCCATGCACTGGCATAATCAAATGAACTTAAGATCTTTTTTCTTGATGCAATTTGGATTATCTCTTGAATTCTTCTCCCTGTATACGCTCCATTTGCATTATGTTCAATAACTTTGTTCAATTCTCGGAAATCAGTGACAAATCGGTAATTTCCTTGTTTTTTCTTTATTAAATACGATGGGCTTCTATACGGAGTAGGGCATTTTTTAATAATCCCTCTTTGGCTTAACTTTTCAATTTCATACTTCATGGCTGCTCTCTCATGTGGGTTTCGTTGAAAACTTTTACATTTTATTGGTTTATCTGTCATTAGTGGTATTCGTACTGGTTGACATTTCGCTTTCCCCATATCATTTTCATGTAACACAGAGGCTTTTTCATGTCGTTTAATGATTGCTACTATATCATTGTGATCTTTTACCGTTAATTCTGGATTTATATCTAACGTAATCCCTTTATAATCTTCTATATATTGTTTCTGTCCTTTGAAATATGTCATAAAGTTTTCCGCCTTAATGTCCACTTTATTTGTTTGCACAGAATTTATTATTTGCGACGTTTCTGCGTGAAAACTCCAGTCGGATTGTAAACTTTTTCTTTCTTGAAGCCATTCAGGTTGTAATTTTTGTTCTAATTTACTACCGTTTCCTTTACTTCCGATTACCTCTTGTTCTTTATTTGTTACCCTCTTCTGTTTATTTGGTAAATGTTGAGTTGAATGTTGTTTCGTTATTTGTTCATACTTTATTCTGTCTGGAGTCTTGTATACCGTTGCTGTGATTTGAAAACTGTTTCTACGGTTTGGATTCGGATGTATCCATGCATATCGATATATTCAAACCCCTCCACAGCTAAATCGAACTCGGCGGCTGTAATTAAGCCCATTTCGTACAGCTCCCGAAACTCGTCAAGTTGTTCAACCATCTTGAACAAACTGAACTTTTAAACGGCAACAACAAACTGCAATTTTGAACGGCAACAAACTGAACTTTTGAACGGCAACAAACTGAACTTTTGAACTGCAACAAACTGAACTTTTGAACGGCAAACTGAATAAACTGAACTTCGAAGTGTACTTTTGTTGATGGCAAAACGACGGAGTGCGGAGGCGATCTTTAGCGTTACGCTACCCTACGTCACCATGACTACCTACACGTCAACCATTCGTCTGACGAATGCTAGTGACGAATGAAGAGCGGGGCGAGGTTAGCATCTCACGTTGCTCGCTCTACCTAGTCCATCATTCGTCAGACGAAAGCGTTCGTAACTTTGGTTGCAAGAACTCTCTAATATGAACTCTTTGTAGACGATTTTTGAATTTGTAGTAGTTTGCTTGTTGCTGCGGTAAATTGAAATATACTAGATTTATACCCAATGCTTTTGATAGTTGAGCCAACATTTTTTCTGTGCTTGACGTTTTTCCTGAGACATTGAATTTTTCAAATATTTTTGGTTTATTATCTTCGATAATGAACCATTGGAATCGCCCAAAGAAAAAAAAAATTTAACCCCCCCTCAAAATTTGTTGGTTTACGTTTCAAGATACGTAGATTCAGAAAATCGAATAAAAAAAAATCCGTCCGTCCGCCGTACGCCGTCCGCCGTACGCCGTCCGCCGTACGCCGTCCGCCGTACGCCGTCCGCCGTCCGCCGTCCGCCGTCCGCCGTCCGAGGCACTTTGCCCAGTTAGCGTTGAGTTAAAATTACGAAATTTGGTTTCTGGGTTTGGACCAGCCCCACAATGATCCACGAAACTTTTCATAACCCTAGGTCAAGGGGAAGGGGTTCAAAACGAATTTTGAAATGTTGAAAATTCCATATCTCGAAAAATTCCCATCAAACGGTATGTTTTTTATTTCATATTTAGATAGAGTTTGTTCCGTAGAATTTTTTAAGACCATCTGCAGCTTTGTACGACCAGCCGTTCGTTCACAATGACGGCTCAAAGATTGTGCCTCACAACCCGATCGTGAATCAAACTGTTGAAATACAGGTCCATTTTCATACTAACAAGCTCTTTGGAACATCATATGGCTTAAGTGATGTCGAGTTTGTTGTTCTGAGGTGCGTTTCGTGCTACGGAAATGAAGGTAATTTCGAATGTTTGTTGGTAGGTACTTCTTTTATAGAAAGATTATTACCGACGTAGTATTAAAAACCCCAGAATTATATCGTATTAATTAATCATAATTAATAATAATTATTATTAATAATAAATACGAATTATCAATACCTAACAATAAATTATAATAATTTTCAGTAGGTTTATTTCATATTTAGATAGAGTTTGTTCCGTAGAATTTTTTAAGACCATCCGCAGCTTTGTACGACCAGCCGTTCGTTCACAATGACGGCTCAAAGGTTGAGCCTGTCGACGCGATTGTTGTTGAAATACAGGTCGATTAAATACAGGTCGACTCGATTTTCATACTAACTAGCTGTTTAGAACATCATAATATAATAAAACAATATTATGGTTTTAATGATGTCGAGTTTGTTGTTCTGAGGTACGTTTCGTGCTACGGAAATGAAGATAATTTCGAAGGTTTGTTGGTAGGTAGGTACTTATTTCTTTTATAGAAAAATTAAAAAGTATTAAAAACCCTAGAATTATATCGTATTAATTAAATACAAATTATTAACATTTAACAAGTTTTGTAAAAAATCCCAATGCTCTAGGTAGTAGTCGATACCAGTGACCAACATTTTCTTCAGTAGTCGACATGGTTTTGCACTAGTAGTCGACCTACATGTGTTAGAAGTCGACAGTATCACTTGAGTCAGTAGTCGACAGGTTTCGTCATTCCATCGTTTTCGAATTTTACGACATCTAAATAAAATACATTCAACTGTGAATCGGAACTTGAAAATAGATTAATAAGATGTAATAAAGTAGTTATCAGACTTTTTATTTGCAAACAGCTCATTATCAGTCTCAAATTGCAATAAGTACTTAAGTAAAAAGGTATGAAAACAATAGTCGAAAACTCATTGTCAGAAAATTGACATTACAGTTGGGCTTAGGTACCTATTTACATATTTTTTTGACATTTTCATGTCTTTGCTTTGGCACATGAACTGAAACGGGAAAAATTTGTTCCCTTGATTCACCCTTTCCCTCAGATCACGTCAGAACACAAGCGACCGGCGGGCCATTACGTCAGAGCCTATGACGCACGAGCGTATGACGTAAGACGGCTGGCAGGAGGCCAACAAGTACGTCAGAGCCTATGACGCACGAGCGTATGACGTAAGATGGCTGGCAGGAGGCCAACAAGTACGTCAGAGCCTATGACGCACGAGCGTATGACGTAAGACGGCTGGCAAAAGGCCAACAAGTACGTCAGAGCCTATGACGCACGAGCGTATGACGTAAGACGGCTGGCAAGAGGCCACTAGTGCGTCAGAGCCTATGACGCACGAGCGTATGACGTAAGACGGCTAGCAGGAGGCTCACTAGTGCGTCAGAGCCTATGACGCACGAGCGTATGACGTAAGACGGCTGGCAGGTGGCCAACAAGTACGTCAGAGCCTATGACGCACGAGCGTATGACGTAAGACGGCTGGCAGGAGACTAACTAGTGTGTCAGAAGCTATGACGCACGAGCGTCAAGGGGAAGGGGTTCAAAACGAATTTTGGTACGACATGGTATGACTATGGTATGGTATATTATTGTATGTATGATTTAGTATAGTACAGTACGGTATGATAGGAAAGAAATGGTATGAGTACGGTGAGAATATGGTATGGTGCCGATTTGCAACACAGTCTGGTATTTATTGCATATTTAGATAGAGTTTATTCCTAAGAATTTTTTAAGACCATCCGCAGCTTTGTAAGACCAGCCGTTTGTTCACAATGACGGCTCAAAGGTTGAAATACAGGTTGAAATACAGGTCAATTTTCATACTAACGAGCTGTTTGGAACATCATATGGTTTTAATGATGTCGAGTATTTTGTTCTGAGGTACGTTTCGTGCTACGGAAATGAAGGTAATTTCGAATCTTTGTTGGTAGGTACTTCTTTTATAGAAAAATAATTTTTCTATAAAAGAAGTATAATTATTATTACCGACGTAGTATTAAAAACCCCAGAATTATATCGGTACATTTTATTTGTAATTAATTCATCATCTCTATCATTCAGGTTCTGCACGAAGCAGCCCAGGCGATTCCAACAGCCGGATATCGTAATAATTAATTATAATTAATACAAATTATTAGGTATTAATAACAAATACAAATTATTAATACCTAACAATAAATTATCATAATTTTCACTAGATACCTCCTTGATAAAATTATTAATAATTAGTGATAATTTTTAATAATAATTAATCTAACATTTCGGATCTAGACATTTAGACCTAGTGATCTAGACAGAAGGGTGATCTGTACAAAGATTTTAAAACTGTTATGTTTGAGGAAGACACAATTTATTTTTAAATGTATTTAACGAAGGAAGTGTTGAGTTAAGCAACTTTTGTATGAAGAAAAAATTTTTTTATGATGGAAGTAGGAATTGTTAAAAAATACTTAACTCGACGGTAATTTGATATTTTATATAATGGAACTGTTGAGAGTACAAGTAGATTCAAGATTACGATCCGTATTTACAAAATGCTTAATAATATTAGTAAGGAAGAAATGGAGGTTTAAAATATTTGGCTCCCCTTGACCCCTCTGACGTCATCCATTCCTGCCGGTCCACGTACGTCATCCATTCCTGCCGGTCCACGTACGTCATCCATTCCTGCCGGTCCACGTACGTCATCCATTCCTGCCGGTCCACGTACCTACGTCATATCCTGTGAGGTGTTCTTGCCGGCCGCTTGTCTGACGTCATCCATCCCCTGCCGGTCCACGTACCTACGTCATATCCTGTGAGGTGTTCTCGCCGGCCACTTGTCTGACGTCATCCACCCCCTGCCGGTCCACGTACGTCATATCCGGTGAGGTGTTCTTACCAGCCACTTGCCTGACGTCATCCACCCCCTGCCGGTCCACGTACGTAATATCCTGTGAGGTGTTCTTGGCGGCACCTGTTTGACGTCATATCTTTTGACGTAGTTGGTCGCTTGTGTTGCGACGTCATATTATCTGAGAGGCCCGTGGATGAGGTGAATTAAGGAGACAAAATAGACTTCATATCGAATCGAGGTGTTTATTTGAATTCTTCTTCTTAGATGATTTTGTTTCAGACATGCCAGCCATAGCCATTGGATTCGTGATTCATAGCAACCATAGTGGGTACAGCTTTCGTACGAGTACGCAACCCGAGGGACATTTTATGTCTTTGCGCCTCCTCCCACACCCACACCACGTACCTCGTACTTCATTGTTGTAGAAATCGTACCTGTGTGTAAACAATTATTTAAACAAAATAATAAAAATTGTTACCGACGTAGTATTAAAAACCCCAGAATTATATCGTATTAATTAATCATAAATAATAATAATTATTATTAATAATAAATACAAATTATTAATACCTAACAATAAATTATAATAATTTCCACTAGGTACTTGATAAAATTATTAATAATTAGTGATAATTCATAATAATAATTAATCTCACATTTAGGATGTAGACATTTAGACCTAGTGATCTAGACAGAAGGGTGATCTGTACAAAGAAGATAATGAACCGTTGTGTCAAGAATTTGCAGAGTTTTTTATACAAAGTATTATGCGCTTCTAATGCCATTCTAAATACTTCGATTTGGTTCGACCCACATTTCAATTCGCCAGCAGGCATCGTGACGGTTTCCTCCGTTATTGCACGTGACGCACGTGGCACTTCGTCGTCAGGTTTGATAATTCCCGCCTGAGACTGTATACGCTTGCACTTTTGCGTGTTCGACTCCTCCGGTTCGTATTTCTTTTCGACTGATTTTTCGTGAGACCGAGTCACTAACCCACAAGTCTCAGGTTTTCGGTTCCCACGTACTTCAGCTTTTTTATCGTCAAATGCTATAATCATGTTTCCCATCGTAATGGTTTCCGTTTTAAAATTTATTATCGCTCCATTGTCATAGAAGAAATCTCTTCCTAATATTAATGGTGTTGATTGATATGTGTTTTTCCCTTGGCTTGGTTTCCATGCGAAAAATTCTTGTTGAATTTGCTTTGTATTTCCATAATCGTCCGTTACTATCATTTTTAAAGTAATTATTCCGCGTATATCTATTTTGTTATTGTCCACTGAATACAATTGAATCTTCGTACGTTTTATAGCTGCTTTGTTTTCTATGTATTTTTCATCTATTAAGGATACACTTGCCCCTGTATCACATAATACATTTAGTTCATTATTCCCTATTTGAACTTTGATGTTTATTTGTTTTCTATCTCGCGTTGCTGAAGCCATTTTAATTATTTCTGGATTGTTAAGGGGACGGGCGATTTCTTCCTGTTTTCCCGCCCCCTTTATCAGTTTTTTTTATTTCGATTCTGTGTGCGTGGGTCGGTTTGCGGTCTGGTATACCATAACGTCCTCTTCCGTTCCATGATCCGTCTGTTTGACCACCCATTCGCAATTGACCGAGTAACAGATTTCCTAGCACAGTTACAAGGTTGTTTGTATCGGGGTGTTTGTGCATACTGTCAAATTCGCATCTATGGTGCAGAAATTATCCCATACCATTTATTTCTGGTCAGCTGCCACTCGTTGCTAAGATCGTCTGCAACATTTCATTTTTCCCGCAATTGAAGTTAATTTGGCTCATGCTTCATTCCAACTCCCGATTTTAGATTAATAAAATTTATGTAAACAAACCGTCATCACATTCGTGGGTTTTAGATAACAGATAGTATCACCGCCCACAGTGCTGCCCCTCAAGTACCACACTTTTACCAACCTACTGATGCTCCTAACCATGTTGAATGTTCCTATTTATTATTTTGATCTCACATTTGTCAGTCCTAATTGTTGTAAGTTATTGTTCGCATTTTTTTACTACTTTAAGAAGTGTTACCTTAGAAAACTGTGATAAGCTCAGTGGCACCTTCGTTGATGACATCACGACCTGCGAGAGGCCCTGATCACTTTTTGCTTCGGAGTCAGCCATTATCATCTGAGTACCCGCCTGCAGTGCACTAACGTACTTTTTTCAAGTGATCCGTGAACATCAGCTCTCTAACTCGTTATTAAATTCAAGTTCCGCATGATAATCAATGATCAGTCATTTTGATTTACGGAAATCGTTAGAGCGACTTCAACTTCCGGATTTCACATCTACACCAAGCGGCCCACAGCACTTACCTGTCACAACCACCTGTTCTTCCACATCATCACTGGGATACCTCTGCCGCAGTTCATCAGTAAATCAGGGTACCCTGTTAAAATAGACAACCTTCAGTGCAGGTATTTCCTCACTTTTCCCAGTGGCCACTGTATTATTGTAGGTTGGCATCTTGATGTCTTGGATGCGAAAATACTCGGATTTGCAACTGTCACTCGTTCCATTTCTATGAATAAATCTCGATTCGTTACCATATATATATTTTTTTATTCTTTCAATACAGTCCACTCTCAAGTTTATTAGCGCATTTTTTGCAACATTAGTGCAGATACATAGCTGCCAAATAAAGCAGCCTGTTCTGATCACATTACATTTGTTTGGTCCTGGCGATCCGGATTGGTACTAGTCACATTTGCAACACATTGATCTCTCCATACTAGATTACCATATAACTTTCTGTGATATTGCTATTAATAGTATTCAACTAGTGACAGTTGTGGGTATTGACTGTGATATTAGGTACTATAGTGCGTTTTTGTGTTATATGTTTCTTGTTATTAATATTACAAAATTTATCAACATATTTATTGAATTCTATAACTTATTTTTCAACGTACTTGATTCTTAATCTTTCTAATATCAAATTTATTTATTAACTCAATCAAAGCCTATTTAATAACTTATTTATTGCACCAATAATTGTTTCTTTACACCTAAGTATATTATAAACAATATGACAGGTGACGAAATAGGAACAGTTACCCTGAGAGGGATTACTAAACTGAAGAGCAGAATGAAGGCCATACACGCAGATTTTTATGCTATTAGAACAAAAGGTTTTTCGGCAGTCTCTTGTGCCTCAGATCGAAATATCTTTCGTGGAATGTTTTCCACAGTTGAAAGATCCTTTGATAAATACCTGTTGCTATATGAGGAGGCGTGTGACTATTCCTTGGAGCATGAGCTAAACCCGGGTTTCCCTTCATTAGAAGATGACCAAATCCTTGCCCAGTTCAAGTCTTACTATTATGATATTCTTGGGTATCACATGCAGGTAGTTGCCTTGATGACACCTGCCAAATCCAACCCTGATACTAGTCCTTTTGCTGCACAACAGAGTCCACTAGATATGAGCCAGCTTATGCCCCGTCTCTCACGTTCAATTCTACCTAAAATTCCTATAAAACATTTTGATGGTATGCTTACTGATTGGGAGACCTTCAAGCAGCTGTTTGAAACACTCATTATCAACGAGGCTACGCTCACCAACTCTGAACGGTTTCACTACTTGGTAAGCTATCTGAAAGGCTCTGCATATGACGTTATTAAAAGTATTCCAGTTGTTGAACAAAACTTCACACAAGCTTGGCAAGCTCTCCTTAGGGTGTATGATGACAAAAGGAAAATGGCATGCACTTACTTGCAAATGCTTCTCAATTTCAAGCCTATTCAAGGAAAACCAACAGCGTCGTCGCTCCAAGCATTCCTTTCACAAGTTATGGAGAGTGTAACTTCACTCGAAAATTTACATATTGAAAATCTTGCACAGTACATTCTCTGTGAGCTTGCATTAAGAGGTCTAGACCCTATTACTCGGGAAGCATTTGAGTTAGATAATATTGATAACACATTTCCTTCATCCACAGCACTGAAGACTTTTGTTCAAAACCGTGCGCAGGTTCTACGCATCACTGGTGATGTGTTTCAGGTCCCTGAAGCATACAAGACTTCTAAAATGCCTCACTCATCCAAGTCTGGTACAGGTTTTTACCAAAGTCCTAACAAATATACTCCTAAGAGCTCCACAAAGGCTGCACTTATGGCACAGGTTCCAGTTGACAAGGCTTATAGTACCAAAAATTGTTACCTTTGCAATATGGATCACTTTTTGGTAGCATGCCCTAAGTTTAAAGACAAGATTCCTGCTGAGCGACTCAATCTGCTTAAACATTTTCCAGGCTGTCGTAATTGTCTGCACCCACAACACAAGACAAAGGACTGCAAGTCGCAACATAGCTGCCGAGAGTGTCATAAACGCCATCATTCGGATCTACATCTTCCAACAGAAGCTGACAACAATGCTTCAGCAAACAGCGCCCCTGGTTCATCTTCATTTGCTGGTGCAAGTACGTCTGGTAGTTCTGGAGTACTTCTGGGAACCGTAGTGGTTCAAATTCAGGACGCACAAGGTAGACATCAGTTCTTTCGGGGAGTCCTCGACCCAGGCTCACAGTTCACTTTCTTGACTGATGAGTGTGCCAGGAAATTATCCAAAACCACACGCCCATTCAAGGGGACTATAACAGGTGTTAATAATTCACCGCTCAAGAATGTCAAGGGTACTACCTCCATTACACTTCTTCCACGCTATAAGGCTGACAATCTTGTAACAGACGCAGTTGTGATTCCCTCAATAACTCCTTTTCTTCCACAAAGAATGCTTGACTCATCTATGTGGGATGAGTACCTCTCATACGATCTGAGTGACCCAAACTTCACAAAACCAGGG
Source organism: Stenodema calcarata (assembly GCA_963920205.1). NCBI lineage: Eukaryota > Metazoa > Arthropoda > Insecta > Hemiptera > Miridae > Stenodema > Stenodema calcarata. The sequence goes on from OY986050.1 coordinate 40,487,609, forward strand.
CCCATACACCTCCTCATAGGATGTGATATTTATCCTTGTATCATCACAGGTAGCCCTATTGTAATACATGAGGATGGACCACGCTTGATACGCACTGTCTTTGGGTACGCTGTAATGGGGAAGTACAACTGGGAGAACCACTCTTCTCACCAAAGTGTTAGCCTCTTTACACACTGTGACATCTCCCCATTAATTGAGCGCTTCTGGGAATTGGAGGAACCTACAGCAGCAACTTCTAATGTGTCCCCAGAAGATGAGGAATGCGAGCGACATTTTTTGGAAACATATCAACGTGCTGAAGATGGGAAGTACATTGTTTCTTTACCATTCAAATCTAATACTCAAGGGATCAAGCCTAATCAGCGGCAGGTATTCAATCGGTTGTATTCACTTGAGTCCAAGTTTGCCAAAGATCCAACTCTTCGAGCTGATTATAGTAAGTTCATGTCAGAGTACGAGGAGCTTCAGCACATGAGTGTTGCAACGTCACCACCAACTTACTTGATTCCTCACCACCCAGTCTACAAGGTCATTGGAAAGGAGCGTAAAATCAGAGTGGTATTTGACGCAAGCCTTCGTTCCAGTACAGCTAGCCTCAATGACCTGTTACACGCAGGACCCAAACTGCAAGCGGACATTTCCTCCATCCTACTTAACTTCAGGCGTCATCAGTACGTCTTCAGTTGTGACATCGTCAAGATGTTTCGACAAATATGGATTGATCCAAAGGATCGTTGCTTTCAGCAAATCGCCTGGCGGTCTGATCCCAGTCAAACAGTGAAACTGTATGAGCTCAACACGGTGACTTACGGTCTCCGCTCATCACCTTATCTTGCAAATAGGGTCATCAAACAGCACGCAACCAACTATAAGGATCAATATCCTGATGCATCGGATATTCTAATGCATAATACATACGTCGACGACATCATTGGGGGAAGTGACTCCCCAGAACACCTTCTTGAACTGAAACAACAACGAACTAAGTAAATGGTGTTCCAACTATCTACCCTTATTGATTGAAGCTACCGAAGAACAACAGCCCGTTGAATTTTGTGTTGCAGATAATCTGGCAACTAAGATTTTGGGCATGAAGTGGGATCCATGCAATGACTGTTTTTGGTTTATTATCTTCGATAATGAACCATTGGAATCGCCCAAAGAAAAATTTTTTTTAACCCCCCCTCAAAATTTGTTGGTTTACGTTTCAAGATACGTAGATTCAGAAAATCGAATAAAAAAAAATCCGTCCGTCCGCCGTACGCCGTACGCCGTACGCCGTCCGCCGTCCGCCGTACGCCGTACGCCGTACGCCGTCCGCGCCACTTTGCCCAGTTAGCGTTGAGTTAAAATTACGAAATTTTTTTTATGGGTTTCGACCAACCCCACAATGGTCCTTGAAACTTTTCAGAACCCTAGGTCAAGGGGAAGGGGTTCAAAACAAATTTTGAAAATTTGAAAATCTCATATCTCGAAAAATTCATATAGAACGGTATGTTTTTTATTTCATATTTAGATAGAGTTTGTTCCGTAGAATTTTTTAAGACCATCCGCAGCTTTGTACGACCAGCCGTTCGTTCACAATGACGGCTCAAAGATTGTGCCTCACAACACAATCGTGACTCAAACTGTTGAAATACAAGTCCATTTTCATACTAACAAGCTATTTGGAACATCATATGGCTTAAGTGATGTCGAGTTTGTTGTTCTGAGGTGCGTTTCGTGCTACTGAAATGAAGGTAATTTCGAATGTTTGTTGGTAGGTACTTCTTTTATAGAAAAATTATTACCGACGTAGTATTAAAAACCCCAGAATTATATCGTATTAATTAATCATAATTAATAACAATTATTATCAATAATAAATACGAATTATTAATACCTAACAATAAATTATAATAATTTTCACTAGGTACTTGATAAAATTGATAATAATAATTAATCTAACATTTAGGATCTAGACATTTAGACCTAGTGATCTAGACAGAAGGGTGATCTGTACAAAGAAGATAATGAACCGTTGTGTCAAGAATTTGCAGAGTTTTTGTATGAAGTTTTGAAACCCCCTGTAGGATTCACCAAACGCACTATCTTGTCAACTATTGCAAGACTGTTTGACCCGCTTGGGTATCTTAGCCCAGTGATATTTTACGCCAAGTGTGTGATGCAAAGCACCTGGCAGCACAAGCTAGGATGGGATGAGGAAGTCCCTCAGGACATCAAAGTTCTCTGGAATCAGTTTTTGACTGAACTTCCAGCCTTGACAGGAGTACAAATACCTCGCCCTTTCCCAAAAACTGATACATCTTATCAGCTACTCAGTTTTTCTGATGCCTCAGAGCGAGGATTTGGAACTGTGGTATACCTTCGAGCTACCCAGGGTGATAACGTCTCAGTTAAGCTTTTAAAGTCCAAAACCCGCTTGGCCCCACTGAGGACCTTAACTATTCCCCGTCTTGAGCTCTGCGGCGCCTTGTTACTTGCACAACTGCTAAAGTCACTTGACGACCTACAAAGTAACCTCCACATCACGCAAATCTTCTGCTTCACTGATTCTATGATTGTCTTGTCATGGATCAAGACCTTACCTCATCTTCTGCAAACTTTTGTTGCAAACAGAGTCCAACAGATCTTGTCAGTCACGCAGCAAGAATGGTGGCACCACATTCGAGGATGTGAAAACCCTGCAGATGTCTGCTCCCGTGGAATATCTCCATCCTCTCTTCAACAACATCCCCTTTGGTGGAATGGGCCTTCTTGGTGTCACAAATCCATCTCTGATTGGCCTATGTCTAATGACGTCAGTACAGTGGTCGTGCCTGAACTGAAGAAGACCTGTCCTGCTAGGGTAATGGTCGCTACTAGCTCTGATCTCATTGACTACGCTTCACGTCATTCGTCATTTACACGTTTTGTTCGTGTGATAGCCTATGTCAAACGCTTTATTGCTAACTCAAGGATACCCAGGCAATTGAAGAATCAAAGATCCTGTGGTCCGGTTTCATTTGATGATTTCAAAAATGCAAACCATCACTTCATAAAACTGCTGCAGCATTTTTATTTTGCTGAAGTCTTCAACACCCCTTCCTTCAATCAGTTGCCACTGGAACTCAGGCGACTAAATGTCTTTGTGGATCCTGATGGCCTCGTCCGGGTTGGTGGTAGGTTGAATCACGCACCACTACCAGAGGAGCAGAAACACCCCATCCTGCTACCTGCAAGGTCTCATTTCACTAATCTTGTTGTGGATCATCACCACAGAAGTAACCATCACATTGGACCCTCTGCGTTGCTTGCCATTTTACGCCAGCAGTTCTGGATTCCGCGAGTTAAGAACTTGTTGAGATTTCTCAATCGCAAATGCGTAGTTTGTACGCGCTTCTCCAAAACAAGTGTTGTCCCTTTCATGGGCAGCCTACCCAAATCAAGGTTTGCAGGTGTCCGCCCATTTCTCATAACTGGAGTCGATTTTGCTGGACCGTTCATGTATCGTGAGACAGTAGGAAGAAACCCCAAACGCCTTAAGGCTTATCTGTGTCTCTTCATTTGTATGTCATCCAGAGCATTACACCTGGAAGTAGCTACATCACTGTCAGTTGAAGGTTTTCTAGACGCATTTGACAGATTTACTGCCCGACGGGGCCTTCCCTCACAAATGTTGTCAGACGGGGGCACAAACTTCAAAGGAGCCTCCAGATATATTGAAGACATAATGCAATGGCATAATAACGCAGGGATACATGATGCGATTAACCATCACACTGCACATCTTGGAGTTCAATGGTCCTTCAATCCACCTGCTTCACCGCATTTTGGTGGGGGTTGGGAGGTTTCTGTTAGATCTGTCAAAGACCTGCTTTACAAGTCATTTGGAAACCACCCCTTCTCACTCCCAGAACTGTTCACAATTTTCACGAAAATTGAGGGTATTCTCAACTCTAGACCTTTAACGCCATGCACAACCAGCGTTGATGATTTGGAACCGCTAACGCCTGGGCATTTTTTGGTGGGACAACCCATCAATGCACTCCCAGAACCAGATCTTTCCAAGATACCACAGCACCGCCTCAATCGCTGGCAACTTGTCAGAGAGCGGATTCAGTACTTCTGGAGGCGATGGAGAGAGGAGTATGTGAGAGGTCTTCAGCTCCGTACCAAATGGTCAAAAGTCTCACCAAATCTTAAGGTCGGGGATCTTGTGCTTATATCGGATGCTGATGTTTCGCCAACTCAGTGGCCCATGGCCAGAATACTACAGGTTCACCCGGGAACTGATAAAGTGGTTCGAGTGGTGACACTTAAGACTGCACGTGGGATCTATAAGAGACCTGCTGTGAAGCTGATACCATTGCAGTTGGAGCCGCTCTAGTCCAACGTTCTACAGGCACCATAGTGCGAATTGGGGGGAGTATGTTTGTGCATACTGTCAAATTCGCATCTATGGTGCAGAAATTATCCCATACCATTTATTTCTGGTCAGCTGCCACTCGTTGCTAAGATCGTCTGCAACATTTCATTTTTCCCGCAATTGAAGTTAATTTGGCTCATGCTTCATTCCAACTCCCGATTTTAGATTAATAAAATTTATGTAAACAAACCGTCATCACATTCGTGGGTTTTAGATAACAGATAGTATCACCGCCCACAGTGCTGCCCCTCAAGTACCACACTTTTACCAACCTACTGATGCTCCTAACCATGTTGAATGTTCCGATTTATTATTTTGATCTCACGTTTGTCAGTCCTAATTGTTGTAAGTTATTGTTCGCATTTTTTTACTACTTTAAGAAGTGTTACCTTAGAAAACTGTGATAAGCTCAGTGGCACCTTCGTTGATGACATCACGACCTGCGAGAGGCCCTGATCACTTTTTGCTTCGGAGTCAGCCATTATCATCTGAGTACCCGCCTGCAGTGCACTAACGTACTTTTTTCAAGTGATCCGTGAACATCAGCTCTCTAACTCGTTATTAAATTCAAGTTCCGCATGATAATCAATGATCAGTCATTTTGATTTACGGAAATCGTTAGAGCGACTTCAACTTCCGGATTTCACATCTACACCAAGCGGCCCACAGCACTTACCTGTCACAACCACCTGTTCTTCCACATCATCACTGGGATACCTCTGCCGCAGTTCATCAGTAAATCAGGGTACCCTGTTAAAATAGACAACCTTCAGTGCAGGTATTTCCTCACTTTTCCCAGTGGCCACTGTATTATTTTAGGTTGGCATCTTGATGTCTTGGATGCGAAAATACTCGGATTTGCAACTGTCACTCGTTCCATTTCTATGAATAAATCTCGATTCGTTACCATATATATATTTTTTTATTCTTTCAATACAGTCCACTCTCAAGTTTATTAGCGCATTTTTTGCAACATTAGTGCAGATACATAGCTGCCAAATAAAGCAGCCTGTTCTGATCACATTACACGGGGTATGATTGATGATTATAACTTCCCCTGTTTCCAGTGTGGATTCGTCCCCTATACGATCCTCTGCTCATCGCTGGGTACTGGTAGTTATTTGTGTTGGGGTTTTGTAGATGATTATAACTTCCCCAGTTTCCAGTGTGGATTCTTCCCCTATACGATCCTCTGCCCATCACTGGATGCTGATGGGTATGTTGATGCTGCGCACCACGACCGTTATAATCTCGCCCTCTACCTACTGCTATTGTATCCACGGCCGCGGTTCTGTATCCATCTTTGACCCTCTGGTTCCAGAACCGCGATTCGTGATTGCCATTGATCATCTTGCGAGGGGGGGTTATGATATACCGCTGCCTCGCAGGTTCCCTGTGGAGCACCCACTTGGGACTGATGCATTTCCGGCTTTGACAACTGCAACAGTGCCTCTACCTGATATAATTTTATGACAGCTTGTTCAAAATCTGTAATTCCCGCTAAACATAATCTATAGTTATTTGGTAATCCAGCCGCCAATATCCTCTGCTTCTCTATGGAATCCAGGCTTGGGGCTGCCTTCCATACTAAGTTTCTTAATCTATCGACGTATTGTTTCATTGTTTCTGTTGACTGTTTTTCTAAATTATATAATTGTCTCCTAGCCGATTCTATTAAACTTGGATCCTCAAATTCTTGTTTTAACTGAATTTTAAATTGTTCCCACGTTGGTTTGATTTTCCCCGCGTTGTGCGTCCGATAGAAAAAAACTAGGTATGCTACGCATGATTTCTTTTTGTTCCCATCCATGGTACTTGGCCAATTTTTCCCAACTGTTTATGAACTGGTTTATGTCTTCATGGGGTTGCGCACAGAAATATCTAGGGGTTATTTTTACTAGGTTTGCCATATTTACTACTTGTTTACTATTTGTCTTGTATACTGTATTCTCGTACTGTCTATCTGTCATTTATAGGATGTAGCTTGATTTCTAGGTAGTTGTGTGTTTTGAGGTGTATCCCTAGTGTATCCTATGTAGTTTGTTTTTTATCATTCAGGATGACGTTAAATTGAGCATCTCTCCTGAGAGATTCTCTTTTCCTCACTGTTGGTACAAAATGTTACTTCCTGCTTAGGTGAGCGCAATTTGTCACACCAGAGAGTATCAAGAGGCCCTTTTCTAAATGTTCTTATTAATGTTTGGCGAGAGCGATTTCCACTCCTTGTCTAACTCAGTTTCCAATTCGTACTTGTGAGCTAGACAAAATACTTTGTGCAACAAAGCATGCCTTTTTCAAAGGGAGCCTGCCTATGTGTACTTGCCTCTATTTGCGGGATGAATTTACTATGCTGCACACCTTCCTTGAGGGATCTAACCTTTTCCGTACACCAAGTGCTTTGGTCTAGGTTTTTCTACTCCGTGCGATCTTTCTCAAAAACATGCAATGGTTTTTAAAACGTGCCTCAAGCTACGTTCTACGCAACAGGCTTTAGAGCACTATTGCCTAAGTCCCTACTTCTGTTATCGAAAGCTCGCACACAGCGTATCCCAAAGAAGTTGCAGCACAAAAATAATTAAGATAAAGGTGTCCCTAGCCTAAGGCAGTACACGTAATAATGGATATAACTTATTCTAACATGCACACATAATAATACCATTGAATTGCAAACAAAAAAGAGCAGATAGAATAATGGAGAGACAAAAATCAATATATTTTCAAATATATATATAAAAAGAAACTAGCTTGGCTTCTTTGTTTTTGTTTTATTTATGTATTCATTTACTTCTTTATTTTATTTTTACATTATTTAGCTTCTTCATTTTATTTTATTTATTCATAGGGGAAGGGGGGGGGGGGTTAATTTTATGGAATTAATTTGGCGCCTCCACCATTTATGTCGTGCCACCTCGAGTAAGGGAGTAAGGAAGAAACTAGTAGAATAAAAGACAACGTTATTTAAACCCCGTTTTATTTTAGTCCCTTAATCTATCCTTACTCTATCCCTAACAACCCTAAAGTCTCTCCACAGATACCTTGTGTAGCTTCTGGCGGGCGCTTCTGGACGATCCTGAAGACGTCGGCGTCCGCGTCCGCGACCGTACTAGAACGAAAGGTCTGTCGGAAGGAAGTTCAGGGGGGCACCGAATACCGATCCGAGCTATTGAATCGGGAAACGCACGTTGGCTCCAGACGAGTGCTAATCGTTGGGAATCAAAGAAGCGAATGCCGCGACCGTGGAATTCGCCCAACTTGTCGTCTCGCGAGCGATATTCCGCGAGGTTGGGGGAAACCGCTGACAACGGTCGCCGCGGGATCCAACAATTCTCACTAAAATGGTGATAATATCAATGATAAATTGGTATATTATACCGATTTCCATATAATTTTGGCTCAAACTATTTTAACAAAAACGCCTAAATCTCGAAATGAGTTGAGCTTTTGGATCATTACACGACTGGCGTAAATCGACTGCGCCAATATCCGGTCCAATCAATTTCTCTTACCGATGAACCTCGGCCACATAATGTAAATTTACCGTGAAGAGCTAAAAGAGGGTCAATTGCCTTTTGAATTCTCTCATTTCTTACGATGAATACACCTTCCTTATCGGCTCATTTCCGTTTCCGTTGTATAAGCTAAGATACACTTGGTGACATTTAATTGGAAATGTATATATTTTTAATGTGCAAAAGCTGTAATTCACACGATCATTAGAAATATCCTCAATACGTCATGTTGTGTAGTGAATTTATACCTTCAGTGAGCGCAAACCTGTACAATGGTCGGTTGACTAATGATAATCGTCGAATGGCGCTCATATTAGCGAGGGGACAAACATGTTGTGACCTCACTTCATTAGAAGCACGTTCAGTCTTGTCGTGCGCACAGAATGAACGATCGGGTGCTGTATGCAAATAATTAATCATTAAAGGAACGAGGCGAACTCCGGTACGGAAACCTCTCACCGCTGATAGGGGCTGGTAGTAATTACCCATTTCCGACCTTTTGCAATAAGTTCACGAGCCTGCACTAATTACCATTTTTCAATTTAAACAGATGATGGTATGCGGTGAAGGGAATGTTGAATTGTTGAATTTGCGCTTTCAACCTCACAGTATGTCACCTGGCTAACATTGCTCAATGAAATGTATTGTTGAGAAATGAAAACATTGAAAACTTTCACAAACATCCCACGTTGGAAATTCCTGAACTACTATTTGACTCCCTCCTAAGTTTGTTGGTTCATATTTCAAGATACGATAACATAGGTATTAAGTTAATCCTCGCCTTAATCTTAAGTGTAAGCGTTTTTGAAAGCACATAAAATCCTCAAAATGAAGAATGTGCCTTTACCACTTTGGTCCCACTCATTTTCTAATTTCTCTGAAAGTGGGAGATTTGGAGAGACTGTAGAAGGCTGCACCAACAGTTCCTCTAAATTTATTGACAAGGATCCGGGGGTTTGGAGTGCAGATGTTGACTATCAGCATGGTCTGAACATTGTGACTCATTTTAAAATTGTCAACGACTGAGCCGAACGCGGCGTAGCGTTGATCTCCAAATTCCTGAAAGTTAACTCAATATGAGGAACAGCGGCAGGTACTTATGTTAGTTGTAGCTGGGGACAGAAAAAAAAGTTACGCTAGTTGAAAAAGTTCTGTACAAGATCAAATTCTTTTAATACAGAAATGTCAATGAAATTTGAAAGAGAAACCTGTAATTTGAAAGCAAAACCTGCAATTTGGATTAAACCTAAAGAAGTGGATACTTACCTCGTAAGTAATCAAGTACCGTCAGGTTCAAAGGGCGTTCACATTTTGTGAAAAAAAAAACACCTCTAACCTGATTGATTTGAAACGGTGTTTTCAAGTTTCCACGATCTTCATACTATTTGATTAATTTCTTCTTTCTTCTTTCCCTAGTATAATATACTATGGTCATATTATGGTCATAACGAACCTGAATCAACAAAAAAGTGAAAACCGTAAAATTGGCAGTTTCGTCCTTATGGAGAGACCGATTCGTGCTTCTGGCGCTGATCTATCAATATACATAATAATATTATACATATTATGCTATCAATATATCAATGTACATCAATATAATATATAATATATTATGTATTATATACCCAGAGTAAAACGACCCGTGTAAAGTACGCATTATTCAATAATATACTTATTTTCGAGATAAAAATGATATTGTGCCCATGTTTTCATTATTTCTCGTCTGTTTTCATTATTTCGGTCCTTTCTATGTTTCTTGTGTGAAAACTCCAACCGATCCGATCAGAGGCGGAACGAAGTCACAAATCGTCACCCAGAACTATAAAACCCCGCTGTCATTCAAGCTCGAACCCCGAACTACGTGAAACGGCAAAACATCCAGAAACACTAAAAAATGACCATTTCATTGAAAATCCCTAAGTAATAAATTTCTCATTACCGCAGGACTAATTCATTAAAAGGCGCTACTTTGACGGCCGTTGGAATATGGCATGAAGCGGTAGAAATGAACGTCTCATTAACTTGAAATGCCGCGATTTGAATCTTAATTCATTTGAAGCCAGTCATAAATACATTTCCCTTCTAAAGGCCTTATTTAAAAAGCGTGACAGCAATAATTCTCGTACTCCGATCAGTCGGTTTTACGAATGTATACTTAAGATATTTATTTTTACAGAGGGCTAAACTTGATATGGTCCACACCATTAGGGATGTTTTTAATTTAATGTAATGATCCGGTTATCTGTAAGCGGCCTTCCGGACTACTTAGCCCCTTCACTGGGTTGAGTGCTCCCATCAGATTAGGCAAACATAGTCCTCCTGAGAAATTTTTATGACCGCAATACTTTCTCACACCATTTACTTGGTAAACTAAAAGGAATTCTTTCTCGTTTATGCTACTGTCACGACTCCAATCACTGAACGGGTATTTGGAGCATTGGGGTGCGCTAAATCTCACTTGTGTGTGTTTCACTGCCTTACAAGATCTAGGGACGCGGGAGCGTCCCGCCCGCCAAGAAAACCGAAGCCCTGAAAACCGAAGCGACTGAGACACTGATTACGCGACGGAACAAGTTGGGGTTTTCACCCTACCATAGCTCGGTCCCCTGAGTGTCTCGAGAGTTGATTTTTTGTACACCAACTCTCCAGGGGCACGTGAGGACGTAAAACTAATTTCAGCTCTTGGGAACATCAGGTGTCGGGGGTATAACAATTTTAAAACCACTATTTTTCACGTTTTTCGTCTTCTTCTTCTTCTTCTTCTTGTTGTTCATTGACGGGGCTACAGCCCAGCAGACAAATCGGATCGAGCTGAAATTTTGCACACACGTTTGTTATGCTCCAAGGGAGTGCCTTTTGACCATTTTTTCTCCCTCCCCCCATTTCCCTCCAATTAGGGGGGAAATAGTGTTTTTTAGGAATTTCAAATGGTCATAACTCCTTCAAAATTGAAGCTTTTTCAGATTTTCTTTTTCAGTTGTGTTCAGCTTTTCAAACTGTTTAATTTGAGATCAAAAAATGCTTCCTAAGGGGGAAAATAAAGGAGTTATGGTGATTTTTCTATTTTCAACAACAACTGCCGCAAATATTGATGAAAATTGGTGCGGTTGGTCTTAAAATGTCCGCTAGGTTGTCTAAAATATGCTCAATAATTTTGAACTAAATCTCAATCGATTTGACTAATCCACAGCCAAAAATACGTGAATAAATTCCACATCTACTGATTTGGCTAATTTCCGAAAACATCAAAGTTGAACGGTGGTCAGAAAAATTGTCGTAGAGTGGCGCCTGTTTAAGGATCGATAGGAAATTTTATGGGCTTTCGAATGAGGGTAGCGCACTTTGGCACTTTTCCCAACGGTTCTCGAGTTATTCGCGATTTTTGGTATAAAAACGTGCGTTTTACCAGTTGCAAACTTTCTCTTTCTTCTTTCTCTTCGACACCAATAATTACAATCATTGTAATGATTCTCAACAACAAAAATTTGCACAATCCCCAAGAAAAAATGCAACCAATTTTCAAAAAATTTCTAATTCAAATTTATTCAAATTTCTAATTCTTTCTATTTTTTTAAATTTAATAATAAGAATAATTGTATTAAATTTTAATAATTGTTTTTAAATTGTTGATTGTTTTAATTAATCGAAAATTTTAAAACTAATATTTAACCAATTCGCAAAAATTTTAAAAATAAGTACTTATTTTTCAAACACATTTCAGATAACAAACAATAATTTCCAAAAAATAATTATTCTTGTCACAAAAACAAGAAACAAAAGGCAAATTAGTAGGCGTACTAATTTTTTACTAAATTTGGACTAGGATAAAACTTCATTTAGGAAAACATTTACTAGTTACCTCGTAGGTACTTTTGTATTGTATAAGTTGTTGAACCGTATTGTATAAGTACCACTCGAAAACTAGCCATGCAAAAAGATGTGATATCCCCCCAAAAACAACTCCGTTGTAAAAACTGGCCCGCCAAAAAACCTCAGCCGCAAAAAGGAATGATATCCATTTTGCCCGCCAGCCACATATATAGGAACAGGAAAACATTGACGGTGGAGGTTCTAAACGTTACTGTTTGAAGCTTTTGAACAGGTAATTACACAATATAATAATGTTTAATACCTACATAAATTTGTACCTGACCGGTACTTTTGAGGTTCAATCAATAAGTTGTAAATTGTCAGCTGGGAGAGTTGATGACAACAATGACCTATTTCGGTAAAAGCGTCTACCATTTAATTTACTGGTTGTGGGTACCCGTCGGTCACTGGCGAGTTAGAAAGCAGTAAATAGATTTTCGACCTCATGGATCTCTCTTAGATCGTTTAAAATCAATTTAGCATGATGGATGTTACATCGCCACCTCATAGAAAATCAGAAGCCTTTAAAACAGAAATAATTTTTATCTTATAAAATATTGACTGAACGCCGACGAAGCCAGAAATGCAAAATTAAAATATTTCTAATTGGTTCTACGCTCTAAAATGTTTTTGAAATTCAGTTATGGAGCAAGATCGTATGGGAGTTCTATACCTAGTACACGGGTTGACTATCAATAGTAAAGGTACATCGACTATCGAAAACGGACTGAAAAGTATAAAACTTGGAGGGCTAGTAGACTGCCTGTCCCATTTCCAATTCACTGAAATTAGCTGTGAATTTACCCGGATTGTCGTCTGGAATTCACAGCTGATTTCAGTGAATTTCAGTACATTTAACTGGCTCCGCCCCACGTTTTTCTCTCCAAGTATTTCAAATATATCCATAGCCAATAACGATTCTCCCACAAAATTGTAGAAGGGCCATGAACAAAATTTTTTTATGCTTTAGTCCGTTTTAAAAACGTGGATTATTAAAAAACCTTTTTTTAATTTAATTTATTATTATCTCGGTTTTGTATTGTTGAGACTCTGACCTGGCCCTGAAAGGAAACTCCTGATGGATTGCACATCCTGTTTAGCTGCCAATGTCAGAATATTACTCAATTCAAAATATTACCTTTTACTACCTATAATATTTCAATTCTGTAAGTCTTTTAACCCTGAAAATTTACGTTTTATTTATCTTTAACTATTGAAAACTTAACGCATCTCAATCTGCTATTTCAACCCTAGATTTTCAAACCCTTGCCATTCAAATCGACGAACTGAGAAAGAGTATTCAGGAGCTTAGGCAGCCCCGATGATCCTCATCAAGGTCAATTGTACAATCGTACAATCTGTACAGAAAATGATAAACCGTTGATGGAAGATTAGCAGAGTTTTGTCATCTTTTTCTCGAGATGGAATCCATTCTCTATAACTGGAGAATTTATCTTTATAACCAATCTTTATAACTTTATATGATCCCAAATATCATGTCCTCAAGCTTCCTTACACCAAGTATTAACTGCATTTTCCAAGTTCACCGATTTACATTCAACGTGGTTTGTGTTGGAAGAGGACGTCATCCCACTTCGACTAAAAGAAAGGCGATCAAATGCGTCCGTCAATCTCCTGGGTTTTATCTACGAACACTCAACCGCTCGACTCAACTAGTAATTGGCATCACTTCAATCAACGGACGCAATAAATACACGAGCGACCCAGCAGTCATCCATCCAGTAGCTTTCTGACCTCTGAGAAAACTCTTCTTTCGTCACTTATCTTTGGAAATCTCGGCGAGAAACAAAATGATCCCATGAGGCCTTTCTTTTTTATTTCATAGGTACGTTTTCTTATAAATTCTTCGCAACTTCTTCAATGACTGATATTTATTTATTTTTTTTCTACTTCCTTCCGTCAAGAAAGACCACTCAAGTGCAAAGAAAGGCAGCCGTACGTGGCGTCGCACAATAGATAGGTTCTCACAATCACTGCCGGAGAGTATTTGAAGTTATGGCTGCAGTAAATCCCGAGCGCTAATGCCGCATATGGTGTTCTGGAGCACTTCTTTATTTCGCCTCCCTAATTGGCACTGAGAGAGGATCACGGGCTTCTTTATATCTTTTTTCCCCTCTTGACTGTATCTATCAAGGAGTCACCTGGAGATTAGCCGGTTTAGTAAGAATATGTTCCTCCCAAGACGTGCTCAATTGGTCTATTGACCATAAGCGGGGATGAAACTTTCGTATCAGACCAAAACGTCGGGCCTGGAACGAACAATTAAAAAGCTGCAAATTATCACGAAATTGTTTTCTATGTCTGAGCAGGAAAAGGCCTCCTTTTTTTCGATTACTTACCGCCTTCAAGTACGCCCCGAAGTGCCTTATATGGATTTAATGGGCTATACCGAGATGCGGTTAAGGGAAAAGTCCTTACTTGTAGAGTATGGGACGAGGGTGCATCTAGCTAAACTCTGAGGCTATCTCCGCTCAAGCAGTGGATAATAAAACAACTGCCGGGGCAGGAGTTATCCGTTTTCTAACAAACAAGGAATAGATGACCCCGGACTGTTCGATTTCGAAATCTTACTCTTCTCAAACCAAAGTCACAGGAAATACTTCCAAGATAATTCCTTATTTTGGAGCAATGTATAAATAGTGCCACCTCCGAATTAATTCACCGCCCAACTGAAAAAAACAAACAAATAAACACTGAGGTTTTGTTGGCTCGGGCGTAATTGAAATACTGTTGAAGAGTCAGGAATGGAAATTCGTTGGACGCTATTACCTATCTGAGGGAATAACGCCTCATTGAAGGGTTTTCTGTATTGTTTACTTGACAGTTTACAGTCTAGTACCTCCACCAATAGTATGCAATGGTTTTGACTGGCTCCGATCCATAACAGACAAATCCGCCCATAAACAATTGAAAAATCCACAGTCATGAAGCATGGCTATAAGAGCGAATTGTCGAAGAAATAATTGGTTTTATGTAAAATGTCTCCATTGAAGAACATGTCCATGAAGAATATCTCAAGTATCAAACACGTTTCTTCATCATCAAAGTGCTCCAGTTTAAGAACGGAATAAGATAAGTATAGCAATTCTGACTTCACCATCGTATTCAGCGTGTAAACACCTTTAACATGAGGTGTCACTTGTCAGACCATTTCATTTTTGGAGTTTATGGGTGGACCTCCCCCCCCCCCCCCCCTCCACGAAACCTCCCTCAGCTTTGGACATTTCAACGCTGAACACGACGGTGAAGTCAGAATAATTCTTGCGATATCTCATTTCGTCATCAGACTAGTGCGGCCTAACCATGAAGAATATCTCAAGGATCAACCACGTTTCTTCATCTTCAAAGTACTCAAGTTTGAGAAGGAAATGAGATATAGCAATTCTGACTTCATGGTCGTATTTAGTGCGTAAAAACCTTTAAAATGAGGTGTCACTTCTCAGACCGTTTCATTGTCAAACTTTGGGTTTAGGTGGGTTCATCTTTGGTCCTAGTGGTGAACTAAGATATTATCCCCCCAAAAACAACTCCGTTGTAAAAACTGGCCCGCCAAAAAACCTCAGCCGCAAAAAGGAATGATATCCATTTTGCCCGCCAGCCACATATATAGGATGCTCGGTGCTTCGCACCTCGCTGTTGAGTATGCATATAGAAACCTGATCCTCCTACCCCTAACCTCCACCGTTAATGTTTTCCTGTTCCCTGTCTCCTTCCCACAACCCCCTCTCACCCTTAGTCACCCTCGGTTTCACCTAATATGTTTCCTCTGTTACACCAGCAGGAAGCTTTACGCTTCTTTCAATGCTGTTGGCAGGAGCTTTTTGGCAGATGAACAAGCCTGAATTAAAGCATTACTATATTATAAGTGTTACTGGTGGTCACGAGTAATCAGTAGTGGTACACCTATAATGAAGTAATGCATCAATTCAGGCTTGTTTATGTGGCAAAAAGCTCCCGCCAACAGCATTGAGAGAAGCGTAAAGCTCCCTGCTGGTGTAACAGAGGAAACATATTAGGTGAAACCGAGGGTGACTAAGGGTGAGAGGGGGTTGTGGGAAGGAGACAGGGAACAGGAAAACATTAACGGTGGAGGTTAGGGGTAGGAGGATCAGGTTTCTATATGCATACTCAACAGCGAGGTGCGAAGCACCGAGCATCCTATATATGTGGCTAGCGGGCAAAATGGATATCATTCCTTTTTGCGGCTGAGGTTTTTTGGCGGGCCAGTTTTTACAACGGAGTTGTTTTTGGGGGGATATCACATCTTTTTGCATGGCTAGTTTTCGAGTGGTACTTATACAATACGGTTCAACAACTTATACAATACAAAAGTACCTACGATGTAACTAGAAATTGTTTTCCTAAATGAAGTTTTATCCTAGTCAAAATTTAGTAAAAAATTAGTACGCCTACTAATTTGCCTTTTTGTTTCTTGTTTTTGTGACAAGAATAATTATTTTTTGGAAATTATTGTTTGTTATCTGAAATGTGTTTGAAAAATAAGTAGTTTTAAAATTTTTGCGAATTGGTTAAATATTAGTTTTAAAATTTTCGATTAATTAAAACAATCAACAATTTAAAAACAATTATTAAAATTTAATACAATTATTCTTATTATTAAATTTAAAAAACTCTGCAAATTCTTGACACAACGGTTCATTATCTTCTTTGTACAGATCACCCTTCTGTCTAGATCACTAGGTCTGAATGTCTATATTCTAAATGTTAGATTAATTATTATTATCAATTATCACTAATTATTAACAATTTTATCAAGTACCTAGTGAAAATTAATATAATTTATTGTTAGGTATTATTAATTCGAATCTATTATTAATAATAATTATTATTAATTATGATCAATTAATACGATATAATTCTGGGGTTTTTAATACTACGTCGGTAATAATTTTTCTATAAAAGAAGTAGGTACCTACCGACAAACATTCGAAATTACCTTCATTTCCGTAGCACGAAACGCACCTCAGAACAACAAACTCGACATAACATAAGCCATATGATATTCCAAAGAGCTTGTTAGTATGAAAATGGACCTGTATTTCAACAGTTTGAGTCATGATCGTGTTGTGAGGCACAATCTTTGAGCCGTCATTGTGAACGAACGGCTGGTCCTACAAAGCTGCGGATGGTCTTAAAAAATTCTACGGAACAAACTCTATCTGAATATGAAATAAAAAACATACCGTTCTACATGAATCTTTCGAGATATGAGATTTTCAAATTTTCAAAATTTGTTTTGAACCCCTTCCCCTTGACCTAGGGTTCTGAAAAGTTTCGAGGATCATTGTGGGGTTGGTCAAAACCCATAAAAACAATTTCGTAATTTTAACTCAACGCTAACTGGGCAAAGTGGCGCGGACGGCGTACGGCGGACGGCGTACGGCGGACGGACGGATTTTTGGTTTATTATCTTCGATAATGAACCATTGGAATCGCCCAAAGAAAAAAAATTTTTAACCCCCCTTCAAAATTTGTTGGTTTACGTTTCAAGATACGTAGAATCAGAAAATCGAATAAAAAAAACTCTGCAAATTCTTGACACAACGGTTCATTATCTTCTTTGTACAGATCACACTTCTGTCTAGATCACTAAGTCTAAATTTCTAGATCCGAAATGTTAGATTAATTATTATTATCAATTATCACTAATTATTAACAATTTTATCAAGTACCTAGTGAAAATTATTATAATTTATTGTTAGGTATTAATAATTCGTATTTATTATTAATAATAATTATTATTAATTATGATTAATTAATACGATATAATTCTGGGGTTTTTAATACTACGTCGGTAATAATTTTTCTATAAACCAACAAACATTCGAAATTACCTTCATTTCCGTAGCACGAAACGCACCTCAGAACAACAAACTCGACATCACTTAAGCCATATGATGTTCCAAAGAGCTTGTTAGTATGAAAATGGACCTGTATTTCAACAGTTTGAGTCAAGATCGTGTTGTGAGGCACAATCTTTGAGCCGTCATTGTGAACGAACGGCTGGTCGTACAAAGCTGCGGATGGTCTTAAAAAATTCTACGGAACAAACTCTATCTAAATATGAAATAAAAAACATACCGTTTAATGGGAATTTTTCGAGATATGGAATTTTCAAAATTTCAAAATTCGTTTTGAACCCCTTCCCCTTGACCTAGGGTTATGAAAAGTTTCGAGGACCATTGTGGGGCTGGTCCAAACCCAGAAACCAAATTTCGTAATTAACCGTTCAACTTCGATGTTTTCGGAAATTAGCCAAATCAGTAGATGTGGAATTTATTCACGTATTTTTGGCTGTGGATTAGTCAAATCGATTGAGATTTAGTTCAAAATTATTGAGCATATTCTAGACAACCTAGCGGACATTTTAAGACCAACCGCACCAATTTTCATCAATATTTGCGGCATTTGTTGTTGAAAATAGAAAAATCACCATAACTCCTTTATTTTTCCCTTTAGGAAGCATTTTTTGATCTCAAATTGAACAGTTTGAAAAGCTGAACACAACTAAAAAAGAAAATCTGAAAAAGCTTCAATTTTGAAGGAGTTATGACCATTTGAAATTCCTAAAAAACACTATTTCCCCCCTAATTGGAGGGAAATGGGGGGAGGGAGAAAAAATGGTCAAAAGGCACTCCCTTGGAGCATAACAAACGTGTGTGCAAAATTTCAGCTCGATCCGATTTGTCTGCTGGGCTGTAGCCCCGTCAATGAACAACAAGAAGAAGAAGAAGAAGAAGAACACGAAAAACGTGAAAAATAGTGGTTTTAAAATTGTTATACCCCCGACACCTGATGTTCCCGAGAGCTGAAATTTGGTTTACGTCCTCACGTGCCCCTGGAGAGTTGGTGTACAAAAAATCAACTCTCGAGACACTCAGGGGACCGAGCTACGGGATGGTGAAAACCCGAACTTGTTCCGTCGCGTAATCAGTGTCTCAGTCGCTTCGGTTTTCAGGGCTTCGGTTTTCTTGGCGGGCGGGACGCTCCCGCGTCCCTAGATCTCCGGACGAGAACACGATCCCTAAACAGAAACACCATATTTTGCAGCAGATGTCTTTCCCCCTGTTGAATGAATCCCTCCTCATTTCCTCTTATGTAAAGTGATTGGTGACGTAGTACTAGTAAATCATCGGCGGAATTAGTAGTAAAACTGGGATCTTTACGGGTACGGACGTACCCACAACGGCCGAGCTTGATCAGGGTCCCTTAAACGGACGTCCTTAAAATTCGCCGAACCATTGATTGCAAGGCGCAAAATATAAATTAAGCCCGGGCAAAAGTAATAAATTTTCTTCCTGAACGGTAGCCGAAATAAATGTCTCTATAATTCATAGTTTGTGAAGTTCTGATGCGGCTCTCGAAGAATGCGACTTCGAAAGCTCCGGATGTTTTAGTAAAAAGGATGTTTTGGTGTGTTCCCAGAAGGCCTTTCTTTTGAGTTGTTAACAGGGATTCAAACGGGTCGTAAATCCCCGTGAAGATCCCGTCTTCGGTGACAAGAAGCCTCCTACTAATTTGAGGATCACACTTTAAAGGAGGAACCTGCTGTTGGGGTGTTTTGATAACATGGGGCCATAATTTTCTTTTGTGACGTAAAGACGGGAATGAATATTGTTACTTGGCACATTTGAACGACACATACAGCCGAATTTACGGACTTGTAAGTATGTTTTAGACATGCCCCTCTCATGGAATTTATTTACGTAGGGCGTTATTGAGAGGTTCAAAGAGAATTTCCACGTCCTTTTCGTCGCGTAAATCGTCATCTAGTCAAATGTTATCTAAGATATTGAAAACACTGGTTGATCAACCACTACTGAACATTTAGAACTAGGTACGTAGGTACGGATTATCTCAGTTTTTGAATTGTTTCTGGAAACAACAGACTTTCAAGAGGTTGTTTTTCTTAGCTAAAACTATTGAATTATTATCCATGAAGCAAACCCCACTAAAACTATATAAATATACCCCTGAAAATAATACGGAATAACCTAAAGTAGGTATCCTAAAGTATATTATACGAATTCAAAGTTCATCTCTTGTTCGTAGTTCACAAGGACATCCGATAAACACTGTCAAGGTTTTCCAAGTTTGGATGAAAAGCAGGAATTCATACATTTATTGGAAACCCACAAATGCATTTGGGGATGGCAAACCGATTCTGGGCGGATTAGGGGGAAATTGGCATAACATGAAAACCCGTATTTTGGTGCCATAGTTGGTTTTATTTCTTCGATAGTGAACCATTGGAATCGACCAAAGGAAAACATTTTTTCACTCCACCGCAAAATTAGTTTATTTACGTTTGAACATTAAAAAGAAAACCGTCCGTCCCCGGCACATTGCTCAGTTAGCGTTGTGCTAAAATTACGGAATTTTATTTCCGGGTTTGGATCAACCCCACAATGATCTTCCAAACTTTTAAACCCAAGTCAAGGGGAAGGGGTTAAAAACGAATTTTGAAATTTTGAAAATTTCATATCGCGAAATATTCAGATAGAACGGTATACAGTGTATACGGTGTTTAGTTCATAATATATGCTAAAAAATAAATTCTAATTAAATATTATTTAATTAGAATTTATTTTTTAGCATTTTATAAGACCATCTGGAGGTTTGTACGATCAGCCGTTCGTTCACAATGAGAGCTCAAATTTGGTGCACATCGAAAGTCCTCAACATGAGGGTGAATCGGATCAATTGTTCATACTGGCCCAGCTGATCATTTGGTGATCTCGACACAATGGTGATCTACACAAAGAAGATAATAAATTGGTGTGTCAAGAATTATAAGTTTTAATAAACGCTGAAGGTCCGCAAACAATCATGAAACACAACAAACTTTGATATTTTAATAAATACCCAAACCACATACTCATAACTGATGAATCGACATGCTTATCGAGGGTCTCACGGCAACTTCCCACATCGTCATTTCGGCTACTTTTAGCAGAGCCAAAAAACCATCTGCCAATGACTATGTTTACTGAGTAATTCAGTGAAAAAACTCGTGAGATTTAGTGTTACCTAACTTAGGTACCAAACTTATACTTAGTTATATCGATCCGCTGGGAGAAGACGCTTCGAATGATATGCATAAATCATTTTGGCCAAAAATGACGATGTGGGCAGTTGCCGTGAGACCCTCGTTATACATACGTAGTGTAATTTTGCGATCTTTCAAAGCTGTACTCAATGGTGGTCTGAATTGTGGAGGAGGGGTGGTGGTGTGAGGAGGAGGAGGGAGATGGAGAAGGAGGAGGAGGGAGAAGGAGGAGGAGGAGGAGGGAGAAGGAGCAGGAGGAGAGAGCAGGCGGAGGGAGGAGGAAGAGGGAGAAGGTGGAGGGAGTAGGAGGGTGGACGAGGCGGAATAATTATCGATTATTCATAATCTACCATTTGGTGATCTAGACAGAGGGGTGATCTGCACGAAGAAGATAATGAACCGTTGTGTCAAGAATTTGCAGAGTTTTTGGTTTATTATCTTCGATAATGAACCATTGGAATCGCCCAAAGAAAAAATTTTTTTAACCCCCCCTCAAAATTTGTTGGTTTACGTTTCAAGATACGTAGATTCAGAAAATCGAATAAAAAAAAATCCGTCCGTCCGCCGTACGCCGTACGCCGTACGCCGTACGCCGTACGCCGTACGCCGTCCGCCGTACGCCGTCCGCCGTCCGCGCCACTTTGCCCAGTTAACGTTGAGCTAAAATTACGAAATTTGGTTTCTGGGTTTGGACCAGCCCCACAATGATCCTCGAAACTTTTCATAACCCTAGGTCAAGGGGAAGGGGTTCAAAACGAATTTTGAAATTTTGAAAATCTCATATCTCGAAAAATTCATATAGAACGGTATGTTTTTTATTTCATATTTAGATAGAGTTTGTTCCGTAGAATTTTTTAAGACCATCCGCAGCTTTGTACGACCAGCCGTTCGTTCACAATGACGGCTCAAAGATTGTGCCTCACAACACGATCTTGACTCAAACTGTTGAAATACAGGTCCATTTTCATACTAACAAGCTCTTTGGAACATCATATGGCATAAGTGATGTCGAGTTTGTTGTTCTGAGGTGCGTTTCGTGCTACGGAAATGAAGGTAATTTCGAATGTTTGTTGGTAGGTACTTCTTTTATAGAAAAATTATTACCGACGTAGTATTAAAACCCCCAGAATTATATCGTATTAATTAATCATAATTATTAATAATACATACGAATTATTAATACCTAACAATAAATTATAATAATTTTCACTAGGTACTTGATAAAATTGTTAATAATTAGTGATAATTTATAATAATAATTACTCTAACATTTAGACCTAGTGATCTAGACAGAAGGGTGATCTGTACAAAGAAGATAATGAACCGTTGTGTCAAGAATTTGCAGAGTTTTCAATGATAAACCGAAGAGTCGACCGAAAGGAACATTTGTGACAGCTCATCAAAGTTTTACGGATTCTCTCCGCCCCGCCAAACAAACAAGTTGAGAAGACCGAACGGTACCAAGTGTATGTTTACCGGACGTCGCGAAACGCGTTTTACAGGTATCCATATCGACTCCCCCGAGCGCACTTGTCGTAACCCCTAAAAAGGCGGGAAATGAGTTTTGGTTTATTATCTTCGATAATGAACCATTGGAATCGCCCAAAGAAAAAAATTTTTTAACCCCCCCTCAAAATTTGTTGGTTTACGTTTCAAGATACGTAGATTCTGAAAATCGAATAAAAAAACTCTGCAAATTCTTGACACAACGGTTCATTATCTTCTTTGTACAGATCACCCTTCTGTCTAGATCACTAGGTCTAAATGTCTAGATCCTAAATGTTAGAATAATTATTATTATGAATTATCACTAATTATTAATAATTTTATCAAGTAGGTACCTAGTAAAAATTATTATAATTTATTGTTAAATATTAATAATTCGTATTTAATTAATACGATATAATTCTAGGGTTTTTAATACTTTTTACTTTTTCTATAAAAGAAGTACCTACCTACCAACAAACATTCGAAATTACCTTCATTTCCGTAGCACGAAACGTACCTCAGAACAACAAACTCGACATCACTAAAACCATATGATGTTCTTAACCGGTAGTTAGTATGAAAATCGAGTCGACTTGTATTTAATCGACCTGTATTTCAACCGTTTGATTCAAGATCGCGTCGACAGGCTCAACCTTTGAGCCGTCATTGTGTACGAACGGCTGGTCGTACAAAGCTGCGGATGGTCTTAAAAAATTCTACGGAACAAACTCTATCTAAATATGAAATAAAAAACATACCGTTCTATATGAATTTTTCGAGATATGAGATTTTCAAAATTCGTTTTGAACCCCTTCCCCTTGACCTAGGGTTATGAAAAGTTTCGAGGACCATTGTGGGGTTGGTCGAAACCCATAAAAAAAATTTCGTAATTTTAACTCAACGCTAACTGGGCAAAGTGGCGCGGACGGCGTACGGCGTACGGCGGACGGACGGATTTTTTTTTATTCGATTTTCTGAATCTACGTATCTTGAAACGTAAACCAACAAATTTTGAGGGGGGGTTAAAAAAATTTTTTCTTTGGGCGATTCCAATGGTTCATTATCGAAGATAATAAACCAAAAAATCCGTCCGTCCGCCGTACGCCGTCCGCCGTCCGCGCCACTTTGCCCAGTTAACGTTGAGCTAAAATTACGAAATTTGGTTTCTGGGTTTAGACCAGCCCCACAATGATCCTCGAAACTTTTCATAACCCTTGGTCAAGGGGAAGGGGTTCAAAACGAAATTTAAAATTTCGACAATGTCATACCTCAAAATATTTAACTGAACCATGTAATTTTTAGTTCACTTTTGAATGACCTGAAAAATTACGAATCTTTTAAGACCAATTGGATTTTTGTGCAACCAGCCGTTCGTTCACAGTGAGCTCGCAAAGGTTTAGGAAAAACACTAAACTACAGTGTAAACTACAGTCTAGAAATGTTAACCGTGAGTCGGGGATAGACCACATTGCAATATTCACTCGGTTTCTCATCTGTAAAATTGTTTAAATAATACCTTTTTTGTAATAATACAAATTAAATTTTGATGATGAGCTATTGACTTGAAATTTTAAAAATAGTTCAGAACTGGATCACAATGCAATATTCACTCGGTTTCTTGTTTTTGTACTAACGTGTACTATAGGGTCTTAGGTACAATTACCTGTGAATTTCATCCAGATCTGACTACGTAAAGTACCGAAAAATCAAGTTTCCCTCTCCACTTTTCGTTTATATCCGAAAATTTTAAAAATTCGAATGATTGAAGTGCATTTGTCGTAAGCCACAAAGAAACCTTACTTGAATTATGGGTTACTACTTGAATAATGATCTTTTACTAGGTGCATTTGTCGTAACCCACCAGCATTCATCCTTCGCGTGGCTTCCGACAAATGTAGCATCGTGGCTTACGACAAACGCTCGATCCACTAGTATCATCACGTAACTCACACAGAAGAAACAAAGGTGGGTTCCGACAATCATGCGTCAATGTTCTTGTCGTAACCCACAAAAAGGTCTTCAGTACGACATCTGATCGCTCTCTCCTGATCAAACAGTTGTCGGATCACACATTCCTGCCACCGATTTCATGGAGTTTCCTCTCTTTGGAGTGAGTTTGATTTAATTTTGGTGGCTTCGAAAGATGTACCGATCCCGAGGTGAATAAACGCTAATTTCTTCGATTTTTCCGGGTTTTTCTAAATGAATACCATCAGGAGTACCAGACGCTGGTGGAAGGCGAAGGACTCCCGGATGTGCCGGGCGAAACTGATGAAGAAGATGACAGTGAAGATGAAGAAGGCGACTTGGATGAATAATCAATTCAATGATCACTAACATGCATTGAAATACTTAATAAAATGCTAATTTTTTTTCAATTTTACTGATTACTTTGCTCAACAATTGAATAAAACTCTGCTAATTCTTGACACAACGGTTTATTATCTTCTTGTGCAGATTACCCTTCGTAAATTACCCTTGTGTAGATTATAATCGTAAATTCCTGACCCCCAGCAAACCCTGCGAGGGCAAAAAACATTAATTTCGATGTTTGAAAACCATGCGCTGTTCGAATGATCTTGATTCACCCTCATGTTGACAGCTTTGATTCGATTTTCTGAATGTACGTGTCATGAAATATACCCTAACGTTTTGAGGGGGGGGGTTAAAAAAGGTTTTCTTTGGTCGATTCCAAGGTTCATTATTGAAGATAATAAACCCAAATAAGTATCATTGTCAGACTGTTTCATTTTTTCAGATGTTATCGGTAGCCCCCCCCCCCCCTTAAAACTCCCCAAGCCCCCTTCAGTCTATAGATTTTTCATTGCTGAACACGAAGGTGAAGTCAGAATTGCTATACCTCATTCCGTTATCAGATTAGAACAGACTAAACATGAAGAACATCTCAAGTATCAACCACCTGTCTTTATCTTCAGTTTGAGGACGGATTAAGATATAGCAATTCTGACTTCACTATCGTGTTCAGCGTTGTATGTATAAGCTGAATGTATAAGCTGAAGGGGGTTTGGGAGCTTTAAGGGGGGGGGGGGAGGATTACCCTTAAATTCCCCAATAAAAACAGTCTCAAAAGTGACACCTCATTTTATATAGACGCCGCGGCGCGCCATAAGACATCGATAGACGCCCTTTAGGCGCCGTTAGACATAGATAGACGCCGTCTACACGTCAATAGACGCCGTCTAGACGCCAAGAGACGCCGTCTAGACGTCGCATGTTCGTCTACGCCTGTAGATATATCTGCATATTATTTATTAAATAGATGAATAGACATCTATCAGACCGACCAAAGGTAACAAAGTAACCATTCAGACGTCTAGCAGATCATCTACCACAGACGACTACTAGACGTGCTTACGTCTACCATTTAGATGCCTATTGGACGTCTAGTAGACGTCTATTTTCCGTGTGGGTATGAATGTGTAGTATTGATATGCCACAAGTATAAGTATCATGTATAATCCAAAAGGGAAGGACTGGCATCTTGATTCAAACAATTAGGCTAATATTAATATTGTCCATACTGACGAGTCCACAGCTTGGGTAGGTAACAGGACCAACCGACTTGACATTTTATAACATGACCCTGTGCCATTTTAATGGTTCAACCAAGTATCTCTACCCACGAAAACTTTAGGAACAAAAAACGGAAAATTAGGGTACTTTTGGCCACTTTTACTGGTACACGATCAACGTGAAGTTTGGTATGGATCATCTTGGTGTCCTGAAACTCTCAAGTCGCTAGGTCTGGAGGGGGCCGAGTTATGTAACTTCAAAAACCCATAACCAGGTATTTCTTCGAAATTTAGTTTTTCATTTGAAATTTATTAGTTCGTACTGCGTTTAATACTAACCGAATTTCGGTCCAGTGTAAGATGATATCTTATCAAATTTTGATGTGTGAAAAAGACATGTTTTCCTAGTGGGTTCATGTTTTTTCAGGGTGAGCTATGTTCAATTACTGACAAATCCGATGGATTTCGAAACACATCGTTGTTTCTCTTCGCAACTTGTACGAGAACGCCGACAATCATGTACAAAATCAAAGTGCAACGTGTTCACTCCTGATCCTGTCGGGGAATTTTCATGTAATTTATGCATTTACTTGACAATACGTTTGACTTGCATAATATGGGAAACTATAAAGTATCGTCGATTTGGTCGCTCTACGTTGGAATTAACGACGAGAAGCGATGACTGAGCGGTTTGTCTGAACTTTTTAACGTTACGATCCACTTTGGTGACCTAATGAAAGGGCGAGGCGAGGGAATGCGGTGTTGAGGGGGCGAGGTACCTATAGAGGCGACGTCTGTACCTACAGAGGTAAATACCAGCTAAGTGATTTCAACACGAGGGCTTTCAAGTGTTCGCAATTCGTTTTGTGCTCGGTCTCCTCCGCCCGGGTCTTCGGGAGCCTTTCAAAAAATGTAACTTTCAGTTGTCTGTCTCGTTTTGGGCGTGTCCCGCTCTCCGCAGAAGGCCCGATTCACTCCGAGTATGATGTATAGTCAGACTTGCTACATCCATTTCCAGCCTTGCGTCACTTTTTTTGTCGTAGTTCGATTATTTTCGTTTTCTTCATTTGTGACTCCCATTTGTGAAAGACTCGAGTTTTGTGGTGATTTGTCGACTGCAGTAATCGTTTTTTTTGGAGAGAGAGGTGAAGAAAGAGACGGTTTCTGAATAGTCTAGATTTATGCTGCTGTAACTAATACACGCGAATTTCACATTCCACATATTGGTTCAGTTCTTCACATGCAGCCTTGTATTCATTTAGATTTGCCTTTTCAAGAAACTTCAAACTCAACCTCAACGTAAATCAACCTTAACAATAATGGTTCAATTATTGACGACTACAGGGGGAAAACAGGGTAACTCATTGGTTCTCCGATAATGAACCATTTTCCCCAATGTTCAGGACAGCCAATTGGACGGTGTTATGCGACAAGGGTCCAAGCGACATTTTATTCAAAAATGAGTTTTTGGTATCTTTGGATTCGTCTCATCAAGAGCTTTCATTTTGGTACGATTTTAGCGCCCTCTATTCTTCCGAACTGTAACAGAAAGCTAGGGGTCTAACCGCTATCCTCATAATGAGCCATTCCAAATTTCGCAACAAGAGTCTATCTCCAGTGCATATTTTAATTTAACAAAAAGTCTAAGCGCCACTACAATTGTGGTTGTGTTACACTCTTTTTGTAAAATTTAAATATAGCCTGGAGGTAGACTCTTGTTGCCAAATTCGGAACGGCTCATTATGTGGTGCTTGGACCCCGTTTGGTTGCCAAAAATATCGCTTAGACCCATGTTGAAATTTGCAATGACGGTTAGCACGAGAGTCTATGTACCACAGACGCTTTTATCGGAAACCAATGGATTCTTTGACGCAACAGGCATGTTGGGCACTTCATAATGAGTTATTAGTGACACCCTCCACTTCATGAATCAAGCACAACGCCCTAGAAACGTGACACTTGATCAAAAACTTTACTTTAAATTCCTTGAAAATTTGAACAATGTCGCTTGGACCCTTGTTGCATAACCCCGTCCAATTATTCCTCGGACATTGCTCTCATTCTTCACTTGGGCCGATTTGGAAGAAATTGAAAATATTCATAAATCCAATGTACACTGTAGAATGAGAGGGATCAATCAATTTTTGTTGAAGTTTGAAATAAGGTCGTAATATGGCATTGAACATCCAAAGGTTCAGCTAAGCCATGGCTTTTTCCCTGCAGGGAAAAAACGAGGTATCTATGTGCAATGAGGGTCTGAACCAAGGTATCTTGCATCTTATTGCTGAAATAAAACGTGATTAAGAACCCAAAACGACGATTTATTTGTCACAATAGGTTGAAATCACAATGTTGAAATACTGAACCAAAATATTGAAAAATTTGAATGTGAACGAAACTTTTTTTTAAATTACTTCATTTTTCTCAGATTGGCAAAATAAGCTTGAGCTGATGAACTACAGAAACGCTTCAAGTATTGGACGTCGTCGTATTTTGATTGTGGAAGGGTTCGTTTATAGTCTTTAGCAGGAAACATTATTCGCTTTAGCAGGAAACAATATTCGCTTGCAGCTGTTGATCATGATTCTTCGCGTTGATGCTCATTCTTTGTTTGATTTTTTTTCGGATTAGGAATCATGATCGTGCTCTGGTAGTTTCCGCCGTATGTGGATGAAGTCTAAGAAGTCGTTTGTCTATTAGTTTACAATAAGGAAGGGCCTAAATGGTTAGTGTGAACAACATGTTGTTCACAGTAACTGCAGCAAAGCTGTGAATGAAAAAAAACCCTGTGAAACCCAATCAGGATGAAGGGGGTGCTAAGTTTGCCATGCACCGCACCAAATACCTTCGTTTTCCCCAGTACGCTAATCTAATCCTACTAAGCTAAGCTAATCTTTACCGTCCAAAAATCTATCGGAGACCATCGTTAACTCATTTTCGGAAAAAAAGTAGAGTAACCTCGTTTTCCCCTGTAGTCTTCAATTATGGATAGTCTTGAACTGAATCTCAATAGGAGCAACGACGGACGGATGGATGCCTTAATTCGATATTCTGATTTAATGTATCCCCCCAAAAACACTCCGAGTAAAAAGCAACCCACCTCGCAAATATGATTTTGCTGCAGCCGGAAAAAGTTATGACATCCACTTTCCCCGCCCGCCTTTTTCCTTCCAACTAAAAGGATGTCCTAACCACATCACCAGCACGGCACCCGTTTCGAAATCTCCCCTTGGCGCCATGAGAGACATTTTTATCACTACCGAACCCGTAAACCAAATTTTGTAATTTTAGGAGAACGCTAACTGTGCGTACGGCGCATAGTGGTGGAAAATGGTCATTTTTGTTTGAAAAAAACCCTGTAAATCGAGCTGTTAGCCATCACTTCGTCAAAAAACCACTGGAACTAGTTGAGGAAAGGTAAAAATGAACAATCACACCAAAATACAGGTATTCGAAATAGTTTATTTTGGTTTCTTACATTGCAGATGCATTGAAATTAAAAATTGCTGTGAATTGATTCATCAAATTTGAATCTTTGAAAAAGATTACTCCAAACAAGAAAGAGCAAAATATAATTATTTCTTTACTAAAAAATGACAATTGTATCCCAAAATGTACAAAATAAAATTTTCTTTGGTCGATTCCAATGGTTCATTATCGAAGATAACCCAAAATCACCCTTTTAACTTCTTCCCGAGTAAACCTTGAACGCATACGGCGGAGTACGGCGATGGAACTCAGACTATAATCTCCGGTTCGCGTACTTCACGATAAAATCAGTTTCAAAACAACATTCGATAAATATTTTTTTTCCGGCTCCAACAAAAATTATCAAAAGAATCGTTTCCCCTACTAAGATTGCTCTTCAATCCAGGAAGCAGGAAAATATTTTTAAACAAAATTTAGGAGCCCGCAAAATATTCTATATACAAGTACAAAGGAAGTGCATAAGTCCTGAAAACTGGTTTCTTTTGCACAGGAAATACAAACACCTCCAACAACATCGACATGAAATAAGGCGATTTCATGTTTTTCAGCTTCCATTAGGTTTCAAGGTCTATATTGTTTTCTACACTGGTTGGTTCGATTAACTAAGTTCGGTCACTTATCTACAGGTATATGAGAGTTGAAAACTAATTTTAGAATAATAAATTTCGAACATTCATTTTGGGGGTTTTTGAACACGTCCCACCACTGTGCGGCGGACGGACGGATTTTATTATTCGATCTTTAGAATCTACGTATCTTGAAACGTAAACCACCATATTTTGAGGGGTAATTTTGGTTTATTATCTTCGATAATGAACCATTGGAATCGCCCGAAGAAAAAATTTTTTTAACCCCCCCTCAAAATTTGTTGGTTTACGTTTCAAGATACGTAGATTCAGAAAATCGAATAAAAAAAATCCGTCCGTCCGCCGTACGTGTCACTAATTATTAACAATTTTATCAAGTAGGTACCTAGTGAAAATTATTATAATTTATTGTTAGGTATTAATAATTTGTATTTATTAATAATAATTACCGACGTAGCATTAAAAACCCCAGA
Source organism: Stenodema calcarata (assembly GCA_963920205.1). Taxonomy (NCBI): domain Eukaryota; kingdom Metazoa; phylum Arthropoda; class Insecta; order Hemiptera; family Miridae; genus Stenodema; species Stenodema calcarata. The sequence goes on from OY986050.1 coordinate 40,518,057, forward strand.
ATTATATCGTATTAATTAATCATAATTATTATTAATAATAAATACAAATTATTAATACCTAACAATAAATTATAATAATTTTCACTAGGTACCTACTTGATAAAATTGTTAATAATTAGTGATAATAATAATTAATCTAACATTTAGGATCTAGACATTTAGACCTAGTGATCTACACAGAAGGGTGATCTGTACAAAGAAGATAATGAACCGTTGTGTCAAGAATTTGCAGAGTTTTTTTCCTTGGGCGATTCCAAAAGTTCATTATCGAAGATATTAAACCAATAATCAACCGAAAATGAAGGGGGTCGACTGACCACATAACGGAGAACGTTGTAGTGATTTGAACTCACTGAAGAGCGGTATCAGCGGCACTTAAAATAATTTTGTTTAAACGGTGGCCAACTCCCAGCGTTGGAGTTCGTGTCATTCGATTATAATTAACCTACGCATTGTGATCTAGATGCATTGAAATTGAAAGTGGAGCGAATGAACTCTGTGGTCAGGGAGCTTGTTGTATTCGTGAACAAACGAAGAAAGTTGCGTCGTTCGGCCATAACAAAACCTATTCATTAGGCGTGAATAATTCCTCTTTTTCTCAGGGAGTAAATTACATTTTACGACATCGATACGTCCAAAGATGGAAACAAATAAAAGTCAGATAGAGCTCTGGAGCTGTCGGTAGCAATATCGCAATTTTTAGCTCCTGCGAAATCGTTCCAGTTCGCGCAAACTTCAAAACAATGACGTCTCATCATTGCAGGAATGTCTTGCAGGATATCCCAGTCACACGTTCCCCCGACGATGTCCTTGACTGAAACGCTTTTGTAGCGGTCGGCGTGAGGAGATTCCCTCTTAGCAAATGGGATCTCGCACGTCGTCCCCTTCAATTATTATTAGCGGGAGTCAGTTCCCAGATGAAGAAACTGGAAGAAACCGGGACGGCATTACCATTGAAAACGGGGAACGGTGAAGCACAATTGTGTTGATACTGGGTGTCGGCAAATGCTGTTGGAGAGGCTGGTTTCAAGAGTCAACAGGTGCCGATGAAGAACAAAACCGGTGATGATGGTTCGGCCTGCACAGTTGGCGGATTTTCATAATAAGCCTCTGATCAAAGACCTAACCTATTACAGACTCTATAGACGTTATGATGGCTAAAAATATATCAAAACTCCGTTTAATATTGACAACGGAGAAGACCAAAGGGATTGCTATAACAAGGAGTAGATTAAGTAGATCCCAGTATAACCTTATCAAAAACAGCACGAAAAACGTTAGTGAGAACGAAGAAAAATTATGTTCCCCAAAATCAATTAGGCGTTCGGCGTTTCAAGAATCAAGGAACAGATTTCCGTCTGCGCATTCCCCAATTTAAAGTTCTCGGACATGGTTCTAACGATTTGAATACATTTTTAAGGGTCATAGGGATTTGAACACGTTCGGATGATTGTAGAGAGAGCGTAGATGACCTTGTTTCATGAACAAGCCTGAATTGAAGCATTACTTAATTACAGTTGTACCACCGCTGATTACTCGTGACCACCAGTAATACTTATGTTAGCTTGTTCATCTGGCAAAAAGCTCCCGCCAACAGCATTGAAAGAAGCGTAAAGCTCCCTGCTGGTGTAACAGAGGAAACATTAGGTGAAACCGAGGGTGACTAAGGGTGAGAGGGGGTTGTGGGAAGGAGACAGGGAACAGGAAAACATTGACGGTGGAGGTTAGGGGTAGGAGGATCAGGTTTCTATATGCACACTCAACAGCGAGGTGCGAAGCACTGAGCATCCTATATATGTGGCTGGCGGGCAAAATGGATATCATTCCTTTTTGCGGCTGAGGTTTTTTGGCGGGCCAGTTTTTACAACGGAGTTGTTTTTGGGGGGATATCACATCTTTTTGCATGGCTAGTTTTCGAGTGGTACTTATACAATACGGTTCAACAACTTATACAATACAAAAGTACCTACGAGGTAACTAGTAAATGTTTTCCTAAATGAAGTTTTATCCTAGTCAAAATTTAGTAAAACTCGGCGCTTCGCGCCTCGCCAGGGGGGCAAGCCCCCCTGGACCCCCCGGATCTTTTCTCTTCTATACTTTGTATAGAACGAGGTATTTGCTATGCAAAACATGAATAATGTTTTTGCGTCCCGTTTCCCCTTTTCCTTATCCCTTTTCTTTGTCTGTATGGAAAATATTAAGAAATGTGCGGAAAATGTATTAGTTTTTTTATTTACTCAGGGCTGTATCTCAGCTTCTTCGATATTTACAGCGGTTTTGGCAGTATATAATTTATGCATAAATTAAAGGCTTTCCAACGAATGGAGAACGATTTTTGTCCGTTGAAAACTAAAGAAGTTTCATTTCCCTAGAAACGGCTCGGTTGTACGTGAAAATCATTAAAAATCTTCGTGACATAATTTCGTGACTTAAACTTCGTTACGCTTTTCAACTCTGGTAGGCCACCGCAAAAACATTATTCATGTTAAAATAAGTACGCCTACTAATTTGCCTTGTTGTTTCTTGTTTTTGTGACAAGAATAATTATTTTTTGGAAATTATTGTTTGTTATCTGAAATGTGTTTGAAAAATAAGTAGTTTTAAAATTTTTGCGAATTGGTTAAATATTAGTTTTAAAATTTTCGATTAATTAAAACAATCAACAATTTAAAAACAATTATTAAAATTTAATACAATTATTCTTATTATTAAATTTAAAAAAATAGAAAGAATTAGAAATTTGAATAAATTTGAATTAGAAATTTTTTGAAAATTGGTTGCATTTTTTCTTGGGGATTGTGCAAATTTTTGTTGTTGAGAATCATTACAATAATTGTAATTATTGGTGTCGAAGAGAAAGAGGAAAGAGAAAGTTTGCAACTGGTAAAACGCACGTTTTTATACCAAAAATTGCGAATAACTCGAGAACCGTTGGGAAAAGTGGCAAAGTGTGCTACCCTCATTCGAAAGCCCATAAAATTTCCTATCGATCCTTAAACAGGCGCCACTCTACGACAATTTTTCTGACCACCGTTCAACTTTGATGTTTTCGGAAATTAGCCAAATCAGTAGATGTGGAATTTATTCACGTATTTTTGGCTGTGGATTAGTCAAATCGATTGAGATTTAGTTCAAAATTATTGAGCATATTCTAGACAACCTAGCGGACATTTTAAGACCAACCGCACCAATATTTGCGGCAGTTGTTGTTGAAAATAGAAAAATCACCATAACTCCTCTATTTTTCCCCTTACGAAGCATTTTTTGATCTCAAATTAAACAGTTTGAAAAGCTGAACACAACTAAAAAAGAAAATCCGAAAAAGCTTCAATTTTGAAGGAGTTATGACCATTTGAAATTCCTAAAAAACACTATTTCCCCCCTAATTGGGGGAGGAAATGGGGGGAGGGAGAAAAAATGGTCAAAAGGCACTCCCTTGGAGCATAACAAACGTGTGTGCAAAATTTCAGCTCGATCCGATTTGTCTGCTGGGCTGTAGCCCCGTCAATGTACAAGAAGAAGTAGAAGAAGAAGAAGAAGAAGAAGAAGAAGAAGAAGAAGAACACGAAAAACGTGAAAAATTGTGGTTTTAAAATTGTTATACCCCCGACACCTGATGTTCCCAAGAGCTGAAATTTGTTTTACGTCCTCACGTGCCCCTGGAGAGTTGGTGTACAAAAAATCAACTCTCGAGACACTCAGGGGACCGAGCTATGGTAGGGTGAAAACCCCAACTTGTTCCGTCGCGTAATCAGTGTCTCAGTCGCTTCGGTTTTCAGGGCTTCGGTTTTCTTGGTGGGCGGGACGCTCCCGCGTCCCTAGATCAACGAGTTGAATGACCAACTTCTGGAACCTATCATAAGTAGGTAGCTGTATGGACATATGGGTTTGAATTATGAAATATTATAAATATAAATGAATTTACATTATAAATTTTATTTTATACCTATTTATATTATAAATTATTTATAAATATTATAAAATATAATAGTACCTACCTGTATGGACACAGGGTCTTTAGCGACCTACATTCACTGTGTTTCCACTGCATTTTTTCCAAGTACATGGTATCCACCAATAAATACTTCAAATTACGTTGTGTATTATACGTACTATAGTACCTAGTATATCATGTTATAGTAGTTAGAAGAACGTTGTGAGTATTCCCAAAATTTATTTAATAATCTGTGGGACTAAGATATTGTCTTGCGTTCCTCTTCTTCGAATGAGTAAACGACACAGACCATCTGCTTACGCTGCAGTGCTTAGAAATATTTTCAATTTTCAAAAATAGATTTATTGATTTATTGATATAAATTTATCGATAGAGGTACTGGCAAATGTTAATAAAGTGCTGTATTCTAGTTAGGTACCTTTTAATCTAGCCCTGATTCCGCCAAGAATGAACACTGCTATGGGACAGAGGTTATATTCATTAGGGGGGGCCTTGCGTTTCAACTCAGAGTTAGCAGGGAGAGCTCTCCTTGCTTACTTGACAGGTAGGGAGGAATCGCTGCTTGTCTTTAAAAACAAATTAAAGTAGTATTTCATTTGATTAGGTATGACGGGCATGGAGACGGACTTTATTTTTGGGGGAAGTTATTTATTCATTTACTTATTTATCTAAATATATCATTTCTTTTGGAGTGAACCCATGTACATAGGAGGGAAAATTCGTATTAATAATTTGTTCGTTTGGCCATTCATTAGGGATTTATATTGATTCGGGCATTAGTATATTAGGTACCCATTGTTATTATTTAGGCTGCAACTCCGACGCCCAGCACAAGTCTTCTTACAGGGGGTCGTAACGTTGATGTTTTGTAAACGATATGTGTTGCTGTTATATCAAATAAACAAATATTTATACTAAAAAAAATTGAAAAAATAGCTCCTGTTACCTACTAACCTAGGGGACGGGTTTCGCATCATTTCGTATTTTACCTTATCTTGCCTTTTGGCTACAATTTACCATAGTTGCTTTCATATCCGTCGATCCAGATAAGTGATTGAAACATTAGTTATTTAAACAGTAGGTAAATGACTTATTTGGCTTGTTGTGTTTCAAACTGCTTCGTTTCAAGGATAAACAACTTCCAACACTCGTCTTTCTTTAGATGTCCCTTTTTTTGGCGTAGGTACACATTAAAATATTTCACGGACGAAGCCACGCGACCGGGGGCACAAGGAATTCCCCCGACGTAACCCAGCGCTCGTTAGAGATGAACGAACGAGCTATGAATATTCATGTGAAAATCAGGTGGATCTGGACCTGGTCGAGGAAATTTGTTACCACATTAATAAAAGGCACACAAAATTAGATCAGTTGGGGTGCGGCCTTCCGTGGGCGTTCCATCACGATATTGGTGGACTGTTATGATGTTCCAACTACTAAATAGTCGTACTTCAGCGAAGGTTAGTCGAAGGCGATTTTTATACTTTGGCATAAAGGATGTAGTGCCTACTATTGATTCTCTTTCTACCTCTACTCGAGGAGGAGGGGGGGGGGGCTTTAGATGAAAAGTGAATACTTGGTGATCTGATTGAACATGACATGGGGCTCAACCTCGATCGGCATCATCCTTTTTTGTAATACCCCATATTTCATACTTAAGGGGAGGTTTTTAAACATTGATTAATCTTAAAGTTCTCAATTTTACCTCTATCGTCGGAATTTGATCCAGAACACTTATATTTCTTTCATTTCTTAAATTATCCAAAACACTTTTATTTCGAGGTGTTCTTGCTCAAACCCAATGAAAATCGCTCTTGTTCAACGAAATGCTTTGCTCGAGACGTTGGTAATGCCCATTCAGGAACCCTCAATCGATGATGAAGTAGTGGTAATCGTGAAAGTTTCACGATTTAATGTTACATGAGACTGTGGCGACTCCACACCAGTTTAGCTAAATGTCAACTTTGTTTTCGATCTTGTGATTTCAAAATTACGAGTTGAACCTAATTGTGTTTTTGTCATAAAATTCCTAAAATTGTAAATCAAATTGTACAATATATTTTTTAATTTTAGTTATTCAAAGTCTGTCTTATTAGTAACCTTTCTAGCCTCCCAAATTTCCCTACTCTCTGGAATCCTCGTTCATTTGGGGACCCCGACGGGATTTGAACACGTAGGTGTAGCGTTGCATAAAGATCGTCAATCATGTGATGAATTAATTCGATTTAAAAGTAGGGTTTAAAGTAGGGTAGTACGGATTTAAACTATTAAATTCGAAACATAATTACCTATAGTATAATTCGTCAAGTTAGAATCCTTTGTACCATTAAATTATTATTATTATTATTTATTTTTTTTTTCACAAAAGATGAAAAATCCGACCTCTTATAATTATCAATTACAAAGATACTTTAATTAGAATTAAAGTCCATTTGTAATTGAATCAGTGGTAATAAACCAGTTCATACACATTTTAGCTTTAGCAAAATTAGCTTATTGAGACTTTGCAAACCGATGACCCCATTTTCGGATCTTAATAATTTCTTATTGCGATTAGGGCCTACGAGTATTGCATACCTATTGTTGTTCTGCTCAATAGCCCGATCTGTAGGTTTCACTCGAAGAAAAGTCTTTTTTAACGAAAACGGCTGATGGACTCGGTGGATGCTCACCGATGGAAGTATCAATGGAGTGGTCCTGCGCTTGAAATAATGAACACTCTAGTTATCTGTCTCTACACGATTTACATTGTTCATTATTCGGTTCACTCGACGAGTCACCCGTTTCGTGCGGCAGTAATCCAAAAGAGTAAAAAAAAAAAAAAAAAAATCGGAAATCCAGCTCTCATCCGCGGTTTTTTGGTGAAAGTGATGAGTGGCGAGTGTGACGAATCGAACAATGTCCCGCAGCTTCCTGGACCTGCAGCCTCCGGCCAACTACGTGATCCCGCCCGACCGCTCTTCCACAAGGCGGGTTAAAAGGCGACGAGAAACGGCTTCAAAAGGACTTTCGATTTCCTGTTAAAAACCTCTTAACAGAAATCCTCGGCCCCTCTATTTCCTCCGCTCGCCCCTCCCTGAAGAGTTCAGTTCGCTAATCTCGAATATCGATTGGATGTTTGTATTTTCGGAACGTCATTGAATACAGTAATTGGGGGTCACTCTGCCAAGGCTGAGAAACTTTGCAATATCATTCCATTAGTTGTAAAATCGGCTCGTCACTGAGGTCAGAATTCGTTGTGCTCCCTGAACGTTTCGTAACTGTGCCATTTCTGCGGATACCAATATTTTATCATCTTCTGAAGTCTAGTTGAAAATATTGGTCGAGTGAAAAATTGTGACTCAACCTAATTATCATGAGTTATTTGAGGTAATAGTAGTGTGCTTCTCCCTCAATGTGGCGATCGAGTTGCTGCACCGATTCTAATTGTCACCGGACAATTACAGCGTTCCTGATCATATTATTAGAATCCTGCAAGCCTCTTGTTTGAGCCCGGAGATGACGGTTTTTCACGACACTATTAGTATTTATCTATTAATACGTCGTTCAACCAGAAAAGTCTTTCACGTCATATGGTTGCTGTTGTAATATCCATGTTCATTAGATGACGTCAGAAGCTGTCGGGTTACGAGGACCAGAAGGTTATAATTTCATTCCCAATTTTTCACTTGAACAGATTTCACAATACGATTCATTTTCCTTTTTATCGTGCGTTTTTCTTTAAAACCCTGCACCGAAACATGGCGCAGTTCATAAATTAATTTCTTCAGTACGCAACTGATTAATTTTTTCGGTGTAGTGTTTATAATTTCCGTGGCGTTCGCGAAAACATCGCAAACCCGGTCGCCGCAATGCCCGACGAAGCACAATCACATTCGAGTGTAAATCTACACGTGAAACCCCCGGACAATTTCTCATTTAAACCCAATGAGTGGAAATCGTGGAAACAGAGGTTTGAGCGCTACCGGTCGGTGAGTAAGTTAGATAAAGTGTCTGAACAACAACAAGTCGACATGCTAGTGTACTGCATGGGCGAAAAAGCCGAACAGATTCTCGATTCATTTGGCCTAAAACCTCTTGAGTTGGCTAAATACAACATTGTCATGGGGAAATATGAAAACTATTTTACTCCCAAGAAGAATCTGATCTACGAGCGTGCCAAATTCCTAAAACGGAAACAACAACCTTCCGAAACCATAGAAGAATTCGTCACCGATCTATACAGTTTAGCAAAAACATGCGAATGGGACACATTAGAAGAACAAATGTTATTAATGATGGTCATTATTGGAATGCGTGACCAAAATCTGAGCTATCGCTTGCAGCTAGAGTCTGATCTCAGACTTGAAACGGCAATCAATACAATTCGGAAATCGGAAGAACTCCTACGACAAAAAAACGAATTACACAATCCAGTTATCGACGAAGTGCGGAGGTCAAATTATAACGGAGCGAACCAAAAAACATTTCCAACGAACTACACGAAAATCCAGGGAAAGTCGAATTCGTACGGACATACAACCAAGAATAATACACAAAATAAAAATCCCCCGTGTGTGTGGTGTGGTATATACCCGTCTCACAGAAGAGGGTTGTGTCCTGCAAAAAACGCCTCATGCCATGTCTGTAAACGCCAAGGACATTACGGGAAAGTTTGCAAGTCTGGTAGGGTGAATGCCTTGGAATTCGAAGAACATCAAACGAAGAACGAGCCAAACTACAACCAACATGATTTTTTCATAGGAAGTATTAACGAAGAGGGACCCATAACAGAAGTCGACCCATGGACCATCACTCTGGGAATCAACAATAACTCGGATCAGATTCTATTCAAAATAGATACAGGCGCGGATGTCTCCGTGTTACCTGCAAACATCAGTCTCTCGAAGAAAATCAAGGTTCAACCAACCAAGAGAATACTTAAAGGCGCCGACGGGAACCCACTCTCGATTCTTGGAACTGTCCAAACAAATCTCACGTATAAAAACTCAAACTGCTGCGAAACTTTCTACATTTCGGCAAAACCAGGAACGCCACTACTCGGAAAACCCGCTATACAAAAATTAAACCTTTTGGCTCGAATTAACCAAATATCGAAATGCCCTTCAAAGGATTGGTATTCGAAATATCCGTCACTATTTACAGGATTGGGGTCAGTCTCTGGAGAATACCACATCGAACTACGTGAAAATGCAAAACCCTTTGCTATCTACACCCCTCGGAAAGTCCCACTACCTCTCTGGAAAGAAACAAAATCCGAGCTCGAACGAATGGTTGAAATGGGCGTAATAGCACCAGTACACCGCGCAACTGACTGGTGTGCGCCGATGGTCGTCGTTCCTAAGAAAGGCACCAAAAAAGTGAGGATCTGCGTAGATTTAACAAAATTGAATGAAAATGTAAAAAGACACTACTATCCAATCCACTCAATTGATACCACTCTAGCACGTCTGGCTGGAGCAAGCGTTTACTCAAAACTTGACATGAATCATGGATTTTGGCAAATGAAATTGAGTAAAGAATCTCAGCACTTTACTACATTCTTATCCCCCTTTGGAAGGTACCGTTTCCTAAAGGTACCTTTTGGAATTTCATCTGCCCCCGAATTGTTTCAAAAACGCGTCAATGAAACACTTACTGGACTACAGAACGTGGCAACACACATGGACGATGTTCTTGTTTGGGGACGAACTCAGGATGAACACGATGAGGTACTGGAAAAGGTGCTTTCTCGGCTTGAGCGGGATGGATTTACTCTCAATAGAGCGAAATGCTTGTTCTCAAAAAATACTGTAACGTTTTTGGGACACATTTTAACCACTGAAGGTATACGGATTGATGAAGCCAAAGTCAAGGCAATCACCGATATGGAAGCACCCACAAATGTAGCTGGCGTTCAGAGACTACTGGGAATGGTCAATTTCATTGGAAAGTATATTCCAAATAAGAGCCATATCATCAAGCCCATCAGTGAGTTGTTGAACATCAAAAATTCATGGCATTGGGGAGATCCTCAAAATCAAGCCTTTAGCAAAATCAAAAAACTTAAATCACTAACCACACGAGAGGTCATAGAAAAATGTAAATCCATTTTCAGCCGTCATGGAATCCCTTCTGAAGTTAGATCTGACTGCGGAACACAATTTTCGACCCGATCGCCAACCGTAGAGAATGCAGAATTCAAAAGGTTCGCCAACGAATATAACTTCCGCCTATCAACAAGCAGCCCCCACCATCATCAGAGTAATGGATCTGCAGAAGCATCTGTCAAAATTGCAAAAGCGATTTTGAAAAAGAACAATGAAGATCCATACCTAGCCCTATTGAGTTATAGGAATACCCCTATCGCCAACGGATTCAGCCCTGCACAGCTCCTGTTTGGACGTCGACTTCGGGATAACCTGCCAACTCTGCCTCAAATTTTGGACGAAAAACCAGATCTCAGCTGCTTGAGAGAGAGAGAGAAGAGGCGTACCGAAGCAAATACATGGCCAACTACAACAGGCATCATGCTGCTAAACCCCTTTCACCCTTAACAGCCGGAGATCACGTATGGGTGCAAGACCTGCGAAGACCAGGGATTATAGTATCCAAAGCAGCAGAACCACGTTCGTACTGGATCAATACGGATACCAGCACGGTTCGCCGTAACAGGTTCCACCTTGTCCCAAAAATAACAACTGAACCAATGACATTCAACACTGAACTGGACCACTCTTGCCGACCATCAAGATCTGCAAGACTATCCATTCCACTTGCCATTCGTCATCCCAGCAGTAATACCGAGAAATCAGTCGAGCCCCCGGGTTCTACAAATGTTCTAGACAGAAACCAGGTAGATCAAGCTGAACCGCCTGAGCAAGAGGAGCTTCCAAAAAACCAAGAAGTTGATTCAGCACCTGAAGAAGCCAGCAATACCCAAAGTATAAATCAACCAGCCGAGGGCGGCATTGTAACTCGATCTGGCAGGGTTGTCAAGCAAAGAAATACTTGAGGGGAGGGATGTTGTAATATCCATGTTCATTAGATGACGTCAGAAGCTGTCGGGTTACGAGGACCAGAAGGTTATAATTTCATTCCCAATTTTTCACTTGAACAGATTTCACAATACGATTCATTTTCCTTTTTATCGTGCGTTTTTCTTTAAAACCCTGCACCGAAACAGTTGCAAAGTTGCGTCTGCTTAAAACAAAGTCGAGTTAAGCGGCTTTTATCGATCTAAATAGACCATGAGATGGATAGGTCACTGTCTTGATGGATAGATCAGTTCTGTATACAATGTCACCGTTCGGTCAATTCGGTGAACAGATGGACCTTGGAGTGGAGGGGAGTCGATGACTTGTTGGTCGCTCGGTCTCATCAATTCTATCAAGCCTCCTTATAGAATTGGTTGATTTTAAATTACTTTTGGTTTATTATCTTCGATAATGAACCATTGGAATCGCCCAAAGAAAAGAAAATTTAACACCCCCTCAAAATTTGTTGGTTTACGTTTCAAGATACGTAGATTCAGAAAATCGAATAAAAAAAATCCGTCCGTCCCCCGTCCGCAGCACTTTGCCCAGTTAGCGTTGAGTTAAAATTACGAAATTTGGTTTCTGGGTTTGGACCAGCCCCACAATGATCCACGAAACTTTTCATAACCCTAGGTCAAGGGGAAGGGGTTCAAAAAGAATTTTGAAATGTTAAAAATTCCATATCTCGAAAAATTCCCATCAAACGGTATGTTTTTTATTTCATATTTAGATAGAGTTTATTCCTAAGAATTTTTTAAGACCATCCGCAGCTTTGTACGACCAGCTGTTCGTTCACAATGACGGCTCAAAGATTGTGCCTCACAACACGATCGTGAATCAAACTGTTGAAATACAGGTCCATTTTCATACTAACAAGCTCTTTGGAACATCATATGGCTTAAGTGATGTCGAGTTTGTTGTTCTGAGGTGCGTTTCGTGCTACGGAAATGAAGGTAATTTCGAATGTTTGTTGGTAGGTACTTCTTTTATAGAAAAATTATTACCGACGTAGTATTAAAAACCCCAGAATTATATCGTATTAATTAATCATAATTAATAATAATTATTATTAATAATAAATACGAATTATTAATACCTAGCAATAAATTATAATAATTTTCAGTAGGTACTTGATAAAATTGTTAATAATTAGTGATAATTGATAATAATAATTAATCTAACATTTAGGATCTAGACATTTAGACCTAGTGATCTAGACAGAAGGGTGATCTGTACAAAGAAGATAATGAACCGTTGTGTCAAGAATCTGCAGAGTTTTTATTTATTATTCTAATTTAATAAATGAAGAGTACAGGGGAAGAATAAGACACGTTCATAAAAGCTGATCTCGAGAAAAACCATTATTAAGGTTTAAAAACAATTTGAGGCAAGGGAATGATCAAGATTAAAAACGACTTCAGATGTTTGCACATATTTTTATTTGTTTAAATTTTGATCATTCCCACTCCTCAAAACGTTTTTAAACCTTAATAATGGTTTTTCTTGAGATCAGCTTTTATGGACATGTATCATTCTTCCCCTGTACTCTTTAAATATCATTTACATGTAATGTCCTGACTGACTTCAATCACTATTTCTCCTTCTTCTCGTTCAGACGCCATGGGGGTTTAAAGAAACGCACTGAGCTCGGAAGAAAATGCGGGTTTAATTTGTTTTACAAAGGTAATGTCAATAACTACTAGGTGAAAGGTCTGATGTAGTCGGGTTCATGAGTCTGCGATATCCATCATACCTACATATGTTCAACAAAAGAATTTGATACTTAATTGGAAATATTGGAAACAAAAATATGGTTCACGTCATGAATGAAATAGATTTCCATAATTTAAGAAAATTGTCTGCAGATTAGGAGTTGAATCAATACCAGAACAAACCTGACGAGTACAAATATGATAATAAACTTGAGCAATTAAGAATCAGAACTGTAGGGCTGCTTGCTCTACCAACGGGAAGATCAGGGATGAAATGAGAAGGCAGTCATTTTAACTTCGAAGGCTGATATATATTTACATATGATCGTGCGCGTTATGAAATGTCGATGTGTACAGGTTAATGAATAGATGAACGATTGTAGAAAAATACAGGTTTACGTAGAGTGAATGCACTTGATCACACGAGGGGTTACTACACTGAGGAGACTTGAGTCACTTGAAACAGAGTAGGTCGGGTACAAACAGTTATCAGTTAGATCGAAAGTGATGCGTTTGAATGTGATGCGAGTGAATGTGTTGGTTGACAGATCGTTGGTTGACTGAATCGCGTTGGTTGACTCAACCGCGTTGGTTGACTCAACCGCGTTGGTTGAGTCAACCGCGTTGGTTGACTCAACCGCGTTGACTGAATGAAGTTTGTAGACTGAACGATGACTGAACGGTGGACTGTACGCATTTGGCAGTGCTCAGGGATTTTATAACCTAGGTAGAGGGGAGCAGACGTTTTGGAACTCTTGTGAAAACACAATAAACCGCGAGAGGGGGTAACTTGGAGGGATGGAATGGAAGAGCGAAGTCAGTTATGATACAATGACCTTAGGTCGTTGCCACAAAGGGTTAATGGTATAAGTACACAGATGTAGGGATAACTAACCAGGTGTGGGGACTACCCAGGTATGCCAACGGGACGTGACGTTCAACAACCTCAAGGTGGTTGAACTGGCAGTGAAAGGGAATTTTATGAGGAAGCGTATTTTATTTTTTGTTATTTTATTATTTGTTTTCGCGGTGTGAGGTTACGGCCGAACATGGTTCGGGGGCCAGCGAAGGATAACGGAAGTCACAAGGGGTATGGTAATGCGGCCTAAGGGCCATCGAAAATGTGGTAGGTCGTCGTCCATGATGAGGACGACCTCCCCAACGGCGAGGGGATTCAGTGGACGCTGTATGAGGAAGTGACCGGGAGTAAGAATTTGTAGGACGGCTGGGGATGAGGAGAGAGAGGCCTAGAATTTAGGATCCCTTCGGTTTTTGCGATTATTGGAGAGAGTTCGATAAAGTACAACACGCTGTGGGAAGTACGGAATTTTCAGGGATTAATGAGAGTTCGATAAAGTACAGCACGCTGTGGGAAGTACGGAAATGTCAGGGATTAATGAGAGAGTTCGATAGAATACAATACGCTGTGGGAAGTACGGAATTTTCAGGGACTAATGAGAGAGTTCGATAAAGTACAACACGCTGTGGGAAGTACGGAACTTTCAGGGATTAATGGGAGTTCGATAGAATACAACACGCTGTGGGAAGTACGGAACTTTCAGGGATTAATGGGAGTTCGATAGAATACAACACGCTGTGGGAAGTACGGAATTTTCAGGGATTAATGAGAGAGTTCGATAAAGTACAACACGCTGTGGGAAGTACGGAACTTTCAGGGATTAATGGGAGTTCGATAAAGTACAACACGCTGTGGGAAGTACGGAATTTTCAGGGATTAATGGGAGTTCGATAAAGTACAACACGCTGTGGGAAGTACGGAATTTTCAGGGGTTAATGAGAGAGTTCGATGGATTACAACACGCTGTGGGAAGTAAGGAATTTTCAGGGATTAATGAGAGAGTTCGATAAAGTACAACACGCTGTGGGAAGTACGGAATTTTCAGGGATTAATGAGAGAGTTCGATAGAATACAACACGCTGTGGGAAGTACGGAATTTTCAGGGATTAATGAGAGAGTTCGATAAAGTACAACACGCTGTGGGAAGTACGGAAATGTCAGGGATTAATGAGAGAGTTCGATAGAATACAACACGCTGTGGGAAGTACGGAATTTTCAGGGATTAATGAGAGAGTTCGATAAAGTACAACACGCTGTGGGAAGTACGGAAATGTCAGGGATTAATGGGAGAGTTCGATAGAATACAACACGCTGTGGGAAGTACGGAAATGTCAGGGATTAATGGGAGAGTTCGATAGAATACAACACGCTGTGGGAAGTACGGAAATGTCAGGGATTAATGGGAGAGTTCGATAGAATACAACACGCTGTGGGAAGTACGGAAATGTCAGGGATTAATGGGAGAGTTTGATTAACGTCTTGAGTTTGATTAGTTTGAGTTTTATTAAAGGAAAGATTATTCGATAATGAGGGCTCCGTCCAGTTTAGTTATCAAGCATTGAGAGCGATATGATCATCGAAGCGTTGGTCTTTAAAATTGTGAAATGTCAAAAACGGGGATGGTTGTGATGAGCACTGCCAGTGTTTTCAAATCACTATAAGCATTCGATCTAAAATCTGACTGAGAACTGTTTGTACTTACAGTACGCGACGGTGGGGGCAGAGAGGCGGCGCGTTCGTTGAGGAGCTTTTTCCAGGCAGTGAGGTGTTTGTGTAGACGTTCCGTGATGACTTCGACGATCTCAGGGGACTTTTCAGTAAGTCCTTGGTGAGGGGTCGGACTTCCGTGCTGATGGTTTGGTAGTCCGAGCACCATGACGAATAGACATTTTGTTTCGATGTGGGAGAGCAGTTGGATGATGACGGATGATGTTGGATAAGTTGCATCAAGATTTGACTTCGATTTCACTGTCAACCCTTGCCTGATTCATTCCCGGGTTTCGGCACCAAAATGTAGGGCTTGTTTGCTCTACCAACGGGAAGATCAGGGATGAAATGAGAAGGCAGTCATTTTAACTTCGAAGGCTGATATATATTTACATATGATCGTGCGCGTTATGAAATGTCGATGTGTACAGGTTAATGAATAGATGAACGATTGTAGAAAAATACTGGTTTACGTAGAGTGAATGCACTTGATCACACGAGGGGTTACTACACTGAGGAGACTTGAGTCACTTGAAACAGAGTAGGTCGGGTACAAACAGTTATCAGTTAGATCGAAAGTGATGCGTTTGAATGTGATGCGAGTGAATGTGTTGGTTGACAGATCGTTGGTTGACTGAATCGCGTTGGTTGAATCAACCGCGTTGGTTGACTCAACCGCGTTGGTTGAGTCAACCGCGTTGGTTGACTCAACCGCGTTGACTGAATGAAGTTTGTAGACTGAACGATGACTGAACGGTGGACTGTACGCATTTGGCAGTGCTCAGGGATTTTATAACCTAGGTAGAGGGGAGCAGACGTTTTGGAACTCTTGTGAAAACACAATAAACCGCGAGAGGGGGTAACTTGGAGGGATGGAATGGAAGAGCGAAGTCAGTTATGATACAATGACCTTAGGTCGTTGCCACAGAGGGTTAATGGTATAAGTACACAGATGTAGGGATAACTAACCAGGTGTGGGGACTACCCAGGTATGCCAACGGGACGTGACGTTCAACAACCTCAAGGTGGTTGAACTGGCAGTGAAAGGGAATTTTATGAGGAAGCGTATTTTATTTTTTGTTATTTTATTATTTGTTTTCGCGGTGTGAGGTTACGGCCGAACAAGAACTTAAGTGTGAAGTTAGGTGTGAAGAATAGGTAAGTAAGTATGAAGATATGCACAATATTGTAAATGAATTACCGTATGAAATGAATTAAGCTCAAAAGAGAAATAAACGTATCATTTACATGACTAAATATGGAATATAAAACATACCAACTTACCTCCACGCCTGCATCTCCAAACGCTTTCAATGAAAACTTTTCATCAACTGCATGTACAGGGATCTATCGTCTGCGCCAAAGTCACGAACAGGCGATTATGGTTATTATCACCCAGCGCATTTCTGAAACCGTTTTGAGATGCAGGCGTTGAGGTAAGTTGGTTTGTTTTATGTTCTATGCAGTAGATTCCGAAAAACCTGATGATTCCGATATAGCAATCGTCCTATCCAAGTTTGAAATTTTATGTCTTTACTTTGGCACATGGACTCGAAAAGCGTTGCGTTATAAATAAACCAAAAAGCGTTATAGTTGATATTCTGATGATTTTCGCTTACAACCTATCGTTGCTTAGCATTTGTGTTGATTTCTCGAAGTGATTTCTAATGTGGAAACTGAAGAAATAAAATGTCCCAATGTCTTGCAGTCTCGTATGCAAGCGTTTTATAGCATATGAGCATATAGCGTTTTGTAGCATGATGTTCAAGTAAGTACAACCAATCCGCAACTAAGTAATTGTACCTCCGTCTGTGTGCATCGTTCACCGCTCGTTGGAATCGTCAGACTTTATAGAATGATTTCATGGTAACCAGAAGCACGTTTTTTCAGCAGCAGATAAGCTGTACAAGATGAAAAAATGAGTAATACACTCACCGTAGTGAGTAGTTCCACTTACCGGTTAGGAACTAAGCCCTCACTCAGGGCGAGGCCGAGGCCATGTATCTGTACTTATGTGCCCGGTGTTTCTAGGCTTATGTGAGACTGTTTCATTTATTTATTCAATAGAACGACGAATCATAGGTTATCCATTATCCGGTTATCAATTTACTATCCATCACAATCTTATTCACCATTAATTTTCAAAAGAATTCGCTGACGGTCTTGACGAACAGAAAATGCTGACGAGACCACTGTATTGCTTGCTGTTCGACTTAAATGACGATGCTTTCATGCTGTCTAGTCAACGTCAAATAACTCGAATGGAAAGTTGTTTGATCGTTTGCAGTGGTTGGAGTACGCAACTTCGCCCACTACGAGACACCGGTGAAATATTTCACTTTGGTGACAGAGCCAATTTTTTTGAAGCGTCCGAAACGCACCGATCGTATCCCCCTTTGTATGAGCCCTTTCATATGAAAATGATTCCTTCTCTTAATTTATTTCATCTGATGTATTTTGGCTTGAGGCATTTCTCTACGTCCCAAGTCGGAGACTGTCATTTGTGTTACGAATCCGACACCTCGACGTAATCTGTGTATCACATGAGGAAGAGTTCCATTTAGAATGTCATTTTCTCCCTAAAATGACATGTAATTTGTAAGCTTGAATAGTAACCTCAGAATCAGATAGTGGATGCAGTGTTTCGTTTCAATCGATGTTTCCTTGTTCTGCAGTTAGTGGATAATAATCCACGCGATTATTATGCAACATAACACCAAATATGTCGTAACAGCTGATATGGTTATTGGGACTTAACGCTTTATGGCTACAGTCGCTCTATAAAAATGCAATTCAGGGGTATGAACACAGAAAGGTCTCTCGTTTGTGGAGGGTGGACGAACTAGTACAACACGATTTTGAAAACCAAAGACCGGACCATTAGAGGACCTAATGCATGACCTAATGGAGGGTTATGAGAAGGTTGACTCCTGCCGAAACCAGATGATGGATACATTTTTTATAAAATTGTATTGCTCTTCTTGATAAATCTCATTTTTGAGCAAGAGTAGACAGCTCAACACATGATTTGTACAGTCAAAATTACTTTATTAAAACAAACTTCGGATTTCATACAAGACCTGTGACGCTTTCAATTCGCCGCCCAAACCTCAACCAGTTCCCAATCGAACACTTAGAGACTACAGTGAGAGTATCACCTCCTTCACCTAAGTCACCTCTAGCAGAAGGTAATGGAGCCCTCGTTCTGTCACCGTGAGACCATAATATGAACACACTGGAGGGCGTAATGATGGCACAAATTTCAAGTGGGGTCCATCACTGTGAGTATGAAAAATAGTGCGTGATGAAGCTACACCAGCAACCCACTTGGCAGTCGTCCTCATGTTACGTCTCCAGGTAAAGAATAAATTTCATCCATCGATGCATTTTGATATCAGACCACACCCAGAAAGACTCGAGTGTGCATACCCGATTATGTTGATTTTCTCATCTTCGTATCTTCACACACATGACCTGTTTGTTACATCACTCTGATAATATAATCTGGACGCGGCTTCCTCTGACGAGTTGGCTGAGCAACTTGAAACTCCCGTATAGATTTATTCGATTTTCCTAATTCAAAATTTTGTTGATATTCAGGGTTGAATCAGAATGCCGCTAAAAAGATTGGAGTCAGAAAAAAAATCATGGTACATACGATCATGATACATATTATGCTTTTAGGTGCTGCATTTCACGTGGTTGTTACTAGATATGATCTCCATGGTTATTCTGCTCTAATCTGATGAAGGAATGCGATATCGCAATTCTGACTTCACCGTCGTGTTTACAGTCGAAATATCGAAAAATTGAGGGGGGTTTGGGGTGTGTGGGGGGGGGGGGGTTCACTCGAAAAATGAAAGTCTGACAAGTGACACCTCATTTTAAAGGTTTTTACACGCTGAATACGATCGTGAAGTCGGAATAATTCCAATTATTGCGATATCTTATTTCGTTCTGAAACTTTAGTACTTTGAAGATGAAGAATACGTTCTTCATGTTAAGTCTAGTCTAATCTGATGATGGAATGCGATATCGCATTTCGGACTTCTCCGTCGTGTTCAGCGTTGAAATGTCCAAAAGCTGAGGGGGGTTTGGGGGGTGTTGGGGGGGGGGGGGGGGTAGTTTCACCCATAATTTCCAAAAATGAAACGGTCTGTCAAGTGACACCTAATTTTAAAGGTTTTTACACGCTGAATAAGATGGGGAAGTCAGTATTGCTATATCTTATTCCGCTCTCAAACTGGAGCACTTTGAAGATGAAGAAACGTGGTTTGTTACTTGGAAACGTTTTTACTCATGGAAAGGTTTTTTTAAATTATTTGTTCATTCCGGTTCAGTCGATTTTGGGCAATTTTCAAAATAAATCGATAGATACATTTGATACATCGCTCCCGATAAGCGCCCATTGGAGTGACTAAATTGCAAATCTGACATTATATTCGTGATCAGCGATCCCATAAGCCCCTGGTAGGGACCGAAAGTTGATTTTTGGATGATAGGATCGGAGTTTCATTTCGACATACGAAATTACGACATTTCCGATGCTGCGCCGGTTTCCGAGCTATGTCATAGGTGAATCTATGTCTAAAAAAACTTTTTGAAGTATCAATTTCGACGTATTTTTGTCCTATCACCGTTTGTTTTTTCTAACCTCAAAAAACTATGAAAAAACATCCCCAAAATCAACTGGGTACACATATTTAAAGTGCAGATTCGGATTCAGCGTCGAAAAATACATAAGAATAGGTGGGTCCCGTCTATAGAACAGACCACTTTTTTCTTTTTTGTGAGCCTGTATAATCTTTAAACTCAGATTTGGATTTTCTTACATCATTGAAAGAAGAACTATAACTCTGCGAATTCTTAACACAA
Source organism: Stenodema calcarata (assembly GCA_963920205.1). Lineage (NCBI taxonomy): Eukaryota > Metazoa > Arthropoda > Insecta > Hemiptera > Miridae > Stenodema > Stenodema calcarata. The sequence goes on from OY986050.1 coordinate 40,538,181, forward strand.
CGGTTTATTATCTTCTTTGTACAGATCACCTTTCTGTGTAGGTTACACTGATTTGCATACAATATGTATCCGGAATTGGAGGAATGGGTCAGCAAATGGTTTAAATAGGCGTAACTGCTGGCACGGTCTAAATGGCATAAATGATTTATATTAAAGATGAGTGAATCATTTATTTTGCACAATACTCGGCTGTAAAGGAGATCGCCGAGGACCACGTTGTGGGCTTGACACCAGCCCCTAGTGAATAATGTAAATGAAAATTATTGCCTAAGGTAATGTGTTAGAAGTCGACAGTATCTCTTGAGTAAGTAGTCGACAGGTTTCGTCATTCCATCGTTTTCACTTTTTTCGACTTCCATCTAAATAAAATACATTCAACTGTGAATCGGAACTTGAAAATAGAATAATAAGATGTAATAAAGTAGTTATCAGACTTTTTATTTTCAAACAGCTCAATATCAGTCTCAAATTGCGATACGTACTTGAGTAAAAAGGTATGAAAACTATAGTCGAAAACTCATTGTCAGAAAATTGACATTACAGTTGGGCTTTGGTACCTATTTACATAGTTTTTGACCTTTTCCTGTCTTTGCTTTGGCACATAAACTGAAACGGGAAAAATTGGTTCCCTTGATTCACCCTTTCCCTCAGATCACGTCAGAACAAGAGCGACTGGCGGGCCACTACGTCAGAGCCTATGGCGCACAAGCGAATGACGTCAGACGGCTGGCAGGAGGCCAACTAGTACGTCATAGCCTGTGCCATGAGAGCCTATGACGTCAGAGGGCTGGCAGGAGGCCAACTAGTACGTAAGAGCCTTTGACGCACGAGCGTATGACGTAAGACGGCTGGCAGGAGGCCAACTAGTACGTCAGAGCCTATGACGCACGAGCGTATGACGTCAGACGGCTGGCAGGAGGCCAACTAATACGTCAGAGCCTATGACGCACGAGCGTATGACGTCAGAGGGCTGGGTGGCTAGGTGATCGGGCGGTAGCGAAGGGAGGTGGTGATGACGTCAGAGTGGCCAGAGGGAGGCAGATATCTGAAACCCCCATTTCTTCCTCACTACTTTCGTGATCACCGTGAAATTTCCTAAAGGATCTCCGAGTTTCAGATTTTTGTCCACCCAAATTGGTCAGTCGGCCCAACCAGAAAATGTTAGTAGATCCCTTATGCATTGGCATCCATCTGTGTGCGGGTTATTGGTGTAACTCTCACTCTCAGTACAGTGTTTCTGTTTCGGGGTTATCAAACTGAGTTAAAAAGTCCCCAGTCATGCAGCATGAATATAAGAGCGAATTTTCGAAGAAACTGTACATAAAATGTACAGCTTTCGTACAAGTACGCAACCACGAGGGACATTTTATGTCTCTGCGCCCCCTCCCACACCCACACCACGTACTTCATTTTTTTTTTTTTAATTGTTATAATATAACAATTAATTTATATTATAAATTATTGAGAATGATCACCTGTGTGTAAACAATTATTGAAACCATCACGCTCATACCACAGCTTGTCGGCCACGCACTCCTCAGTGGTTAACGTAATATGGTTAGATAAATCGAGAGCTATCCAACGAGTGGTGAACAATTTTTGTACGATGATAACTGGCGAAGTTAAAGTTCCGTAGCAACGAATCGGTTGTACGTGAAAATCATTAGAAATTTTTCATAACGCTTTCTTCGTCACACCGTAATGTCACAAAACATTTTGACATAAAATTTTTACGTCTTTAGTATGGCACATAACTCAAAAAGTGTGACATTACGGTGTGACGAAGAAAGAGTTATGAAAAATTTCCAATGATTTTCACGTACAACCAATTTGAAACATGTTACAGATAAATTAAACCCTGTATTGATTGGGGAAGACAACGATGAGGACAGGCGATACATTTTGCCAAGTTCTTCCAAGTGATTTTGTTCATTTTGCAATAATAAGTTACCAACTTGTGATTTTAATTAAACATTTATCTTGTTATTTTATTTATTTCGTAATGTGATTTATTAATAGTTCACAGCTAGTGTGTAATGAATCATGCAAAGTATTTCTCTAGTACTTGACTATATTTTTCTTGAAATTAAAACTGTGCTCTACATTTTGACATTTAATCCTAAATCAATTTCACAATGTAAAATTAATAGACGTTATAGTTATTGTTATAGGTGTAATATTAGTATTATTAGTAGTATTATTATAGTACTTATATTGGTAGTATTATACTAGTACTATTTAGTACTATTATTGTTATAGGTGTAATTTAGTATTATACTGTAATATTAGTATACTAATATATTTACAGTATATTCCCCGTTGTAAAAACACCTATAACAATAACTATAACTTCTATTAACATTGTGAAACCGATTTTAGGCCCTGATGATGGGGAAATGAATTCTTAATTTTCCGAAACGTTTGCACATAAAACATCTCTCATTTGACCGACCCTCGACATCCCTCAACATTATTGAATATCATTTATCAATGGATAAATGAATTGAAATTGTGGGTGGGATAAAAAGGTGGGGAAGGATGGTGGTGGGGGGACCTAAATGTGTAGGTAATATTGTCTGGTAATAAAGGTAATAAAGTCTGTTGATCGTGAGGTGACTTATCCAACATCAATTGTAATTGTGAGGGGAATAGAAAGAGGACGGCGAAGAGGGGAGCGGGACGATGGAGAAAATTGATGAAAGGGGGCGGGAGTTATCTCCCCCCCCCCCCGGAACTACTCAAATTTAAATTGTGGGTGAATATGAATGTGGAGGTGGAAGTGGGTGAGAGGGTGGAAAGCGGGCGGATGGGGGGAGGCGGGAGTTGCTTCTTACGCTCCCTTCCCCCCTTCAAACCCCCCCACAATTACTTAACCCTTAGGACTCTGCGCCCCTTTATCCCCCAATTCGTTCCACGTGCGGACCTCGGGGCCGCACTAACGTTTTTCACGTTTCAACATCTTCCGATTACTTTCATCTATGTACACGTATATAATAAAATCGTGTCTGTCTCTTTGTTTGTTTGTTTGTCTCATCATCAATTGAGATCGGCTGAACGTAGAAAGTTGCGGCTGGTACCATTTGACGCAGAATTTATCTGGGAAGGTTCATGAAAAATTCGCGTTTAAGTCTGTCCATCCGTTGAAACGCTATGAATGAAATAGTACTAAAAAACGTGTTATGAGGACGTTTATGCTTATAACTTTTGAACGGTTGAACGTAAATCCTATTGTAAGTAGTCTCTGGATTAAGCTCGACGAGTACTTTCAAGAGGTACTTCAATCAGGATGTTAGTGGGAGGGGGCGGGGTGCAGGTTGTGAGAGGGGAAGGGGGGTCTACAAGCATTCAAAACTACTTGACCAGTTGGAGTGCAACTTTGGGAATTTGTTGTGTGAACATTGAGGAATGTTTATAAACAGGTAGGGTGGGTCAATAGTATGGGGGGGGGGGTAAAGGCAATTAGGGTGGGGGGGGGTTAGTACCGGGATTTCAAAACTACTTGACCGATTTGAATGAAACTTCGGGAATATGTTGAGTGAACATCTGACCAATTTAGGGGGGGGTTACAGGTTGTGTGTGGGGGTGGAGGTTTACCGGCAATCCAAAAACTACTTGACGAATTGGACTGAAACTTTGAAATTGAAGAGCTGGGCCGAAAAGGGCCAATTCATTTCTGCAATTTCACAGGAGAGCCAAAAAACAAATCCTGAATCACCTGTTCACGAATTGGCAAGCTAAATGTAACATGTACCCCTGTTCCACCAGATTTCCTACTGGGGCTAATGATATAGTATATTATTATTAATGGGATGGTATTACCATCCTATTAGGTCCAATAATATTATACAACGTTGAAATTTGGTACCACTGTCTGGTGTCACCATGACGCCAGGAAATGGTGCCTTTACTTACGTTAAATTATTGACCACTCGGGGCAGCGCAGCTTCAAGAACCTAGCTCCATGGATCATGGAAGCTACCTACTCCATGGAACATACAACCTCTTATTCAAGACTGTGGCAACACTGCGTAGCGGACTGTGGCAACACTGCGTAGCGGACTGTGGCAACACTGCGTAGCGGACTGGTTTTGGTTTGCTCGCTCGCCTTTTGTTCTCTCTTGTTCTCTGTGCAATTACAAGTTGTGTTCTCAAGTTTTAAGTATCTTTTTCATCAATAGAAAACCCGGAATCGATCTTCATTCACGAGGATAAAGGTAAAGAGGAATTGCTATTATCTAGCTTCATTTCATGTCTGGGAATTCCAGAAAAGAAACCGATAATTTAGCGACTTATAAGGTACATTGACTGTTCATCGTACGTGAGAGTGTAATATTTTTGAAAAATGCTCACTCTTTGTTCAAGGTGAATGTCACCAGAAGAACAATGACATGACTCACCACAAATGCGTGGCATTTGTGGGGGAATTTTACCTGGAATCGGGATGTTCATCTTCGAAATGTACGGCTGCCCCGAGTTTCGCAGGTTCTTCCTGGAGATGTCCTTCCAGTTGGAAAAGTTGATTGTTCGACTGCGCGATTTGTTTAATCATTGGTCTTCAAAATAACTCTGCCCATTCTCATAGAAAAGGCAAAAATAAACTAATGGGCCAAAATGACTAAACGACTTGAAACATTGTCTAGAATCAGAAGAAAGCGACTACTCATCGGGTGAGCAACCTAGCAACGGGAACATGTATCCCTATTCGTCTACTGGTGGCATCACAATGACATAGGGTGGATCGATTTTCCAACAATTTGTTTTCTTACTTCCAATAGGTAAAATTTGCTGCCTTTTAGGCCTGATAGAACACTCCTAAAAGGGTTTTGAAAAAAATTCATTCCTTGAGGTTCCATACCTCACGTGAAGTTTTATTTGTTCACTAAAAACCCTGCTTTGACTTCTTACTCGGGTTTCTCCTTCCTCCCAGTTCCCCGGTCGACTTTTTCAGGTTTTTTTTTTTTTTTTTTTTTTCAGCAATGCAGAGCAGATGAGATAACTCTTATCACCATCCCCACTATCACTTGTGTATGACTCACAGAAGCGATCTGTGTTTGTGCTGTAAACTAATTTACTCTCTTTTTGCCTTTCAATCGGGAAATTTCATTTCGTGTTGTGTTTGAGTGTCTTCCAGTGAAGTGTGCCACTATGCAAACTTCCACTCGAGTTAAACTCGTTTGTGAGATAGTCGGAAAAGCAGGAGAACTTGAAGAAAACGTGCTGCCAACTAATGGTGATGTTTCGCGCTACTACCTTTTCATCTTTGGTTCACTGAAAAAACAAAGCAAAAAAGACCCCCCTCAGTAATGAAGTCATTTCAGATGTGGTAAAAAAAAGTTATTAGTATCTGGAGTAAAGCTTATATTCCAACTGTGTCTGATGATAGGTGTCGGGCCATGCTGAAAAAATGTATGGGGATTATCAGAAGCTTAAAAAATACCCTAAAACTCAGCAAGGGAGTGCAACATTCACAAGAAAGAGAGGCCAGTTTCAAAGTCAGTGTTCCAAAGTGTTCGACATTTGTTCTTGCAAATGTGTTAACCCTAATCAATGCTCGTGTGACGGAACAGGAAAGTCCCGAAAATGGAACAACACTTTCTTGCTGATCAGCGAAATAAAAGGAAAATGGCGATTGGATCCGTTGATACTGCCGCTTCTGTGAGTAGTCCAGCGTCGAATCATGCGCAAAACAATTGATTTAGCCAGGCAACCAGAAAGGCCTTCGTGCAGTTCAACTGTCCCTGATAAACGTTTCAGCTCAGATGAATCAATGTGTGGAGGCTCACAGGAATCATATTCGTCGGATGATTTTGCTCCACCTCGTCCAAAGAAACGAACCACAGAACAAATAAGCCAAATGACCATGCAATTACCAAATCTTGCAGTTGCTTGTGATCGCACTCAAGTGTCAGACAGAGCTGCCTCATTGATTGCCTCTTCTGTATTAAAGGATTTTGGAATAGAAGCAAAAATGACGGTTGACCGAAATAAACTGCGAAGAAAACAATGTGCCCTGCCTTAACTGATGAAGAGCTCCAGAGCATCCCATCCTTACCGTGTCACACACAGGCAGTAGAAAGATGCATTAAACTGGTAACTGAAGCATCACAGAAGGCGAAAGCACGAGATGGCTACATATTCAATGTCTCAAAAGAAAAATCCCAAGCTTGATTCAAAGAAGGATCTTGTCTGACCGAGTGACTCATTCGCATTATTTTATCAATCAACTGGCTCCATAAAATATAATATTATACAATTATACAGCTGCTTTTTGGGATTTTTTCACGATTTGAAATTCTTTGTTCTCATACTTTTTGTGTTTCATAAGCATTCCGAGGGATTAGCAAAATATTTGCTGCAATTAGGGGTTCTCTCAAGATTTTCCTCAAGAGGGCATATTTCATATGAGTTATGGAGCCTGAAGGAAATTTTTGTCTGGGCCCCTATTTTTACCTAGCGTTTTTCAGGCGAAAAGGCAAGATAATTTCGCTATTGCACCAAAAAATGAGGAAAAAAATTGTTTTTTGCCATCACATGTTCGCTTATTCTCATCGCAGAAAAACAGACATGAAGTTGAAATTACCTTACATTTATCCTATAATCATGTAGAAGAAACTTCAAGCTTCAATTTGACGCAAAAAAAAATTTTTTTTTAAAGTGACATAATATGTCACTTTAAAAAAAAAATTTAATTTTATATTATACCCCTTTTCGGCCCAGCTCTTCAATTGTGTTGTGTGAACATTGGGAAGGTTTCTGACCAGTTGAGGAGGGGGGATACGGGTGTCTGTTCTACCGTTGCGAAGCGCAGGTACACAGCTAGTATGCAATATAATCAAGTAACCAAACAGTTTCCCGTACCTACAATAAATGAGAAGGCAACTCAGAACATTTTGCAATTTTAATTGATAAACTCTGAACTCAAAAATCACTTTTGAGGATGACAATGACTTGTCTCATGAGAATCATAAGCGAATAGAATATAGCAAGTTACCTACATGCGAGTAGGGCCATTCTCAACGCAACGTATGTACTTGTAAACCACTATTTTTCAAGATTTTTTTTTTGTTTAATTCTAGACATTTTTATCCTGAATGCTCCTTATAGAACATTTAATTGCGTAAAGGTTTGCATGATAAATTTGATTAAATACCCCAGACGTCATTCGTTCACCCTGTCGTCTACCGACTCAAGTCACTTCAAGTCACTCCCCACTCAACGTAGATAATGAATCAAGGTTTTTTAATCCTACGATAGTCTCATGCATATTCACTAGATTCGAAATTCAGAATTCAAGTTTACGATAACGATTTGCTTTATTTTAAAATGAACAAAATAAGTGTGTCGCCACTGCTTTCCGTCATTCGTTCACCGCAGAGGGTTTTTTGCGCTAACGGCTCTCTTCCCGCACTTTTGATGCCTTTGGGGTGTTCGTTGTAGGGATGGGTATCGAAGCAAAATTTATCGATATTCAGGATATCGAGACATTTTACATAAAACCAATTATTCTTCGAAAATTCGCTCTTATAGCCATGCTGCATGGCTGTGGATTTTGTGTAATATACAAAATATATTATAAATATATTATATTTAATTTTTTAGATCTTCTTCCTGAGTGGTTAACGATGTTTATGACATGGAAACTAATGAATCATAAGGTCTTATCCCACTCACTCACAAAAACAGTTTATCTGATGTTGGAGTTATTTATCTTTTGTGGCGAGATTTCGTGTCGGTTTCGGAGTTCGTTTTCGAAGATGGACATCGCAAAAGAACTCGTTGCTAAAATTATTAATACATTCACCGAATGTTCAGTAGTTCGTTCCTTCGAAAATTCACTAGAGGAAATGTAGAACAATAAATAATCAGAAAGCCCTCGGGGCCGTTAGGCCATGCTTATCCCGCTACCCTCCTTTGATTCCGATCTCCCAAAAATAAATCATTGTGCCAAATTAATGCAAGCCCTTCTATGTCTCTCTTTCTCTCTCTCGAGACGGAAGGCCAAGTGAGGTAGTGGTAGTTTAGATCAAAATGGGCGATGGTTGGAGAGAGGGGGGCCCTGAGTGTTCGTGACGCGTCCACAGTCCAAGCGTTTATTGTCTGTTTATACAACCTGAGGCCACTGTTTATACAATCGTTTCCCCTCTGGGGGGAGCTCCCTAATACGGCCTCGGAGGACCTTTCTCTACCGCCTCCAGGGTGAATTCGATGGGATCGGGAACGGGAGCATATTGTTCGAAGACGCAGCTGGAGAGATGAGCTGGTTATGAGCTCATTGCACATTACTTACTACTTTTAATGTCGTGGGGTAACGCAGGGCTCCTATCGGATTTGAATTGCGAATCGAGGATCTGAAATTATCGTCCTCTACTGTCTTAATCGTATCCGGTCATGACCAGCTCCCAGGTACGTCTGATTGCCAACAGCTCAAAGTATCGTATTTTGCTTCTCATTTCATAATATTGTCAAAATTAGCTCGAAATGGTAGTTTTTGGTTAATTTTTGGTTTATTATCTTCGATAATGAACCATTGGAATCGCCCAAAGAAAAAATTTTTTTAACCCCCCCTCAAAATTTGTTGGTTTACGTTTCAAGATACGTAGATTCAGAAAATCTAATAAAAAAAAATCCGTCCGTCCGCCGTACGCCGTCCGCCGTACGCCGTCCGCCGTACGCCGTACGCCGTCCGCGCCACTTTGCCCAGTTAGCGTTGAGTTAAAATTACGAAATTTTTTTTATGGGTTTCGACCAACCCCACAATGGTCCTCGAAACTTTTCATAACCCTAGGTCAAGGGGAAGGGGTTCAAAACGAATTTTGAAAATTTGAAAATCTCATATCTCGAAAAATTCATATAGAACGGTATGTTTTTTATTTCATATTTAGATAGAGTTTGTTCCGTAGAATTTTTTAAGACCATCCGCAGCTTTGTACGACCAGCCGTTCGTTCACAATGACGGCTCAAAGATTGTGCCTCACAACACGATCGTGACTCAAACTGTTGAAATACAGGTCCATTTTCATACTAACAAGCTCTTTGGAACATCATATGGCTTAAGTGATGTCGAGTTTGTTGTTCTGAGGTGCGTTTCGAGCTACGGAAATGAAGGTAATTTCGAATGTTTGTTGGTAGGTAGGTACTTCTTTTATAGAAAAATTATTACCGACGTAGTATTAAAAACCCCAGAATTATATCGTATTAATTAATCATAATTAATAATAATTATTATTATTAATAAATACGAATTATTAATACCTAACAATAAATTATAATAATTTTCACTAGGTACTTGATAAAATTGTTAATAATTAGTGATAATTGATAATAATAATTAATCTAACATTTAGGATCTAGACATTTAGACCTAGTGATCTAGACAGAAGGGTGATCTGTACAAAGAAGATAATGAACCGTTGTGTCAAGAATTTGCAGAGTTTTATTTATTTATTTTCACATGCCTAAAACTAGTTATTTATTCAAATATTTGTCTTGCAGCCAGGCTTGAAGCGAATCTTCTTAGTTACATGAACATGACGTGGGTCTCCAACCATTTGTAAACAAACAACATGGCTGCCTACATTTTGATGAAGGACAAAACATCATTTCTGTCAGTCATTCCTGTCACGTGATAGAAGCTTAGGTACGAACCCACTCGTAGATAATTATATTTTAAGCCTTGCCTATTTTATGTTAAATACTACCTAATTATGTTCCTTCGAGAAAACCTACTGTGACTGATTACATCTAAATAATACGAGCACAGTGCCGAGTACAGAGTAGTCGCTGCAAAAGTTCGAACTAATGAATAGGTAGGTATATTATGATTTTTACTGTAAAACAACAGGTTTTATTTCTTTCCCGTCCACATTCCTGTCACACATTCGTCATTCCTGTCACACAACCAAACACCCTCGTAATGATTCGAAATTTCAACATTTTAATTAGAAACCCGTCTAACGTTACTCCATAAGGAGTAGCTACTCTTACATGTACCGCGAGTGGTTGAGATTTCACCTACACAAACTCTACACAAAATTTGAAAAAAAAAGAAAAAGAAAAAAAAGAAGAAGAAGAATATGAGATGACAATTCATTAATACACAAAACAGAAAAAACTCTGCAAATTCTTGACACAACGGTTTATTATCTTCCTTGTGCAGATCACCCTTCTGTCTATACCAGACTGTGTTGCAAATCGGCACCATACCATATTCTCACCGTACTCATACCATTTCTTTCCTATCATACCGTACTGTACTATACTAAATCATACATACAATAATATACCATACCATAGTCATACCATGTCGTACCAAAATTCGTTTTGAACCCCTTCCCCATGACCTAGGGTTATGAAAAGTTTCGAGGACCATTGTGGGGTTGGTCGAAACCCATAAAAATAATTTCGTAATTTTAACTCAACGCTAACTGGGCAAAGTGCCGCGGACGGCGGACGGCGTTTGGTGTACGGCGGACGGACGGATTTTTTTTTATTCGATTTTCTGAATCTACGTATCTTGAAACGTAAACCAACAAATTTTAAGGGGGGGGGGGGGGTTAAAATTTTTTTTTTCTTTGGGCGATTCCAATGGTTCATTATCGAAGATAATAAACCAAAATGAAGTACGAGGTTCGCGGTGTGGGTGTGGGAGGGGGCGCAGAGACATAAAAGGTCTCGTCGTATGACGCACTAGTTGGCCTCCTGCCAGCCGTCATACGCTCGTGCGTCATAGGCTCTGACGTACTTGTTGGCCTCCTGCCAGCCGTCTTACGTTATACGCTCGTGCGTCATAGGCTCTGACGTACTAATGTACCGTATTTTGAATATAGGGGCAAGTCAATGGCTATCATTGGTGTGTACCGCTGTCAAAATGTGAATGTGGAAACTGCGCAGGAATTCGTTAATCAAATCGGCAAAGAAATAGATAAAATAAAAGTAAGCAGTGTCGATGCTCTGTTCGTTTCGGGTGACATGAACATTAACATTGGTCCAAATAATAATGATTACATAAAATCGCTTCTGTTAGACACTATATCAGAGTTGATTTCGTGTATAAATCTCGTCCTACTCCAGACTACAAGAAGCTAAAATTAAAACTGAAGAATGAAACGTGGGAGGAAGTGTACGCTTGTACAAACGTTGAGGACTGCGCGGACACCTTCTGTAAGATATTGACAACCCATATCAACGAATCTTTGAAACCACAAACATCAACGAGGTCACATAAAACAACGAAATTAAAGCCGTGGATGACTGCTGGATTGCTGAAATCAATTAGAGAGAAAGAAAAACTTGCAAAAAAACTGTATAAAGAGCCGTTCAACACTTCGCTCCGACAAAAATTTGATGGGTTCCGAATCAAGCTCAAGGGTCTTATAGATATAGCAAAATCTAAATATTTCAAAAGTAAGATTGAAGGCGCTGGCAGAAATTCTAAAAAAATCTGGAAAATAATTTATGAGTGTACGGGTAAAGTAACAAAAAATAAAACTGATATTCATTCGATAAAAATGAATGGTAGTACAATTAAAACAGGAGAGGACCCTAAAGCAGTGGCGAACATATTTAATGAATATTTTGCTAACATTGGAGTTGGAATCGCGGAATCAGTTAGTAATAGGCCAGTCACAGGGCTCATGGCAGACAGTTCGGATGGTGAAAATGAACCCTTTTTGGAAGTATGTAAATTCAGACCAGGTGAAGAAAGTAATCTCTAGTTTAAAAGGGGGCACAAGTCCTGGTATAGATGATATTGACACAGAGATTGTAAAACCATTCGCTGATGAGCTCTCCAGGCCGATAGCGTTCCTGGCAAATCTGAGCTTCAGGTATAATCGCTTCGCTTCAGCTTGTAAAAGTGCGCTCATAACTCCATTGCTTAAATTCCAATGGTTCATTATCGAAGATAATAAACCAAAAGGGGGACCCCCAGGAGCTAAACAACTACCGGCCTATTTCTATGCTCTCAGTTATCGCAAAGATTCTTGAACGACTCGCTAAACAGTTCCTGGTCGCCTATCTTGAGGAAAAATACATAATAAGTGACAGTCAGTATGGCTTTCGTGTCGGCAGAAGTACGGAGGACGCGGTAGCCCATATGTCGAAGGCGGTATTGGGGGCCTTGGATGGGGGTGAGAAGGCTATGACTGTGTTCATGGATATGGCCAAGGCATTTGACACGATCCCCCATGATAGGCTGTTATCTGCGGTCGAGGACACCGGTATCTCGAAGGGATTTGTCAATTGGACAAGAAGTTACCTCTATCATAGGAGACAGTGCGTTAAGATAAGCGACACCGTGGGTGAAACTCTTCCATCCAGGTGTGGGATTCCCCAAGGTACGGTTCTGGGGCCAGTATATTTCATCATATACCTGGAACAGATTCTGAGACTGAACTTGGAAGGTGAAACAATAGCCTTTGCGGATGATACAGCGTTTGTGGTAACGGGATATAACTGGGCGGATACTATCCAGAAAGCGGAGAATGGTCTCGTGAAAATAGCCCATAGTTTCCAGGACATGGGAATGCGTCTGAATCTTTCTAAGACTAACTTCATTGCCTTTTCGCTGACGGCTTCGGGAGTACCTCAAATTGGAGAAATCAAATGCCATGCCGCTACTTGCAATGAGCGTACCTCTTGCCACTGCCCTGTAATTAAACAAACCAAGACGGCTCGATATCTCGGTATTGATATAGACCAACATTTGAGGTGGGACAGACATGTGGCTAATCTGGTAAAAAGACTGAGGAAGTTGGTATACGTATGCCGGCAGATGAGAGGGTTTCTCCCGCTAAAATGTCGCCAATTATTCTACCATGCGATGGTCCAGTCGACCATCATGTATGGGATTGTAGGGTGGGGAGGATGTTCGAATGAACTGTTAAACTCCGTATATCGAGCACAGAAGCTCATCATTAAGGTACTCCTAAAGAAAAATATACGGTACCCATCCCACCTGGTATTTCGAGACTTCGGGGTTCTGCCAGTGAAGGAAATTAGGGACAAAATGTCCACGATAAAAATCTTCCGAGAGCTCTGTGACAAAAAATGGGATTTCATTGAGCGAGGCGGTACGAGGGCCTGTGAGCAGGGTGTCCTGAGAGTCCCCTTCAGAAGAACGACGGGGGGCCAACTTGCATATGATTTTAGGAGCTCCACGCTTTTTAATCAGTTGCCGGTTGAATTAAGAGCACTTAAAGAAAAGAATAAATTTAAATTAGAAATTAAAAAACATTACATTAAAGGAATAAGTCAATTGTAAGATTGTAAATTGTACAATGTACAAGTAAAATAGGTAAATTTAGGGCAGAGTGTTTGTCCGAGCGCTCCGACATGAGGTTTTTCATGGGTTGGTTTGTTTAGCGAAGTACTTTACTCCTGTGAATCGTCCTTTCCTTTGACCCTTGTTTTCAGCGTGTCCACATTCTGTGTAGGCAGTCTGCATTAACTATTTATGTTCAATAATATTATTCTGTAAGTGCACATATTTAAGCTCAACTCCTCCCCTCAGCGCAAATTTTACTTAAAGAGGGGAGTAGCATTTTGTCGTAGCTACATTGTGATATTTTCTTATTTTGTTTAATAAATGCATTAATATATAAAACAAAAAAAAAAAAGTTAGCCTCCTGCCAGCCGTCTTACGTCATACGCTCGTGCGTCATAGGCTCTGACGTACTTGTTGGCCTCCTGCCAGCCGTCTTACGTCATACGCTCGTGCGTCATAGGCTCTGACGTACTAGTTAGCCTCCTGCCAGCCGTCTTACGTCATACGCTCGTGCGTCATAGGCTCTGACGTACTAGTTAGCCTCCTGCCAGCCGTCTTACGTCATACGCTCGTGCGTCATAGGCTCTGACGTAATGGCCCGCCGGTTGCTTGTGTTCTGACGTGATCTGAGGGAAAGGGTGAATCAAGGGAACAAATTTTTCCCGTTTCAGTTTATGTGCCAAAGCAAAGACATGGAAATGTCAAAAAAATATGTAAATAGGTACCTAAGCCCAACTGTAATGTCAATTTTCTGACACTGAGTTTTCGACTATAGTTTTCATACCTTTTTACTTAAGTACTTATTGCAATTTGATACTGATAATGAGCTGTTTGCAAATAAAAAGTCTGATTACTACTTTATTACATCTTATTAATCTATTTTCAAGTTCCGATTCACAGTTGAATGTATTTTATTTAGATGTCGTAAAATTCGAAAACGATGGAATGACGAAACCTGTCGACTACTGACTCAAGTGATACTGTCGACTTCTAACACATGTACGTCGACTACTAGTGCAAAACCATGTCGACTACTGGAGAAAATGTTGGTCACTGGTATCGACTACTACGCCATTGGGATTTTTTACAAAACTTGTTTTTCCCTTTTCAAACCATGTTGAATAATATTTCCCGCTGCCAGGTCTTTTAGGGAAGGATCTTGGCTACACAATGAACAGGTTTGCAATTAGAAATAGTTGATAATAATAATTAATCTAACATTTAGGATCTAGACATTTAGACCTAGTGATCTGGACAGAAGGGTGATCTGTACAAAGAAGATAATGAACCGTTGTGTCAAGAATTCGCAAATTCATTCATGCAGGTTCATTATCTTCTTTGCACAGATCACCCTTCTGTCTAGATCACTAGGTCTAAATGTCTAGATCCTAAATGTTAGATTAATTATTATTATGAATTATCACTAATTATTAATAAGTTTATCAAGTAGATACCTAGTAAAAATTATTATAATTTATTGTTAAATATTAATAATTTGTATTTGATTAATACGATATAATTCTAGGGTTTTTAATACTTTTTAATTTTTCTATAAAAGAAGTACCTACCTATCAGGAAACGTTCGAAATTACCTTCATTTCCGTAGCACGAAACGTACCTCAGAACAACAAACTCGACATCACTAAAGCCATATGATGTTCTAAACAGCTTCTTAGTATGAAAATCGAGTCGACCTGTATTTCAACCGTTTGATTCAAGATCGCGTCGACAGGCTCAACCTTTGAGCCGTCATTGTGAACGATCGGCTGGTCGTACAAAGCTGCGGATGGTCTTAAAAAATTCTACGGAACAAACTCTATCTAAATATGAAATAAAAAACATACCGTTCTATATGAATTTTTCGTGATATGAAATTTTCAAAATTTCAAAATTCGTTTTGAACCCCTTCCCCTTGACCTAGGGTCATGAAAAGTTTCGAGGACCATTGTGGGGTTGGTCGAAACCCATAAAAAAATTTCGTAATTTTAACTCAACGCTAACTGGCAAAGTGGCGCGGACGGCGGACGGACGGATTTTGGTTTATTATCTTCGATAATGAACCATTGGAATCGCCCAAAGAAAAAAAAATTTTAACCCCCCCCCCTCAAAATTTGTTGGTTTACGTTTCAAGATACGTAGATTCAGAAAATCGAATTAAAAAACTCTGCAAATTCTTGACACAACGGTTCATTATCTTCTTTGTACAGATCACCCTTCTGTCTAGATCACTAGGTCTAAATGTCTAGATCCTAAATGTTAGATTAATTATTATTATCAATTATCACTAATTATTAACAATTTTATCAAGTACCTAGTGAAAATTATTATAATTTATTGTTAGATATTAATAATTCGTATTTATTAATAATAATAATTATTATTAATTATGATTAATTAATACGATATAATTCTGGGGTTTTTAATACTACGTCGGTAATAATTTTTCTATAAAAGAAGTACCTACCTACCAACAAACATTCGAAATTACCTTCATTTCCGTAGCACGAAACGCACCTCAGAACAACAAACTCGACATCACTTAAGCCATATGATGTTCCAAAGGGCTTTTAGTATGAAAATGGACCTGTATTTCAACAGTTTGAGTCACGATCGTGTTGTGAGGCACAATCTTTGAGCCGTCATTGTGAACGAACGGCTGGTCGTACAAAGCTGCGGATGGTCTTAAAAAATTCTACGGAACAAACTCTATCTAAATATGAAATAAAAAACATATCGTTCTATATGAATTTTTCGAGATATGGAATTTTCAAAATTTCAAAATTCGTTTTGAACCCCTTCCCCTTGACCTAGGGTTATGAAAAGTTTCGAGGACCATTGTGGGGCTGGTCCAAACCCAGAAACCAAATTTCGTAATTTTAACTCAACGCTAACTGGGCAAAGTGGCGCGGACGGCGGACGGCGTACGGCGGACGGACGGATTTTGGTTTATTATCTTCGATAATGAACCATTGGAATCGCCCAAAGAAAAAATTTTTTTAACCCCCCCTCAAAATTTGTTGGTTTACGTTTCAAGATATGTAGATTCAGAAAATCGAATAAAAAAAAATCCGTCCGTCCGCCGTACGCCGTACGCCGTACGCCATCCGCCGTACGCCGTCCGCGCCACTTTGCCCAGTTAGCGTTGAGTTAAAATTACGAAATTTTTTTTATGGGTTTCGACCAACCCCACAATGGTCCTCGAAACTTTTCAGAACCCTAGGTCAAGGGGAAGGGGTTCAAAACGAATTTTGAAATTTCGAAAATCTCATATCTCGAAAAATTCATATAGAACGGTATGTTTTTTATTTCATATTTAGATAGAGTTTGTTCCGTAGAATTTTTTAAGACCATCCGCAGCTTTGTACGACCAGCCGTTCGTTCACAATGACGGCTCAAAGATTGTGCCTCACAACACGATCGTGACTCAAACTGTTGAAATACAGGTCCATTTTCATACTAACAAGCTCTTTGGAACATCATATGGCTTAAGTGATGTCGAGTTTGTTGTTCTGAGGTGCGTTTCGTGCTACTGAAATGAAGGTAATTTCGAATGTTTGTTGGTAGGTACTTCTTTTATAGAAAAATTATTACCGACATAGTATTAAAAACCCCAGAAATATATCGTATTAATTGATCATAATTAATAATAATTATTATTAATAATAAATACGAATTATTAATACCTAACAATAAATTATAATAATTTTCACTAGGTACTTGATAAAATTGTTAATAATTAGTGATAATTGATAATAATAATTAGGATCTAGACATTTAGACCTAGTGATCTAGACAGAAGGCTGATCTGTACAAAGAAGATAATGAACCGTTGTGTCAAAAATTTGCAGAGTTTTTTTTATTCGATTTTCTGAATCTACGTATCTTGAAACGTAAACCAACAAATTTTGAGGGGGGGTTAAAATTTTTTTTTCTTTGGGCGATTCCAATGGTTCATTATTGAAGATAATAAACCAAAATCCGTCCGTCCGCCGTACGCCGTCCGCGCCACTTTGCCCAGTTAGCGTTGAGTTAAAATTACGAAATTTTTTTTATGGGTTTCGACCAACCCCACAATGGTTCTCGAAACTTTTCATAACCCTAGGTCAAGGGGAAGGGGTTCAAAACGAATTTTGAAATTTTGAAAATTTCATATCTCGAAAAATTCATATGGAACGGTATGTTTTTTATTTCATATTTAGATAGAGTTTGTTCCGTAGAATTTTTTAAGACCATTCGCAGCTCTGAGCTTCGTTCACAATGACGGCTCAAAGATTGTGCCTCACAACACGATCATGAATCAAACTTTTGAAATACAGGTCCATTTTCATACTAACAAGATCTTTGGAACATCATATGGCTTAAGTGATGTCGAGTTTGTTGTTCTGAGGTGCGTTTCGTGCTACGGAAATGAAGGTATTTCGAATGTTTGTTGGTAGGTACTTCTTTTATAGAAAAATTATTACCGACGTAGTATTAAAAACCCCAGAATTATATCGTATTAATTAATCATAATTAATAATAATTATTATTAATAATAAATACGAATGATTAATACCTAACAATAAATTATAATAATTTTCACTAGGTACTTGATGAAAATATTAATAAACCTGCAGTAAAAACCGCTTCAGGGTACTTGAGGGTTTGCTTTAGTGCAAAAAAATGTTTCTCGCTCAATTTCATAACATCGACTTGGTAAAATTTTCAAGAGTGAAATCGTCCGCCGTCTTGCAAAATCTCCCTAAACAAAATTAAACATAATTTTGCTGTCAATACCACTTTTTTTAAAAATATATAAAGTGCTTCATTGG
Organism: Stenodema calcarata; assembly: GCA_963920205.1. Lineage (NCBI taxonomy): Eukaryota > Metazoa > Arthropoda > Insecta > Hemiptera > Miridae > Stenodema > Stenodema calcarata. The sequence continues at coordinate 40,556,256 of OY986050.1, forward strand.
CTTCGTAATTAAACATTCAGCCCTACTTAATCTTTAATTGTGATTGTATCAACATTCAATTTAAATTAATAATATGAAATATAACCTATTGTTTACAGTACGTTATTGCTGTTAGTTTTACAATACGTTGATTGATGTTAAAAACGTAAATACAGCACTGGACACAATAATATTTTTGGAGTTTTGCACGAGATTCGACATGTTGCAGGGATTTTGGACGTGCTTCCATACTTCTGCGAATAGAGTTGTTCTTTCTTGCTTATACTTCGTGCATTCCACTTACCACTTACTAAATGGAAAAATAAAATGAATAACTCATCTGCAAAAGTTTCGCCACGGTAGCAGAACGATCACTGAAGGTATTTAGCGAAGCAGAGTTCTCGAGTGTCGTATTAACCCACTGAAAGGCGAAACAACTTAGCGGGCTCCCACCTATTTCGATTCTCTGGGGACTACCCTTATAGGTCTAGTAAGAATTTGAATTGTTTTTTCCACTTCCCACTTTTTGTTGGATTAGGGAGAAGGAAAGTAGGGAATACTGTTGGTCTATGAGAAACTTGGAAACGTTCTGTGGATGAGCATAATATGTGGATGCATGAAGGTGACTTTCCTACCAGAGAGACACGTGACAGGAATGACGATCTTTACACTATAATTCGAAAATATTCTCGAAAATTGAAAAACCTGTGATGGATGGTTGACAGAGTGCCTTCAGAGCGATAGCAGAAACCAATAATTTTAGAAACTTAATCTGTAGACTCAAAGATTCGGCTCGGTGACACGAATGGTCCGCCGTCTTGCAAAGTGGCCAAAGATGGGGTGAAATCTATGGCTCTCGTCGATCACACAGGGAATAGCAGCAACCAATTGACGTCTACTTGCAGATCTACATGGAGATTTATTAAATTTAAACAAAAGAGGTATAAAAAGAAATTTGGAGGCGTAGGAATGAAGCTCGGGTCGGCCCCATCATCCATCCCCAGCCCTTTTGCCTCACCAAAGCCGCGGAACCATTTTCAAAGCCCCCTGACGCGTATCAGTTTTTGGTTAATTAGTTTCAATCCTAATCCATAAGAATAGCTCACAAATAAAACGTTGTATTTATCTCCTTCCCCATCTCTCGTGGACGATTTTGAAATACGCAGAATTCGAAAATAGAACTTGCACGTATTGTTGAGTATTGATGTCGCTCACTGGCGATAGGTTTACTGCATGGCGTGTAAATACCGTGGGGTTTGTGCAGAAACAACCCAAATCTTCTTGGAAATCACTCATTTAAACCTCGTGGTTTAAGTTTATATGGCGGCAAAGGGGGCATCGCGGGAAGGTCTGCCATTGAATAATCCGATACTACAAGGAAGAGTTGTACCTATATTGAAATTGTATATCTCACCATCATATTATGGTGAGATATACAATTTCATCATCATAGTAATCACTTCAAGTGGCAAACCTATATAGTGCGGGGGAGCAAGGGGCATTCTACAAGACATTAAACCCGAAAATCAGCACAGTGCCATGGTTCAAACGTTTAGGTGAATCGAAGCGATTTATACGCGGGTCGTTTCAAAATTATGGGTCATTTCCTGTCACACAGCTCTTGTGCCTACAGGTTTTTCATAGAAATTCCATTTTTTTTTTTTTTTGGGGACACCATGGTAGTACGGCCTCTCAATCAATCAACTAATTTAAGGTCAAAATGTTTATTAGTTCCACAATTAAAATGAGTTAATAACCCCATTTTCTCTCAGAGGTTTGGAGGTTTGAAGATTGGATTTGAGTAGTAGGTAAATGAAAGATATTGTATGGGATTTTTGATCTCATACAAACAATTATTTCCCAGGTTCCCAAACAATTATTATCCCTTATCAATACAATTCCGAAAACATGTTTAAGAGGAACCACTTTATGACAGGGTGACTCGAACAATAGGTACCATAAAAACGAAAACACAATTGTCTTCCTTTTTTCTTCCAGTTAACTTATTGTCATCGCCACACGCCAGAACCGTAAATTCCACGAACAGCTATGACGAGTATGAACTTGTCCGTCTGTGAATACCGGGAATTTCAACGCCGTCTCCTTGAAACCTGGGTTTTGATCAACCAACATTATTTTTTCACAAAAGCTCCTTCATAAGCTCGTTCCCCCGTTCACAAAGTTCGAATCCCCAGTAACTCCACAGGGGATAGGGATAGATCTTTATCTTTTTTGTGCAGATCACCCTTCCAATATTATGAATTATCAGAATTATTATCAAGTAGCGTAAATGATTATTATTAATTCATAATTATTGTTAGTTGTCAATAAAGGTTATGAATTATAGTGAATAATTATAATTAGTAATAATTATTATTAATTACTAACTCGATACCAGAAAACCCTGTGCTGTTCGAATCTATGGACATCTACGGACCCAAGAGGGTGCCGCTTGATCCACCCTCTCAATGTTGACGACTTTCGATCTGCTCCAATTTCGACCACTCATTGTGAACAATCGGGTGGATCCAAAATACAACACATGACCAGGAGTTTTGCTTCCTCCCTGGTCGTACAAAGCTCCAGAATGGTCGAAACATTTTTTCAACATTTCAAAATTTGTTTTGAACCCCTTCCCATTGACCTAGGGTTGATTTCGTAATTTCAGCACAACACTAATTGGATAAAGTACCGAGGATTCCATTAAATGGTTCATCATCGAAGATACTAAAACAACATTACTATAATTGATAACTATAGATTGATCAGTTATAGTAATTATAGTTATCAAATTGATCTTCAAATTTTTGTGTAGATCGAGTTGAGCACCATTGATAATTCGTATTTAGTACATATTTTGTATTGTTTCAAATTGTATACCAGCTTTGATCGGTAAGGTTACACCAGCTTTACCATTAGACCCATCATTAGAACTATCAATGAATCTGGGATGAACGCAAGATAGATTTAATCTTTGAACGCTTTTTATATCAACTAAGTGACTTCTCTTGACTCTACACTGGACTCTGCACCATGGACTAGCTGACGAAGAAGAAATATCATTTCGGATTTTGGAATTAACCTTCTTCTTCTTCTCGCAGAGCAAGACCATTTCTTATATTTGATTGAAGTTGCAACCTCTATGATACAATAACAAGTATTAGCATCGACCATTCACGAGAAAGGCGAGATTTATATTTGATTTCGATTAATTTCGTTAGCTTTTGTTGTCCTTGAAGACGTCTGAGCTGAATCCGATCAGCCGTGTAGACCGAAACCGCGAGCCTCCCAGTTCCGTCCAGTTCCTCCGGCTGAGAGTTTTATATAATTCCGCAACCTGTTGATCCTTGAAGGGCTCTTTGCGGTCCCAACTCTGTTCTTCCACTCGAACGCAAATCCGATCGCGGGTTCTTCCATATCAGCTGAACATAATATTATTATCGGCTTTTGGAACACACAAGAGCCCTGCACATACAACTTTTGTCCTCCGGCGCTACGTGCTCAAATTTCCCGAGCCACCGCCCGTTCCGTGACGTCGGTACAAGAGGGAACAGATAACAGGGCTGTTCCATTTGTACATACTCCGGTCCGTTGTTTATGTCCGCACGTTCACTTGTTTTTCCCGCAGCTTCAAACTGCGCCGAAATGAAGAAAGACGCGATGTCGATCGCCCTCCGAGATAAATTCTCACTTGCGACAAGGTGCTCAGAGAAGATTTCTGTACTGATCGCAGTCACCCGTGCATTGCTCAGAGCAAATTATTATGGAGTACAAATTAATACAATTACCAGTAGAAACCATGAGCCGTCTAGAAAAATTACGAAAAAAGCGAAGTACATCGATCTAGATTTAAATAGAGCAGTTCATTCGGGATGAAAAAGCTCTTCGACAAGTCCAAGATTCTACGTGTAAATGAAGATGATTAGAGCTAATGACGCTTAAGCAGAGCTTCCTTCCACGCTTCCTTCTTCAATATTGTTGGTGAGTCAGTAGATCAGAGATCTGGGTAGGAGTATCTCCAATGAGATGATATTACCTCCTCGTTTTTTTACTTGATTTTTGGAATCTAGGTAGGTAGGTACCTATCTTGAAACGTAAACCCTCCAATTTTGAGAGGTATTTTTTATTCATTTTATTTTTATTATTATTATTTATTATTATTTTTTTTTTCGTGACCACAAAGGTTTGTTATTGAAGTTGGTAAACCTAAACTGTTGTATACGGTTTCTGCTCTTCAACAAAACACTACCAGGTAGAATATCCCTCAATTTAATTCCGGAAACCACTCTCTGGTGGGGTTGCTAAGGGCATTTTGAACAATAGCAACTCGGTCTTTCGTTCCAGTTACCTAATTGTCTTCGCCTCACGCAAGATCGGTAAATTCGTAAATCGGTAAATTCGTAGATCGGTAAATTGCCGGGAATTTCTCACTTTGTTGGTGTCAACGCAGTCTCCTTGATACCTGGTTTTCTGTCAACCAACGTTATTATTTACAAGGCACATTATAAAACACACGTCTATCTAAGCTGACGGGCGTTGTTATTTTAGCGAATTTTCGGAGAAAAGGAAGCAATAGTTCTCGTCCCGAAATTTTTAAAACTCGAATTTGCGAAAACATTTTATACTAAAATCCGTTTCAGACCAAAATCTTTCTTGACAATCGAAAAGCTAAGTTCGAAGATGGGCAGAACCGTGCCACTCGAAGGGATGTTTTTGGGGGGGTTTGTTGGGAGGGGGGCGGGGGTTTGATCCATAAATGCCCCAAAATGAAACAGTCTGACAAGTTCTTTTACGCTAAACACGATGGTGAAGTCAGAATTGCGATAACTTATTCCGTTGTCAAACTGGAGCACTTTGAAGAAACGTGGTTATTACGTGAGATGTTCTTCACGTTTCATCTGCTCTTATCTGAGATATCGCCATTCTGACTTCATCGTCGTGCAACGTTGGAAAAAATGAAGATTTTTTAAAAATTCGATTCCTTGAATCTAAGTATCTTGAAACGTAAACCAGCAAATTTTGATGGGTGGTGGGGGGAGGGGTTTATTTTTTTCTCTCTTGGGCAATTCCGAAGGTATATTATCGAGGATAATAACCAAAATCCGACCTGACCGCCATCTTCGGCACTTTGTACAGTCAGCGTTATGATAAAATTACGAAATTTGGTTTGGGGTTTCGGACCAGACGCACGATGATCTTCGAAACTTTTCATAATCCTAGGTCAATAGGAAGGGGTTCAAAATGAATTTTCAAGCTTAAAAACGCGATTTATGCGAAAAATTTCAGTTCAAGTTTCAACAAGTCCGCGGCACTTTGCCCTGTTACCGTTGTGATAATATCAGGAACTTGGTTTACGGGTCAGATCCATGCCCTCGATGATCCTTGACACTAACCCTAGGTCAATGGGAAGGGGATTTTTGAAACTTTAAAAACGCAACTCTTACGAAAAATTGAGGGTGAATGCTGCATCTAAACGGAAAACCGTATGCCACCGACTGATGCGAAGAGTGTTCCTTATGCAACACGCACCAGAGGCAGGACGTGTTCCACTTCCTTTGCATCTGTCCAGTGCTGGCTGAAATTAGAAGAACAGCTTTTGGAAGGCCGCTACTTGGGCGTGAGGAGGCATTGGCTCTACTGAATGGCGACGGGTGGGGTGGGTATAGGTCAACCCGCCAAAATCCTCAGCCGCAAAAAGGAATGATATCCATTTTGCCCGCCAGCCACATATATAGGATGCTCGGTGCTCCGCACCTCGCTGTTGAGTGTGCATATAGAAACCTGATCCTCCTACCCCTAACCTCCACCGTCAATGTTTTCCTGTTCCCTGTCTCCTTCCCACAACCCCCTCTCACCCTTAGTCACCCTCGGTTTCACCTAATATGTTTCCTCTGTTACACCAGCAGGGAGCTTTACGCTTCTTTCAATGCTGTTGGCGGGAGCTTTTTGCCAGATGAACGAGCCTGAATTGAAGTATTACTTCATTACAGTTGTACCACCGCTGATTACTCGTGACCACCAGTAATACTTATGTAAGCTTGTTCATCTGGCAAAAAGCTCCCGCCAACAGCATTGAAAGAAGCGTAAAGCTCCCTGCTGGTGTAACAGAGGAAACATATTAGGTGAAACCGAGGGTGACTAAGGGTGAGAGGGGGTTGTGGGAAGGAGACAGGGAACAGGAAAACATTGACGGTGGAGGTTAGGGGTTGGAGGATCAGGTTTCTATATGCACACTCAACAGCGAGGTGCGAAGCACCGAGCATCCTATATATGTGGCTGGCGGGCAAAATGGATATCATTCCTTTTTGCGGCTGAGATTTTTGGCGGCCAGTTTTTACAACGGAGTTGTTTTTGGGGGGTGTTAGTGACTGAATTTAATTTTTGATTTTGTAAATTCTGTGATTTTGTTCCAGTTTCTGTTCCTTTTCTAGTCAATTCATTTCCATTTACTGATTATTATTCGGGGTCGACACTACCGACAGACGGTTTAATACCACGTTGTATTGTTCATTTTATAAGAATAAAAATATTTTAATTTGATTTATTTAATAAACGTTTTTCTTCTTCTTCTTCTTCTTCTGATGTGGCTGCCTGTCAGGTCATGTTCATACCGGCCCAGCTGATTAGACATTGGTGTTGAGATAACGAGATATTAAATAATAATCATTAATGATAATTAAAAAAAAAAGTATAAATTCTTGTTTCATCAATCATTCATCATTTGTATTTAAAGTGATCTATAATAAACCATTGTGTCAAGAATTTTCAGGGTTTTTGTTGGGCTTCCTGTGGGGAATGTTCCTCAAGCGTAGAGAGTAAAATTTTGTCATCGTGCTTTTACCACGATAGGACAACAAATTGGTTGATTGATAGTCGAAAACTCACGATTCTTTGTTTGTACTCATCCAAATGATGTAAACAAATTAGGTACATACATCTTTAAATTATCAGCACTTTTTTCTAGGAATATGTCGTCAAGATATTTTAAAAACATACCATATTATAATGGATGATGTAGGTATTATGAACCTAGTACAATCATGTACACATATTCCTTGCCACATGTGCATGCTATGTACCTATATCAGTATTCGCTATTGAGGGTTCTGTACAACCGTTAAAAAGATACGGGCACCTTGAATTGAAAATATTGTTGTGCTTCAAACGGGCGACCCAAGGGAACTGTCATTGTCCGGTTCAGACTGAATATGAACCAATTCCTCCTCGCGCAATCGCATTCCTGCTCGTCACCGGAACACATGTGGCAAATGAGCAAGAGCCGGTCCTTCATCGGGCCACCTGATGAGGAGATGCCGCTGCGTATTTTTCGGTTACGTCACAACCAATGACAAACCGGAGCTCCTGTTGGCCCATCTTAATTGAGCTTCATGTTTCCTCCAAGATAACGACGTCGGCCAGCCGCTGGAACGCCCATTCATTCAAAGAGGAAAACAAGGCTCAACGGTTTTTTAGTTGGACACGGCGCTAAAATCATTACCGCCTACCGCCCTTCGATTTTATGGATTTACCACCTTCCTGTGAGACACAGTGAAGTTTGATTGATTTTGAAAGACGTACAGTTAAAGTGAGAATACGGAAAGAAATAGAGAAGAACAAGCACGACAGATCTCTCTGCCCTGTGAAATAGAAACGCCTCATCTGTAAATCATAACATTGCCGAAATTTCCCTCAAAACTTGCTCAATGGAAACGTCTAATACGTCCTCCGCAGTCATTCCAGTGGCCCCATTTTTTCGCTTTACTTTCACAAGAACAATAATAATATCGTTCGAAAAACTATATCAACAAATAATAATTATTATTATTTGTTGATATAGTTTTTCGAACGAGAAACACCTCAACCCCGGGAAACTCCCATATAATAAATAATTAATTTCTAGTTGTTTTCTTTAAAAAGACCTCAAGCCCAAACTGCTGAGTAAATATTTGATCGAGAAACGCCTTTCGAGTCCCAATGGATCACCTCAAACAAAATCTGAAGCAGTTTGGAGCAAACATTTTGGGAGAGAATCGCCTCAATTCAATATTAAGTGGGATGACGCGTTTTACCTTCACATGCTATCAAAATAAACAATGATGTAAGGCGTTTAGACCGGAAGATGAGGCGTTTTTCCATCAAAACGCGTACATGACATTTCTCCTTAAGAGCGGGTCAGAAAAATGGGGGTCATTTGAAAACAAAATTTTGTAAACATTGGTGATGAGGCGTTCTTCCATCACAGGGCAGCACTGACTACCCATTTTTCTTTCTCCCTAGTAAAGTTATTTTGTAAGATTGAGTGGCTGTAGATTTTGCTCACTCTAAAAACCTTTCCTTAGGCTTTAAATTATTAGCTGACAAGATATTTAGCACCTCAAAGGTGTTTTATCGGCCTTTTGGGAGAGAGAGAGAAACTTGAAATCGCTTAGGAAGAAAAACGCAACCCCTCTATCAATTTTTTTGGATCGGGCGTTTTGAAGAAACGAGTCTGAAAGGAAGAAACGGATAACCCTGCCGATATCGGGACCTCATCCGCCCGGCTCGGCCAATAACGAGATTTGAGAGTTGTGGAATAATAGTCCAAGGAAAGGAGAGGCCTGAGGGCGAGCACGAGCTTCCCCTGGAGCCCTCCAGAGGCCTTGGCCTCACCTCAGTTCAGAAACTCCGGGGGTATCTCAGTTATTTATCTCCTCCAGCCCCGGGGAGCGGGTGAAAACTGCAATATCAAGTCATAACTCTGACTGGGAGGGGTTTTGTCCTTGGGAAAGATAACTAGGAACTTTACATCTTACAACATCCCTCTCGCCCCGTGGTCTAGACCTGAATAAAACATTCGCGTAAGGTGTGAAAACACGGCTTGTTGGGACTTTAAGCAGATCATCCGACGGGACGAAGGGATGCAGTTGACTCACTGGTGGCTGCGGCTTATGGGTTGGGGTGTTTGTCTTATGGGTTAAGAATGAATGGCCCTTTGTAGGAAGGCGAATATATCACGCGAGTTAGCCGGACTCCATATATCCCTCCGTGCGGCCACGAATGAATCAGAATATCCCAACATTCGAGTACCTACCTATCTATAGATGTACCTGGGGGTATGATTTCCCTGGGACCAGAAAATTCGAAAACTGTTCTCTTGCATTTATGTGAACTGAGATTTGCATTTTGTTATCTATGTATAGTTTGGTTGTAAATTGATGAAAGAAGTAAAATTTATGTTATTATACACTTGTAGCTGGGCTCCTTGTGTCCACCATCCTCGTTTTATTTTCTAATAAACAATAAAATATAAGTAGAAATATAAATAGAAATATAGAATAACCAACTCCCCCCAACCGCACAGGGCATACCCTATGGTAGCGGGGTATATTCCATTTATTGCACATTAATGGGTATTATTATCCTTTTTTGGAATAAATTTCTGTCTCACTCTCTCTTTCAAAAGCGTGCAGCATTTTAACGATCTTCCAAAGGAGATAAGAGAGATCCTGAACTATAATACTTTCAAGACGAAAGTCAAGGAATTTTTACTTTCCAAATATTAGCACACCCAGCGCAAAGTGAAATGAAGTTTAATTTTCTTTTTGTCATTTTATGTCCCTCCTATTTTCCATCATGTATTTACGCAGATGTCTGTTTATTTTCTTTTTGAATTGTATCTGGTTAGGTGGTAGAATGGTCTGGTGAGACCAAATCTTGCCAGATTATGTAAATAAAGCGATAATCAATCAATCAATCTCTCTCTCTCTCTCTCTCTCTCGGGGGTGTTCTGTATAGGTACCTAACACCAGAATCAGAGTGAACGTAAAAACAGAAAATGTAATTCACTAGAAAATAATTTGTACTCATAACAAGACTACAAACATTCGATCAACCTTACTTCTCTACAGTCCATGGTTAGGTACATGATAATAATTATCATGTACCTAATTATTAATTATTAATGTATAATCTCTACACTCCCCCTCATTAATTTTCCTCAGAAGACCCATCAAGTTTCCTTAATTTCATGTCGTTTCATAGTTGTAGATGCATTGGTTGATGAAGCGGCTTCGTAAGAATGTCTGCAACTTGATGTGTTGTACTAACATTTTTAACTTCCAACTCATCTTCACTGACCTGCTTCCTGACATAAAAGTGACGGACACGTATGTGTTGCGTTATCAACATACAGCACTGGTTTTTGTAACGGCTCCACCATACTTTACAGTAGTCGCCGCAGCCAGACTAGTTCTCGAGCTGCTTTGCTCGCACCAACAACTTCGGCTTCCGTTGTGGAGATTGCCACAGACACCTGACGTTGGATCATCCACATTAAATTTTGATAAACATTTGATCAACCTTACTTCTCTACAGTCCATGGTTACATGATAATTAATGTAGAATCTCGAGATTCTACATTGTTGATCAACAGTTTCGACTCATTTCAACCGTTATAGCAGTTGTGTACCTACTCCTACAAACAGGTTCTGAAGGTGCCTCCCAGTGAAATTTGGAATTCCATTTGACGAATTGGCTTTTTCAAGTAAATCGACGTTTCAACCAGCAAATCCAATATTTGAGAATATTTTTGCAGATGGGTTCTCCCGAAAGATCTGTCAACAATTACAGAGGTTTCTAGTTTTTCCAAGGCCTGGTTCACCAAATGACATGAAACCGTTTCGTCTCAACTCTTCAAACGGCCCGGAATTACAAAATGGTTCTATTTGGTCCTCCAAAGTCGGACCCTTGTCAGCTTTGCTTGGAAACTCTCCGACCGTGGATGTAACCCTTGTATTGGTGCAAAAGATCTTACCTCACACTTTTTATCAGTTTCGGTTCTCCCCAGAACCCTCTCGTAGGTCGTCGTTCCAGTTTTCCCCCTTTTAGGGGGCAACAATGAGCGTCCACGTTTCTTCAGACATTATTTCCGCGGACGAACGATTTTCCATGGCTTTCACTTTTTCTTAGTGACCCCCCCCCCCCCTCACTCCACCGTCACCGTATCCTAACTCTCAGCTACATCTGATGGAAGGGGGTGTCCCCTCGAGTGGAGACACCCTGTCTGTCACCATCTTTCGACGCCTTAAAGCTTCAAAGGATCAATCAAAAACCTCCATAAACGAGAGTTCCTTGCATTAAAAAAAAACAGCTCGAACAGAAGACAACATTCACAGCCAAATGCGTACAATACCGACTGGGCAAAACACGGACCTTCACCTCTGACTTGGTGGAATTTCGTAATTTGTATGGTATACTCTAGTTCGCGACTATTGTACAGTAAGATGGAACAGGTTTCCAACATGTAGGATGACATCCTACATGTTGGAAACCTGTACTCGTATATTGAAAGGAAATGCTGTCTGCTCAAGTCCCAGCACTGGTGAAAAATTGATGAAAATGCAAATATTTCAGCTCAAAAGTGTTTCAAGGAATATGTACATCCTAAGACCGGGGCCGCTTTTCTTTTTGCTTGTGATCAACAGTGTGGTAAAAAGTACCCACCCAGGTGTGCAGTGCTTGCTGTTTGCTGACGACCTGAAGCTCTTCTACCATGTGATTTCTACGAATGACTGTGAGACCCTGCAGGGAGCCCTGCGTTGCTTGGAGGAGTGGTGCTCCGCGAACTTCCTCTTCTTGAACCTGTCCAAGTGCTCCGTTGTCACCTTCAACCGTACTGCTCAACCCCTATTGTACGCCTACACCTTGTGTGGTTCTTATCTCCAGAGGCTGGATGAGGTGGTTGATCTTGGTGTGCGCTGTGACGGGAGGCTCACTTTCTCGGGGCATATTGATGGCATTGCGGGACGAGCTCTGAGAGCCTTGGGGTTCCTCAAAAGGAATACCCGCGAATTCTGCAGCGTGAATGCCTTGGTTGTTCTTTACAAGGCTTTAGTTCTACCCCTCCTGGAATATGCATCCCCGGTATGGACACCTTGCTATGCAGTGCACAAATACACGTTGGAGAGAGTGCAGAACCAATTTCTTCGATATGTGGCGTATAAGCTTGGCATTGCTTCTACCGATGTGAACTATGAATACCTACGTGGAGTTTGCCGTTTGCTGCCCCTTGAGAAGCGTCGTTGCATGGCTGACCTCACTTTGCTGTTTAAACTCATAAACAACCTGGTCTCCTGCCCTGTTCTTCTATCCAGAATTAATCTCCGGGTTCCACGGTTGTCTGCACGTTCTCCGCCGCTGTTTGGTGTTCCTTTCTCGCCAACAAATTACCAGCTCAACCGCCCCCTTCGTCGTATCCCAAGAACTGCAAACCTCTTGTTGAACTTGAATCCCGATTTTGATTTTTTTAATGACTCCCTCTCGAAGTTGAAGACTAGTCTGCAATACCCCTAGTGCCGTCCTATAGTGAATTACCCATGTCTCTTATCCGTGGTGCCTAAATTGTAAAGTCTTTATCATTTCTTCCTTTTTCATAATCATATTTCAGTTTTGTATAATCTGTCTGTATCACTGACCATTATTGTAATTGGGCTTGCCCGTAATAATGAAATAAATAAATAAATAAGACAGGTACTTTCTGGAAATTGGTGAAAATTCACATGTTTCAGTCAAGGCAGCATAAATTTGATGGAGTGCAGCATAATCTGCTGTTCCTGAAGCTGAATGTGGGGGGCGTTGGACAAGGATTTAGTATGGCGGTAAGGTCCATGTACAGCAGTGGTTCTGGTGTTTTATGGCGAACAGTGACACAGTTTGGCCATTATGCCTGGCAATACAGAGCAATGTTGGTCGCGGAGTTAACTGGTAGTGAGTGGCCAGTAGACATATGTGGTGGAAGCAGGCATGTATTAGCTATCGCACCATAAGAAGATAAATAGAAATATAAAGAAAAATATAAATAAATGAAAATTAACGTAGAAATTAGGTAGTAAGGACGTCAGTTCCATGCCTGTCATGTTTTTGTTTTATACTAGTTGTCTGATTGTTTGTTGTAGTACCTATTGCAAATATTGTACCTATTTACTTCCTCACAATATAATTTGCATTAATTATCCACTTAATTATATTCATATCCATGTAGGTTACATACATTGTATACAAATTAGATGTCGATAAACATGTTTTTTTCCTTCTTCTTCATATATTTCAGCTGAGCAGCGTTTGAAGAACTCTGTTAATGCAAACACAGGAAATTATTGGATTGAGCAAGATGTAGGGAATTTAGGTCTAGATACCCACAAAGTAGGAACTTTGTGACTTAGTTATCTCTCACTATACGTAGTAGGTAATTTTTGCTTTGAAATGCATTTACACTATCCTCTTACCGCATCTATATTGTACAACCTTTTGTTTCAATACAAATCGCAACAAACGACAGCATTTATAAACCTATGTAGATGTATGACAGATGTACAGATGTATGTAGATGTGTAAACAGTCTTATATTATGCCATCTACTCGTAAATTACCTATGTGATGAGCCGGATTCAGAAAGAGAAAGCTACACGTCGTAGGTACGGTCATCTCAAAGTGAACCATCAACTGCGAGTCTTCTTTACAGGAAAAAAATGTCAGTTATTAAAATCGCCAGCATTTCCTTTCACGCGGTTCACTTATAATTTTTCCTCCTTTTCGTTTCTCTTTTTCTCATCTTTAAAAACGGTTTCGCTCTTGCTGTTTCCACATCGGTGAGCCTGAGGTTGGGGAAAGACGATCCTGAGACGGGCTGAACCCTTACATCACCCGCGATGGCTATGACAGATCCAGAGCAAACCGACCGCCGACCTCGCCCCGTCCGCTTATCAAACTCTTCGTTGGAGTAGAAATATTTTAATTGGAGGCTCCACTCGGCCGTAAACGCTAATTGGCAGAACTTCTCCGCCGTCCGAAGCGAGAGTCTCCAGGAGACGTCAATTCTGTTAAAAGACCTTTTTTTCTCTTCTATCCTACGATTTTATTTTCGACGTAGATTTTTTTTTTTGTCCGTCACTGATGATCCAAAAGAGAGAAAGGATTCATCGAAAAGATAAAAAGAAGTCATTCACGATGGGTCCACGCCCAAATTCACCGGTTGTCCAAATAAACCCGACGAAAACACCGGTTTGTCTGGGTGGTGGACAGACAGGAACTCGGCGGTAGCTCCAATTTGGGATCCCAAGGTTGTTGTTTACCTCGCATTTATGGATCTTGAGAAGGGCTGTTATCTCTGTTTTGTGAGGTTTCGAGAATCACCTCGTCAAAGATATCGACGCTCAACGACATGTCGGAAGGTCTCACTAATTACACAGAATATCATCAAAAGCCTTTTTATGAGTGTCAAATTCAAGTGTGAAATCAAAGTGGGACGATACGATCATAATCGAAACGAGAGCATTGATTTTTGTCTGGAGTGGATACCTAAGCAAATCAGGAGTGAACATAGTCAATAGAATGGAACATAAGAAGATTAATTGAATTTAATATGGTCCATACGAGTGCCAGTGTCGATTGATTTCCTCACTTCCAGTAATAATTTCTCTTTTTCCAGAGCATACTCAAGCAAGGAACCTGCTTGATATCCATAGGCCAGTGCATATCGAACGGGTGACCATCCTTTGTTGGCAAATGTACTCGTAGTTCGAAAGTTCTCCTCCCATACGTCCCAATCCGATTGCAGTGTGTTTTTCATTAGCATGTAGTTGTACCACTTCCCACTGGCGTTTTCCGAAAAATGTTTAAAAATTGGAAACGATCGCATTCTGAATTAAATTCCTCGATCCACTGATTAGCATTTGAGTTTCTGCCTCTGAATTTCCCCATTTTTAACATTTACATAAACCACAGTTGGAGGCAAACAGCAATTTGGTCCGCCACTTGTGTCGACGCCCTGCCAATTGATGGATACTCGTACCTGCCTCGTTCGGTCCTTTGGTAGCAGTAAAAGTGCGGAGACGAGGAATCCTCCTCTCCACTGGCTCGATCGCACACGTTATCTCGTTCAGATCTAAACGCACACATTAGAAAATTGGAGAGGGGTGACTGAGGCAGTTGGTAGGAAATCTCCTAATGGTCCGAAATAATGGTCCTAATGATTCTGGTCCCACCAAGTTGTTATGCCACTAATAACGATAATGGCAAATACCCTTGAGATATTTTAAAACATTACATCATGCCTTTCTTCGGTTAAACATGAATGGCACTACGAATTGTTTATCAAATTACAATTGAAATTTCTATACTTATTCTGTACTCGCTCATTCAACATCTTACCAGAAACCTCAACTTGAAAAGAGGAAATCCTTTAGCGTTCGTCAACATTCTTCCTAAATTTACAACCTGTTATATTCTACATTATCCCAGTCTGGGCTAATCTCATAGCTGCCGTCAACCGGATGCTCCAAGGTCGGTGGGAGACGCCATTGGCGATCAGATATATTTCGAGAACCCTAAATTAGTGGCTTCCTTGAATTTCTAAATTGATGAATCACAACAACCTGACGCTACGTCAGCTCGGCACCTCCACTAATTCCATGAATTTCTCTATCCGCTATTTTACAGCCATTAGTCTGTTTCAAACGATCTATCAACAGGTTTTACTACTGTATGTCATTCATATGTATTCGGCTATTGTTGGCGATTACATTCGGTGCCTATCGCCGGAGGAAGGCCACCCACTGTTCCTTTTCTATAACAGTTAACATTAATGTTATTACAGGTTAGGTTTTTTTGTGAATACCTACCTGCGATATAATATTAGCTAATATATCATTATTATCTTAACACAAAATCGCTCATATCCTCCGGGTCCTTCTCGCCTGAGCGAAATCGTGACAACCTTATTCAGCAACGAAATCCACCTCTAGCTCAACGCATTGCTCTGAATTTCAACCAAAACGAATACAGTAATTGGGATCATTTTCATCATTGCAAGTTGCATTCTTGTCGTTAAATAGATAGGGATCCCACAATCACGTTAGGAGCGGTACACACTTACGGTTCCTGTGAGATTTATGAGCGAAAATGCGAAGTTATACAATCTTACATGCACCTGCTGGTTGAAATATAGTGTTTTTTTAATTTAATTTTCACCGCAACTCATTAAACAACGGTTCTCATCCGTGTAACAGTAAATTGAACAGTGTCCTCCACTAGACCATTCGAAGGTGTTTTGCTTCGACGTTCAATATGACGGATGCGAATAAAAAGAGAGAGAGAGAGAAGAAACTCACGGAAAAATTGATTTTCTTTTTCAATCTCCCACAAACGTTTTGCAGGTTTGAAAACCGCAAGTCGTAAGAAGCGTCGGGTTGCCAAGAAGCGGCAGTCCTCATAATGGGGCTCATGCCGCGCTTGGTTGGCGGTACAAACACCGCTCATTACCCTTCAAGTCAACACCCAGAAGTGGCAGTATAAACATCGCTATGGTTAGATATAGTTGACCAAACTCAACGCGAAGATCTGGGGGACAGCTGTTTTTTTTTTCTTCAGGCTCGTAACGGACGTAACTCCTTCACTACTTTCGACTCTTCCGTTTTCGAGGGGGAGACCAACTCCGAAACTGTCCGTTGCGGAACATTAAAGCCGCTCTTTGGGGAGTTTTTTTTGTCACTGAGTAATAATTATTTCTTACGTTTCGACAATCACTCAGGTTGGTGTAACAGCCGATGTCTTGCTGGAGAAGACGAAAAGGCCTTACGAAAGGACCGAAAAACGATTGGTTGCTTATCCGTAACATTTAAAAACTGTAAGTAAGTGCGAAATCGTCGGTTTGTTGTCTTTGGCATGCTGCCCAACTAACG
This sequence comes from Stenodema calcarata, assembly GCA_963920205.1. Taxonomy (NCBI): domain Eukaryota; kingdom Metazoa; phylum Arthropoda; class Insecta; order Hemiptera; family Miridae; genus Stenodema; species Stenodema calcarata. The sequence continues at coordinate 40,572,950 of OY986050.1, forward strand.
ACCCATAAGAAGCATCCCGTTGGACTTTTCGTTTTCACCCATAAAGGAAGGGTCAGGGAAAGAACGTACTAAGTCATTTTTTCTTGAAATTGAGAAAAACGCATTAGGTATATTGTTTCAAATCTTTACAAAGCCCACACCTTTCGTAAAAAAATTTAAAAAAAATAATTATTGAAAGGCTAGAGTGGGGTTTTCACATTTCTAACACCTCCATACGATGTAATTTTTTACCCTGAATCCAATGATACCAATATCTCAATTTCGATAACAAAATGACTTAGTACCTACGTTCAAATCATAGACTGGATCAGCTCAAACGTAAAATCCTATGAAAATCCTTCTGACCCTTATCTTTTTCATGTCCAGGTCGTCCTGCCATCTTTTCCTTGATCTTCCCAACTTCTAAACAACTTCTTACTTGTCCATTCATCAGTCACCCTCATCAAATCCCACCGATTCCTCTGCTAGGTACCTAATGCATGTACGAACCACAAGTGGTTAGTGTTAGAGGTCACTGTCGATGGGTTCTAGTGGGTGTATCAGTCAGTGATTATATAGCGATACTTTCTCATGTATATCCACATCCAAGACATCTGTAAGTGTCTCCTCTACGCCGAAAGGAACTCGCTGCCCTCAAGACCAGCGGTTTATCACGTAACAGCTACACTACCTCATTCTGTCACACAAAACCAAAAGCCTACCTCGATTGTCCGAAAAACAGTGGAAAAAATACCTCTGGCTAAACCCCGGAGCAAGATATCGGTTTTACAGCGGACGCTCCTGCAGGACAGTTTGAATGGGCGACCTCAACGGTTGGGCAGGGAAAGTGTCGTGACAATTACCCTCCGAACGTGTGTGCTCCGCTGCAAAGATTGCTTGCGGTCGGACATCGAAAGTCTTCTAATATAAGCGACAGCTGCAGATCACGTCCTTCGGACCGGCTTTGGGCCGAAAACTCTGGTCTCTCGCGGCGGAAACTCGCACATTGTTCGATTCGTCGCACTTGCCTCTTCATCACTTTCCCTTCTACAGCCGATCCACCCGATTTTTTTTTCTGTTCTTTTTATGAGCCAAAGGGGGAATTTCCTTTCTTCCATCCGGGGCGGTGAAGGAGGATCTACCAAGAAAATGTAGTCAATTTTCTCCAGGAAACGTCCATCAAAAGGAATTTTCCGCGGGCCGAAGCTCGTGACTCCATTCATGTTCATCAATGCCCGTCGAATCATATCACGCTAACCTGTTGAAAAACTCACCACACAACCTCACATCAAGTGACGTTTGCAACGCCCAACAAACTATAAATCTTATGGACACGACAATGGAATAGAGTGTTTGAACCGGCTTGTACTCGGCCAACATGATTAAAGTATAACATGCAGATGGTGACTGTGAACCACCGGTTTCGGCTTTCAGTCGCTGACACGACTCATGGCGTCAATATCATGACGCCAAAACACCACATATCTAACGAAAACTAAATTTGATTTCTAGGGTTCTTCAGTATAATATTTAGAGAACGCTACACACGAATCTGGGGGAGGTATCGCGACCAGAGTCAAGATAATGGGCCATAGATGGAGTTCTTTTTTTTTTTTTTTTTTAGTTGAATAGGCTTCATACCGTATCTTGTGCGATCCATCAAATAATAATCACCCACAGCCAATCGAATTCAAGGCGTCAGGAGATACCTATCGGCGTCAGGAGATACCTATCGATGAGAGGACATCTTCATCAGGCCGTCGAGAGGGTATTTGATCCAAAGTCCTCTTCAGTATTCTCCTGATGATGATGTCCTTACATTGAGAGCGCTCGTCACCAGCACCGGACTTAGTAGTGACGACGAGTTCATTTGGAAAGCAGTTCAAGAGTTTACTTTGTCCTCCAGTTCGTTCGTAGCCGTACTCAGTATTCAGATTTAATCTGACGTCCAGAACTAGAGCAGTTTGAGCATCTGTGACGTATTGGGCTGTTATTATTATTTCGACTGCTCTGCTTTGTATGCTGATGCCAGACGTTCCTCACGTTATTTTAGGTTTCAATCACCACCCTTGTAGATATCTTTGTAATTTACATAAAAATAAATTGAATTTATTGGAGATTCAACAAAGTTTTAGTTTTTTCCCTTGCCATGGCAATTGCATTCCGACATTAAGGGATAACTGCAGTTTTGAGTATACCGTTGGAAAGGTAATTGAATTTCACAACTTTTGTGAGATTCGGGAGCTTGCTTGATTTTTTTGGAACAGTAGTGATCCTCGAAAATTTGTCCCAAACTACACTTTTTTAAAAAAATTTTATAACCGCTGTTATCGCGGTTCAAAAAGAAACTTGTGAACATTAAAAGTGCTTAGACTTGAAGAACATTTGATGCTGATTTCAAAACTGTGATGGAACGTTGACAACAACAAAAAAAAAGAGTGTAGGAAAGCAGAGAAAATTGAGGTTTTTAATTTAAAAAAACACGATTTTTTCTAAATAACCTTTGAAATGGCGTATCTGTGGAACGGAATGATTGGAAACATGCGCAAATTTGGCTACATTTGGCAAATTTCCGAAGAAAATGTAGCTATTCTTCTCGGTCCAAAATTTTTAAAACTCGAGTTTCCGAAAAATTGTTATACCAAAATCCGTTTCAGACCATCCTGAATCCACTGCCAAAAGACACCAAAAATTATATGTATTTATGTGTTCCTGGGCCGATGACGCTGTAACGCGAAAATTACCGTAAGATTGACAATAATTTTTAACAATAATTATTATTGTTTAAATTAAGCGTTACTTTCTAGTTTCTCCTCCGGTGAAAATATTTATCCACTTTATCACCGCGAGTGTTTTCGTTTCCACAACCGGACATATGTGTATATACATACTTGTTTTGTAGGATACATGATTAGGATCGCGTTCCACGATCGAAACGTCGTAATAAACCGAATGATAACAACGACTAGTGTTGGTCATCCTTAACCGCAAACTACATACTTTTATATAAATAGTGGAGGTTTTTTTTTTTTTTTACTAGGAGTAGAGTAGTGGAGTAGTTTCCGATCTTGATCCAAGATCGAAACGTCGCAGTAAACCAATAATAACAACGACTAGTGATGGTCAATTCTCACCCGCAAACTATTTTTATATATTTATGTATGTGTCACTCCAGACGATAACTCTCGATAGAATTGAGATGAATAGTTCAAATTTCCACAAAAAATCTGTCTTGGCAATCGACAGGCTTAGCTCGTAGATGTGCAAAATCGGGCCTATCTAAGGGGGGTTTGGGGAGTTTTAGGAGGGAGGTTTAACCATAAATACCAAAGATGATACGGTCTGACAAGTGACATCTCATTTTAAAGGTTTTTACACGCTGAACACGTGGTTGAGATGTTCTTCATGGACATCATATTCTTTAACGGAGACATTTTACATGAAATCAAAGTATTTCTTCGAAAATTCGCTCCTATAGTCATGCTGCATGCTGCATGACTGTGGATTGTTTTGATTTAGTTTCTCGATCTTGCGTATTGTCATGTACTTGCGATACACCCCTGTATAAGTGGCCTTTAACATAAATGAATGAATAATGATTAGTCACAGTGACTATCAGGTGCATTGCAATTGTGTTTAAAAACTTGTGAAGAACAGTTAGTTTAGTTTTGACCCAGTGAATGAAGGATAAGGAAGGTGGATGAATTCAGTGTTGGAGGATGATGGCATTGTTTGGTTGTATTGAATGGAGGAGATCAATGCGTGAGGCTTAATTCAATGGAACCTTTGGTCATTGAAGATATCAGATGAGCCTCTGGCTGATTGAATTTCATTCGGAATCGCCCGCCTCGAGCATCATAACTGGACCACGCAGCCCTCACAAGAGACGGTTTCAATTTCTCGCAGACGTCCTTTTGTCTCCTCCCGCGAGGAGGACTAGGTTATCAGCTAGCGGTGTGAAAAACCGTCTCACTCCCTCCACTTGTAGTGGTCAGTCCCCGAGGACCCGTTAGCCACCCTTGGGCTCCGGTCAGTGGGTGAGCGTTTCGTCGACCGAACCGTCCGTCCGTCGTCCTCGGTTCTTCGCCCCTCCAGATGTTCCGCACGCCCTTCTCTGACTTGAAACGAACCTCCGGAGTCGGTCCAGATCTAGAAAGGGGAACCGCCCTCTCGGGGAATCTTGCTCTCGCCTTTGCAGATACCTTCTGCTCACTCTCAGTCTCACTCCGTCTTCCGATCCCTTCAGAACAATAACAATCCCCCCAATTCCATAGATCGACACATCTTCCCTCCGTATTGCGTACACATCACGATGCTCCGCGAGTGCCATCCCTAGTGCGGTTTTTCTCATTTTATTAACGGACACCTTTCCCCACCAAATTGGACTAAGTTTTCATCAAATTATTGCGGACGATCCAAAAAAGTGTTTCAAGCTGGAAGCTCTCTTCAAGAATATCAGTGATGTGTTGGGCGGCCGCACGGATATCGCTCCTCGACGGCACTGCCTCAGGTAAATCCTCAAAAAATTATTTTTATTTCTGCAATGCACGTGAGAAACAATATTTAACTGAAAACCACACAAAATTAAATAAATAATTTGTCTAAATATTACATTTCTACTACACGCCGTAACACTGTAATGTGGAAACAATAAGTTATCATAATATAATTTCTCAATATTTGTCCGTATTTTCCAACTATCTTATACTTATGTTACTCACGATCTTGTTACAGAATCATAATTTTTGTCTTTCCACATTAAATGTCCACAAATCCACAAATCCCCAAAAATCCACAAATTTTGTTGATAAATCATATTTTCATACCCGATTGACGCCTCCAAATCGTATTTAGGATCAAAGTGGTAGTTTTCAAGACAGGTTTCTGCAGTGAATTCGAAAAAATTGTGATTTATTTGCCACAATGCCTACCGGTTTTTAGCTGCCGTTAGACTGAAATCAAGTCAGATCGAAAAACGGATATCACCACATCAATCAGCGAAATTTCATGTGCCACACTTGGGGTTACCCACAAAAAATCTGAATTTTGGTCCAATCTTGGCGGGCTCACACCGTGGGTTGTGTGCGACCAAAAAAATCGACTGAGGGGTAAAATTTTCATGAAATTTTACGTAGACTCAAAATCCAAAATGAAAAAGGGCGTTCTTATTTGAAAAAAACGAAGTTGGTGTGCACTGGGCCAATTTGGTCCAGTCGGAAAAAAATTGAAAAAAAAATGAAAATTGCAAGATAAAACAGGAAACACGTGTTTTCCAGTTTTTTTCAAAATCCCTCACAATAAAGAAATCAAATCCATGATACTCTCTTCAAGAATATCAGCGATGTATTGGGCGGCCGCACGGATATCGCTTCTCGACGGCACTGCCTCAGGTAAATCTCAAAAATTATTTTTATTTCTGCAACGCACGTGAAAAACAAAATTAAACTCAAAACCACAAAAACAAAAAAAAATTAAATAAATTATTTTCCTAAGTATTACATTTCTACTATACACCGTACCTAACACTGTAATTCTGCCGTCCAGAGGAACAAGGCAGTAACTCCAGAACTTTCAGATTTTGACTTCTTTATACCGTTGGAATAGTCGTCTCTTTTTCTATCGAATGCAACAAAAAATAATGGTACACAATTAATTAGTAATTAAATAATTCAAATATTTGTTAGGCTGTTTCTCCATGTTAGGGGTTGGTTCAATAGTAGAAAGCAGCATCACTTCATTCCACGATGAAAAACAGTAATCCTGAAATTGCTGCCTTTTCCCGTTGCAATGATTATGAAATGAAAAACCTCGATTTTCTCAAAACGTCTCGAAGTCGAGTTGCTGCCTTATTAAATGTGGAAACTCGATAAGTTATCGTAATATAATTCCTCAGTATTTCTGCTCGTACATTATTGTCCGTATTTTCCAACTATCTTATATCAATGTTACTCACGATCTTGCTACAGAATCATAATTTTTGTCTTTCCACATTTGTTGATAAATCATATTTTCAGACACCGAATGACGCCACCAAATCGTATACAATCAAATTCGCCGACAATAATTCGTATACAATAAAATAACTTAGAAATTTGGTCGTACTTACATGAATATAAGTCGTATTAATTTTACTTCAATTTTGTTTTGTCGGATTTCTATGAGTCCACTCTGATTTTGTAATTACTCTCTTCCTCTTGCGCAGATGCCATTGCGCATTTTACCTTAGAATGGTTTTTTTTTTCAACAAGACTTATTCACATGCACAATAAACAACACCCACAATTAAGTATCAAAATACGTTAGGAAAATTCTTACATTAAAATCCACACATGTACGTTCTAGGAAAATGAATATCGTCATAAGGTTTGGTATATCTCGTACACACTTATCTAAATTTAAAACAAAATCTATTATTCATCAGATCGAAGCTTATGGCGCATTGGAAAATAATTAAAGCTCGAACTCTTGAACAAACGAAAGATTTCTTTCATTCTTGATGTAGATAACCAGTTTGAAGCCGCTAAGGATCAAATTTTCATGTAAGTTCAAGTCATTTTAAGAAAAAATACGACTTAGGTTTCAGAAATAGTAAAAAAAAAAAAAAAAAAAGTGTCTATAATTGAGTTAAAATTATCCGAGTTTTTTATTACAATTGATGGAATGATAAATTGCATGAGGTACCTACCTGTATTGTTCATTCAACTTACAGTCGTAACAATCTAATTCAAAAGTTATTGGACATTTATTTCAATTCCTATCATGGTATGATTACTTAGTTTAAATAACGTTATAATAGAGGTGTTCCGTTAAAAGAAAACTCCAGTTTGATTACGGTTAGGACTATGTGGGTTTCTCTACTTTATTATTAGCCGCTGAGGTGCAATGAATCGCCATGCGAAAACATGCAAACTCGAATTTCTGTTCCAAAGTACAAACCTGTGGTAGAATTTCAAATTAAAATAAACCAATAAGTAGTTACCACACAAGTGTTTAAATTCGTGTACAATATCTTTTCACGAAATGAATGGTTTCAGCAAACAATTCAAGTAGGATTCGTCTGACTGTCATATAAAAAGTATTCAATAATCTGAAGCTTGAGGTAAAAGGTGGTTTTGGTGGAATAATAGTGAGCAAGTTCCATCGTGTAATCATTCAATTTATTTATCATAATGCTTGTTAATAGAAAATGGGTAAATTTTGATTATCTAGGCGACATTTGAAGAAGACATTATTAGGGGATAATAAACGTTCTTCACGAGCGATTTCTCCTTGTTACTTCTCAGACCTTTGTTGTAATCACCGAAAAATGACTTTTCTGGCTTGAAATTGATTTATGGGACCACTACGTAATGAACATTGTAAATAATAAGAACGCTTCAGAAACATCAGAATGCCATTTTGCAAAGGTTTGTTCTTGTAAGGAATCAAATTTAGGAAAATACCGCGTTACCCGAAATTATGTAAGAAGTTGTGGAAAACCGCAGTGACAACGGAATATGAAGGTGAAATTACTAAGACCCAGATTGTAGAAGAAACTAACACATCGGTTTTTGGAGTTTTCTCATTTTGGGTCCTTAACATGTTTATAATAAGCACATAGGTAACAATTTTATTCTTTATTCGACGCTTCGTGTAGATTCAAAAAACATTCGAATGCCGTTTGCATCCAATAAATAAGGAGAGAACCGTAAAACAATGTGAAACCTGTCATCAAAAAACCTTCTGTGGACTATCGTGGACTCTTTACTAGCGTACCTACAAGTAGATTTGAGTTGTTTTGGTTGGAACCGTCTGAAGGAGTCAAAAAAGATAAACTTTCAAGGACAGATGGAAGGTGAACCCAAGATCATTTTCTAAAATCAAAAAATGCTAAAACCAATTCAACTGGAATAAACAATTTTGTCACAAGTGACGATTTAATCACAATAAAGTAAAAGTGTGATGGTGAAACTCGAGGCTGAGAAAAGCAATAAATTAATGCAAAAAAGAAAAAAGAAAAAAAAACAGCCGGCACCTCAATAACGAATTGAACAAAAACCACAGTCATGCAGCATGGCTTTAAGAGCAAATTTTCGAAGAAATAGCCGATTTTATGTAAAATGTCTCCATTTTACTGGTTTTATAACAAATGTTGTTATCAGATTAAAGGAGATTAACCGTGAAGAACACCTCAAGTAACAACCACGTTTCTTCTTCTCCAAAGTGCTTCAGTTTGAGAACGGAATCAGAATTGCGGGACGATCGTGTTCAGCGTTTAAAAATCCTCTAAATCACTTCTCCCCCTTAACATCCCCTAAAACCCCCTTCGGCCATCCGCGAACTTCGCGCCTTCCGATTGCCAAGACAGATTTTTGGTGCGAATTTGAACTTTTAAACTCGGTTCTATCGAGAGTTATCGTATGGATAACATAAGAATATAAATAAGTATATGAATATCTAAATATTATTAAATGGCGGAAATTTGGTTTCAGAGGAACTTAATATTCTTCTTAGTTTTGGACCGAGCACAATTACTTCCTTTTCTTTGAAAATTCTCTAACAAGCAAGTTCAATGTTCTGTGAACAGATTCCCTGTGAGTTTCAAAACTGTACGAACCACTTGAACTTATGACCTATAATGAGTGTTGTGTTCGTTCTAGAAGGTAAATTGGATGGTCTGGTTAATTTTCCGACTAGATGTATTGTAGACCTAATACTAATTCAATTAGATAATTTATAAATAGATCTTTGCAGATTATAACAAATCATTATATGAATTATTAATTGACTAATTATACCTACCTATATAGTTCAACATTGTATTTACATCATAAATACTTTACATCATATTTACATATTTACATCATATTTTAACAAAATTTGTTAAAATTTAATGTTAGCAATAATTTACGAAGGGCTGTTCGTACCCTCCACTCGTACACTCTAGGTGATATTGGAAAGAACTCCAAATCCAAAACAAGTTAAGTTCGTATAACAAACTATGTCCCATCCACATTTGCCGTCATTAAAACTCATTTTGCACCCACTTCTATTGACGTTTCGATACGAAAAGTTTCACGGGTCATTCACGATCCAGTTTAATGTGTCTGTGTCGTAAACAAGTAGGTACTGATGTTTAAATAGATATGAAAAATATAATCAAAAACCCATTGCCAGAAAATTGACATTACACTTGGGCTTAGTTACGTATTTAAATAGTTTTTTAATTGAATACAGTTTTCAATTGATGCAGATTGATCAGCTGTTTGTTATACTGTTGTTTCCGTTCTATTTACTGTTGCTCGGCGACTCTACCTCTCAAGGTGAACAAGTCTCAATCAGAAGAAATCTTATACTACTCGTATCTCCTCCGATTCCCGATAAGTTCGTCTGATCGGATGAAAATTCGCCTCGTAACTGAACGATGGTCAGTTAGTGGATTCTTCTAGCTCTTCACGTAGAAATCGGGTGCAAAACTGCCAAAGTAACTTGACTTAGTTGTGAAAAACCCCTAGAATTTAATGAAAAGTTTAATGGACTAATAATAGACTTTAAAGCCAGTTCTGGATGGCTCAAAAACTTCAAGACTTGACACCGTATTAGAGAAATAGACATTCAAGGAGAGAAACTTTCTTCGGATTTAGTGGCTGGCTGTGCTTTCGTTGAAAATTTTAAATAAGATGCACATGTAAAAGGTTATTCCAGAGATCACGTCTGCAACGCAGATGAGACTGGAATAAACTGGTAAGCCCTTCCACCCAAGTCTGTGGCATCAAGAACCTCTCTGGTTTCAAAGTGACCAAGAAAAGATTATCAGCAACGTGGCGTGGGGAGCACGAAATAAAATTGTTGTTTTTAACAATGTGCTCACTCTTCATGATTCCTACACTTCGCAGAAGAGCGCATGGATGACATCTGTAATTTTCCTAGAATGGTACAACAATGAATTAACTCCTAGTGTAACTAAGTATCGTGAGGAGAACAGCTAACATGGAAAGGTTTTGCTTATCATTGACACCGCACTCACACATCCCCCTCTTGAAGTATTGAACGCAATCAATGATAATTTTGAGGTCACGGTTGCCAAGTTAGACATTTCCCCCCTAGATTTAGGGTTTTTTCGCTGACAGGAATTTTTGGGGGGAAGGAATGTATAGGATTTTTATTTAGGGTTATTTTTTCCTAGTCAGGGTTTTTTCATGGTTTTTTAGAGGTTCAATTTCACTGATGACTCGGAGGTAGCGGCACTGTAACCTCGGGTTTTAGTGTTGTTAATCAAAGGACATTGGAAGAGGATCACTTGGCGATGGGTGCTAGTTCTAACTTGCCTTCGAAGCGGGACAATTTATGTCTAAAGAAGTGGGTTAATCTTTCCGAAATGACGAAGTTCTGGGTTGAGGTGTACGGTGACGTCGACAGCGCAAAACACCCTCGTTTCAGGAACGTTGCGCTGTTATGGGCGTATACTGGGTGGGGTAGGGAGATCCCCCTCCCTAGACTCTTGTGCGGAAATTGTGCTGAACTTGTTCAAAAGAAACATCAGAATTGAATGCGTAGGTCGGGGCGTGGGAAGTTATTATTGGAATTTGGAAGCATGTCTTATAATATAATATTATGGAACCTATCTTTTGTGAGACAGAGTAATAATTCATAGTAAGATAAGGTTCTAGGTAGGTAGACCTACCTCAAATTTGTTGGAAAATTACCTAAAGATATATGTAATCTAGTTACATGTATAGATGTGTACCTACTTACATATACACGCAAACATCAGCCAAAAGTGGTCATTTTTTGTCGCTGATCACGAATAGGTATAATGTCAAATTTGTAATTCAGTTGCTCCAGAGGGAGGTTATCGGCAGCGATGTATCATATGTATCGGTTTATTTCGAAAATTGCCCAAAATCGGCTGAACCGGAAATAAAATAAAAAAATGATGTTGCTTTATTAGTACTGTGCCCTTTGGACAGTTCTAAGCTACCCATATAACCCACAATATCTCGCTAGCAATAAATGCTAGCGATAAATTTGATACCTACGTCGCTGCCGATAAGCGCCTTCTGGAGCGACTAAATTACAAATCTAACATTATATTCGTGATCGGCATTCCCTAAACCGGCATTCCGAAAGTTGGTTTTCGGATGATAGGATCTTACTTATACAAAAACATCCTAACTTACGACATTTCCGATGCAGTTTCCGACGCCGGTTTCCTAGTTGTATCATAGTTGATTGTATCATAAGGTAAATGTCTGAAAATAATTTTGAAATAGCAATTTTGACGTTTTGGTTTATTATCTTCGATAATGAACCATTGGAATCGCCCAAAGAAAAAAAAATTTTAACCCCCCCTCAAAATTTGTTGGTTTACGTTTCAAGATACGTAGATTCAGAAAATCGAATAAAAAAAAATCCGTCCGTCCGCCGTACGCCGTCCGCCGTACGCCGTCCGCCGTACGCCGTACGCCGTCCGCGCCACTTTGCCCAGTTAGCGTTGAGTTAAAATTACGAAATTTTTTTTATGGGTTTCGACCAACCCCACAATGGTCCTCGAAACTTTTCATAACCCTAGGTCAAGGGGAAGGGGTTCAAAACGAATTTTGAAAATTTGAAAATCTCATATCTCGAAAAATTCATATAGAACGGTATGTTTTTTATTTCATATTTAGATAGAGTTTGTTCCGTAGAATTTTTTAAGACCATCCGCAGCTTTGTACGACCAGCCGTTCGTTCACAATGACGGCTCAAAGATTGTGCCTCACAACGCGATCGTGACTCAAATTGTTGAAATACAGGTCCATTTTCATACTAACAAGCTCTTTGGAACATCATATGGCTAAAATGATGTCGAGTTTGTTGTTCTGAGGTGCGTTTCGTGCTACGGAAATGAAGGTAATTTCGAATGTTTGTTGGTAGGTACTTCTTTTATAGAAAAATTATTACCGACGTAGTATTAAAAACCCCAGAATTATATCGTATTAATTAATCATAATTAATAATAATAATTATTATTAATAAATACAAATTATTAATACCTAACAATAAATTATAATAATTTTCACTAGGTACTTGATAAAATTGTTAATAATTAGTGATAATTGATAATAAATATTAATCTAACATTTACGATCTTGACATTTGGACCTAGTGATCTAGACAGAAGGGTGATCTGCACAAGGAAGATAATAAACCGTTGTGTCAAGAATTTGCAGAGTTTTTTTTCGTATCACCGTTTGTTTTTTCTCTAACCTCCAAAAACTATGCGAAAATGAGATTTTTCGGTGTGTTTCGAGATTATCTCGCCGAAATCGAATGGGACCCCATATTTTGAGTACAGATTCGGATTCAGCGTCGAAAAATACATAAAGTAGGTGGGTCCCGTCAAAAGAACAGACCACTTTTTCTTTTTTTTTTTGTGAGCCTGTGTACTTAATTGATGCTCTTACTTTACATATTACACAATATAATATATTATATTACACGATATTTTTTGACCCAATATTTATTATATTGATATAAATCAATTTGGTTTATCTGGATCGTCTAAACTTTGGAGCAAATTGAATACCTAATTCGAAATTAACTGATAGGTATGAGGAAGGCGACTTACTTCTTCTGACCTACCTACTTACGATTCGTGTCTACAAAAAGAGGGTACATAATTCGAATATGTGGCGGTAGGCAACTCTTGGTGTAAATTAATGTCGACGTTAGGTACAAGTAGGTACCGATGAATTTTGTGAATAGGTACACATAATTTCTAAATAATAATTAAAATGACTAATCATTGGTCATTTATAAGACTGTTACAGCTTCTGGGACTAACACTTTATTTCAATATTAAGAAATAATTTTTTTTTCGTGTGTACCTGTGAAATTATTGAAAATTTCAGTAGAACATTTCAGTTACTTAGGCATATTTTATTTATAATTAATAGGCCACCAATGAGCTAGTTACTGACTCCGTCTCCCCGCACTTACTCCGTCTCCACTTATTTGGTAAATTCATAAGACTTACAAGGAACTTTTATACAGAACAGATCTAGACAGAAAGACATAGTACCTAAATTTTGAAAGTATTTGTACCTATCGTTTTTGACGTTGTACCGACGTTTCGAACGTAGTTCGCATGCCACGTTGTCAACAGTAAACAGTCGTGTTTTAGCTCATTTCGGCGACCAATCGCGGAGCTGTAGGTACTACTGGTGCTAGGGCGGCGACCCGCAACATTTCACTTTCCTCTTCCGTATCCCCTGTCCCTTTCAACCGTCCGCCTATCATCACTCATCTCCTTCGCCCATTCATGTAAATTATCCCTTCTCGACCAATTCATTCATTGAACCTATCGGAACTTTCAAATCTACACCCGAAGCCTTCTTCATAGTCGAGAAGAAAAAAAATATATACACAACTAGAGGCTCCCATCAAGTTTATCGCTGGGCATACATATACTCGTACTACCGTTAACCCTTCGAAAAACCATGTCGGTATTGTTTATTTTGTAATGCAGAAGGAATCATTTACTTACTATGTTTTATTTTGTCAATAAACTTTTTTCTTCTTCTTCTTCCGTTAACCCTTCGCCGTTTGAAATATGGCCGTGTAGAGAAAGGCAACCGTATGAAGGTAAATCGGTTTCAGAGATTCACGAGGTGAACAATTATCCAGACAAAGGGAACAAAATTTGAACATCGACGACCAAACAACAATACAAAACACCGCCTTCAAACGCCCACATTGGCTTCAACCTTTACATACTATGAATAATCGCAATCCGGATCAAATATGCTTCAGGGAATTGACGCCACAGAATTGTTTGTAACTGAAAATCAATAATGAGTTCAAAAGTGGGTCAAATTTTGATTTTCAAAAATACCAACAATTATTTGTATAGTGCGTTTGTTGTCGTTCGTGAGGAAACGACCAAACGAATCGGTCTTGAGACGTCGATTTGAGGTTCCACCCAGTTGATTTCTATTAATATGCTACTAACAGCTCTTGGTACAGAATTTACTAGATTTAGGGGCTTGACTGAAAGTGCACTTTGGCATTGTCTGCGCTATAATGGCGTCAGTGGAGACGCCTTGAAAAAACTGAAAAACGTCCGGTTTTGGGGATTTGAAGTGTGAAGCATAATCTAGACGCAAACTCATATACCTGTTATTGTAGCTCATAATATGAGATATGATTCGGTTTTTTCTCTCTCTTGAAAAGTTGCATAATATGCGCGGGTCTCTACTTGGAAAAAGATGGAATTTTTGTAAAAAAATTGATAGACCGTTGTTCGATTGATAAATATATTGACAAAAGAAAGAAATGACTATCAAATTCGTCTATCAAATGACTAAAGAAATGACTATCAAATTAGTCTATCAAATTCAACCCGTATGTCAATGGAACAGGATGAAACACCTCTCCCCCCTTTCGCATCTCATCAACCGCCCGCGTCTGCTTGCTTTCCTCTTTCTCACCCACTTCCGCATTCACATTCACCCACAATTTAAATTTGAGCAGTTGTGGCGAGGGGGGGAGAGGGAGAGCATAAAGGAGACAACTCCCGCCTCCCCTCATGAAACACCTCCCCCCCCTCGCGCATCTCATCACCTCATACACCACCCACATCTGTCCCGCTTTTCTCTTTCTCACCCACTTCCACATTCACATTCACCCACAATTTAAATTTGAGCAGTTGTGGCGAGGGGTGGAGAGGGAGAGCATAAGGAAGACAACTCCCGCCTCCCCCTCATGCAAAACCTCCCCCACCCCTCTCGCATCTCACCACCTCATCAACCACCTACATCTGTCCCGCTTTCCTCTTTCTCACCCATTTCCACATTCACATTCACCCACAATTTATATTGAAGCAGTTGTGGCGAAGTTGTGGGTAGAGAAGGAGAGACTGTTTGACATAAGTCCCTCTCTATCACTCTGGCAGGAAACGTGATTACACAAATACAAAGAAACAAACTTTCTTATAACTAAATGCTTGCATACGAGTCTGCAACACATTGGGACATTTTATGTCAATATTAATAATATTCAATCTTAACAAACCGTTCAGTAATAAATTACCTCAACCAATTGATCACAAAACAAAATAAATAAATAAATTGATCACAAAACAAGCGGTAGTGTTCACTATATCTATTTATAACAAAAAATCCGTCCATCCGCCGTCCGCGTGCTAAAATTACCAAATTCTTTTTACAGGTTCAGACCAATCTCACAACGATCCGCGAACCTTATCACAACCAAATAGAAAGGGGTTGAAAACTAATTTTGAAACTGAAAAAATTGGAGCAGATCGAAAGTCATCAATATGAGAGTGAATCATGCGGCATGCGGCAGCCTGTTGGGTCAATTGTCATACTGGCCCAGCTGATTTGAATAGCACATGTTTTTCAGATATCGAGTTAATTAATGCTAATTATTAATAACTAACAATAATTATTAGTAATTAATGATAATTCATAATTATAACTGTTCAATCGTTTCGTGATGTCATTGTTCAATTTTCTGAACCAACGTATCTGGAAACGTAAACCAGCAAATTTTGAGGGGGGTAATTTTGGTTTTCGATAATGAACCATTGGAATCGCCCAAAGAAAAAATTTTTTTAACCCCCCTTCAAAATTTGTTGGTGTACGTTTCAAGATACGTAGATTCAGAAAATCGAATAAAAAAAAAGCCGTCCGTCACCCGTACGCCGTACGCCGTCCCCCGTCCGCCGTCCCCTGTCCGCCGTCCGCCGTCCGGGGCACTTTGCCCAGTTAGCGTTGAGCTAAAATTACGAAATTTGGTTTCTGGGTTTGGACCAGCCCCACAATGATCCTCGAAACTTTTCATAACCCTAGGTCAAGGAGAAGGGGTTCAAAACGAAATTTAAAATTTCGACAATGTCATATCTCCAAATATTTAACTGAACCGTGTAATTTTTAGTTCACTTTTGAATGACCTGAAAAATTACGAATCTTTTAAGACCAATTGGAGTTTTTTGCGACCAGCCGTTCGTTCACAGTGACCGCGCAAAGGTTTAGGAAAAACACTAAACTTTCGCGTCGAAAACGGCCGTTATGTGACCCAACCCCCAGACGCCCAGAATAAAACTACCTTTTTTCATCTTCCCGGTAAACTACAGTCTAGAAATTTTAACCGTGAGTCGGGGATAGACCACATTGCAATATTCACTCGGTTTCTCATCTGTAAAATTGTTTAAATAATACCTTTTTGTAATAATACAAATTAAATTTTGATGATGAGCTATTGACTTGAAATTTTAAAAATAGGTCAGAACTGGATCACAATGCAATATTCACTCGGTTTCTTGTCTGTAAAATTGTTCAAATAATACCTATTTGTTTAAACAAATTAAATTTTGATGATGAGCTAGATACTTGAAATTTTAAATATAGGTCAGAAATGGATGACATTTCAATATTCACTCGGTTTGTATGACATGGTATGAGTATGGTATGGTATATTATTGTATGTATGATTTGGTATAATACAGTATGGTATGATAGGAAAGAAATTCGTATGGTATGGTATGTGTACGGTGAGAATATGGTATGGTGCCGACTTGCAATACAGTCTGGTATAGACGGAAGGGTGATCTGCACAAGGAAGATAATAAACTGTTGTGTCAAGAATTTGCAGAGTTTTTTGGTTTACTATCTTCGATAATGAACCATTGGAATCGCCCAAAGAAAAAAAAAGTTAACCCCCCCTCAAAATTTGTTGGTTTACGTTTCAAGATACGTACATTCAGAAAATCGAATTAAAAAAAATCCGTCCGTTCGCCGTACGCCGTCCGCCGTACGCCGTCCGCGCCACTTTGCCAAGTTAGCGTTGAGTTAAAATTACGAAATTTTTTTTATGGGTTTCGACCAACCCCACAATGGTCCTCGAAAATTTTCATAACCCTAGGTCAAGGGGAAGGGGTTCAAAACGAATTTTGAAATGTTGAAAATTCCATATCTCGAAACATTCCCATCAAATGGTATGTTTTTTATTTCATATTTAGTTAGAGTTTGTTCCGTAGAATTTTTTATGACCATCCGCAGCTTTGTACGACCAGCCGTTCGTTTACAATGACGGCTCAAATTTGGAACATCATATGGCTTAAGTGATGTAAAGTTTGTTGTTCTGAGGTCGTTTCGTGCTACGGAAATGAAGGTAATTTCGAATGTTTGTTGGTAGGTACTTCTTTTATAGAAAAAATTATTACCGACGTAGTATTAAAAACCCCAGAATTATATCGTATTAATTAATCATAATTAATAATAATTATTATTAATAATAAATACGAATTATTAATACCTAACAATAAATTATAATAATTTTCACTAGGTACTTGATAAAATTGTTAATAATTAGTGATAATTGATAATAATAATTAATCTAACATTTAGGATCTAGACATTTAGACCTAGTTATCTAGACAGAAGGGTGATCTGTACAAAGAAGATAATGAACCGTTGTGTCAAGAATTTTATGCTGCATTCAACTGCGCTATTTTCAATGTTTTCCGACTGGGCCGAATTGGCCCAATGGACACCAACTTCGTTTTTTTCTGATGAGACCCCCTTTTTTCATTTCAGATTTGGATTCTACGTAATATTTCATGAAAATTTGACCTCTCAATCGATTTTTTCGGTCGCACAAAACCCACGCTGTGAGCCCGCCAAGTTGGGCCAAAATTCAGATTTTGTGTAGGTAACCCCAAGTGTGGCAGATGAAATTTCATTTTTTTTTTTTCTAACGGTGGGCATTGTGGCAAATAAATCACAATTTTTCGAATTTACTGCAGATTTTACTGTCATGAAAACTACCACTTTTGGTTTATTATCTTCGATAATGAACCATTGGAATCGCTCAAAGAAAAAAAAAATTTAACCCCCCCTCAAAATTTGTTAGTTTACGTTTCAAGATACGTAGATTCAGAAAATCGAATAAAAAAAACTCTGCAAATTCTTGACACAACGGTTCATTATCTTCTTTGTACAGATCACCCTTCTGTCTAGATCACTAGGTCTAAATGTCTATTATTATTATCAATTATCACCAATTATTAACAATTTTATCAAGTAGGTACCTAGTGAAAATTATTATAATTTATTGTTAGGTATTAATAATTCGTATTTATTATTAATAATAATTATTATTAATTATGATTAATTAATACGATATAATCTGGGGTTTTTAATACTACGTCGGTAATAATTTTTCTATAAAAGAAGTACCTACCAACAAATATTCGAAATTACCTTCGTTTCCGTAGCACGAAACGCACCTCAGAACAACAAACTCGACATCACTTAAGCCATATGATGTTCCAAAGAGCTTGTTAGTATGAAAATGGACCTGTATTTCAACAGTTTCATACACGATCGTGTTGTGAGGCACAATCTTTGAGCCCTCATTGTGAACGAACGGCTGGTACCACGAAGCTGCGGATGGTCTTAAAAAATTCTACGGAACAAACTCTATCTAAATATGAAATAAAAAACATACCGTTCTATATGAATTTTTCGAGATATGAGATTTTCAAATTTTCAAAATTCGTTTTGAACCCCTTCCCCTTGACCTAGGGTTATGAAAAGTTTCGAGGACCATTGTGGGGTTGGTCGAAACCCATAAAAAAAATTTCGTAATTTTAACTCAACGCTAACTGGGCAAAGTGGCGCGGACGGCGGACGGCGGACGGCGTACGGCGGACGGCGGACGGCGGACGGCGTACGGCGGACGGCGGACGGCGTACGGCGTACGGCGGACGGACGGATTTTTTTTTATTCGATTTTCTGAATCTACGTATCTTGAAACGTAAACCAACAAATTTTGAGGGGGGGTTAAAATTTTTTTTTCTTTGGGCGATTCCAATGGTTCATTATCGAAGATAATAAACCAAAAATCCGTCCGTCCGCCGTACGCCGTCCGCGGCACTTTGCCCAGTTAGCGTTGAGTTAAAATTACGAAATTTTTTTTTATGGGTTTCGACCAACCCCACAATGGTCCTCGAAACTTTTCATAACCCTAGGTCAAGGGGAAGGGGTTCAAAACGAATTTTGAAAATTTGAAAATCTCATATCTCGAAAAATTCATATAGAACGGTATGTTTTTTATTTCATATTTAGATAGAATTTGTTCCGTAGAATTTTTTAAGACCATCCGCAGCTTTGTACGACCAGCCGTTCGTTTACAATGACGGCTCAAAGATTGTGCCTCACAACACGATCGTGAATCAAACTGTTGAAATACAGGTCCATTTTCATACTAACAAGCTCTTTGGAACATCATATGGCTTAAGTGATGTCGAGTTTGTTGTTCTGAGGTGCGTTTCGCGCTACGGAAATGAAGGTAATTTTGAATGTTTGTTGGTAGGTACCTACTCCTTTTATAGAAAAATTATTACCGACGTAGTATTAAAAACCCCAGAATTATATCGTATTAATTAATCATAATTAATAATAATTATTATTAATAGTAAATACGAATTATTAATACCTAACAATAAATTATAATAATTTTCACTAGGTACTTGATAAAATTGTTAATAATTAGTGATAATTGATAATAATAATTAATCTAACATCTAGGATCTAGACATTTAGACCTAGTGATCTAGACAGAAGGGTGATCTGTACAAAGAAGATAATGAACCGTTGTGTCAAGAATTTGCAGAGTTTTTCTTGTTCGATTCCAATGGGTCATGGAAGATAATAAACCGAAAACGACGTACTTGCCTATATGATCTCGTTGAAAACGGTTTAGGGTCTTTTGCTTCGGTTTAGTATACTTTTCCACGTAATTTCCCAGGTTCAGTAAGTTTTGATCAGCCGGCCTACTAAGCTATTACTTACTTGTTACTTGGACGATTCAAGGAGTCTTGTCGCCTGACTAATTTTTCTCGAGAATCTTCCACGTGATCACTCGTCGCAAATCACCATGTGATTTTCATGTTTAAAAATCAAAATTCTCGTTCTCAATATAAGACTTTACCCAGTGTCCAGAAAATCGTGTATCCGAATGATGACCTACTAGTGTTGAGGTATTCCTGAGCATTCATGAGCGTTGTGACGAGATGAAATTCGAAGAGAAACTTCATGATCCTCCGAACACGGCCATATTCAAACTTCATCAAAATCCCATTTAGAGACTTAAAATCCTGTACCGCACATGTGCTAAGATGTATAACTTTGGTAATCTTAGTCGATTTTGATGAAATTCATTGTAGACAGGCGGTCCCGCGGTGGCTCAGAATGAATTTTGTTGAAATCTCGTGTGAAATTTTGGTACCCATACAGTAGGTACCCATATAACAGTAGGTACCCATACATTTCAACTCTGAACCTTATCTGAACCTTCTGATGGTAGTCACTAGGAGGCTGTTTACTCACGCACCCCTTTGCAGTCGTATTTTCTCCCATAATTTGTGGACGTTGACCTCGCCGTTGACGGTATCTCTTGTTGTACTAAACTATAATTATAGTATTCACTATATCGGCCGCTTTTCCCTCGTTATTAAACGAGCCTATAAATTCAGAATAATTAATTTGTTATGGAGGCTGGCACCTTTTTATTTCGATAAGTGTTTCTTGACCTCAAACATTTTTCAGTTTTGTCATGTTTGTCATGGCTGCTGTGCCCCTGTTTAATTGCCTAACCGCCCTTGAACAGGCGCACTCATCAGCCATTCATTACATGACATTGTTTCAGTTATATTTGGTTTTAGCAGCAAGCGAATACTGAGTTTTCTGGCTTGCTTACTTGTAAATTATTATGTGCTGCAGAACTGCTTCACACAATTTTTGCATGTCATCAAAAACTTGCCTGAATAGTCGTCCAGCTACACCTGCAAATCCAGCTGGCCTTTGAGTCAACTTGTCTATTGCAGTGAACAGGATAAGAAGTAGTTACTTATATGTACTTACATGTTGCATTCTGGGATGACGAAGTTAGCAAATCAAGGCTAGTGTTGGTGGGATTGTAGAGACAATCTAGTTGATGCAACTTAAACAAATCGCAGCACCAGAAATGACTAATAGACGGAGGAGATAGACGAAGTGGACAGACGGTACCTCTAACGAGGCGGCTAGGAGTTAACGAGTATCTTAACTAACGGGTGGTCGAGGTCGGGCGTCGTTTTTTGTTCTTCAATGGTTGGTCGCCGGAGTCCTTGATCTTTGGTTTGAGGCCCCGGAATGCTCCGGTGCGAAGAGAGTGATTCCGATTCCCCACCCAGCGGTTCGCGGAGATTCGTCCTTCGAAGGGAACCCCACCCAACTCCGTCGTGCCCGACCTTTTAGTTCGTCTCTAACGGGCTCGAGAGGCTACTAGTTTAATAAATGACTTCACAACACCTGGTCCCGCTGATCCTCCTGCACTTTATTACGTTCCCATCTCCCTCATTCCGTATCTTCGGATTCTTCAAGGTTTTCATTTTTTTAAAACCATGACAACCCTACCTATTGACATCTCATTTTGGACGGAAGTGACTGCATAATATTATAGAGGAAGAAGAAGAAGAAAGAAGAACAGAAAAAAGTTTATTGAATGAAAAGATATAGGTAATACATTATTAAAAAAATAAATAAATAAACACTACGACATGGTATCTTTCTACCGTCTGTCGGAAGTATCTTTGTTTATGGAAAAATATAGTGTAGTGGGATCAAAAGCTTAGAGACCTAAATAAATAATAAATAAATTAAAAAATTCGTTCCCTTGATTCACCCTTTCCTTTAGATCACGTCAGAACACAAGCGACCGGCGGGCCACTACGTCAGAGCCTATGACGCACGAGCGTATGACGTCAGACGGCTGGCAGGAGGCCAACTAGTACGTCAGAGCGTATGCCGTAAGAGCCTATGACGTCAGACGGCTGGCAGGAGGCCAACTAGTACGTCAGAGCCTATGGCGCACGAGCGTATGACGTCAGACGGCTGTCTCGAGACCAACTAGTACGCCAAAGCGTATGCCATAAGAGCCTATGACGTCAGACGGCTGGCAGGAGGCCAACTAGTACGTCAGAGCCTATGACGCACGAGCGTATGAAGTCAGAGGGCTGGATGGCTAGGTGATCGGGTGGTAGCGAAGGGAGGTGGTGATGACGTCAGAGGGGCCAGAGGGAGGCAGATATCTGAAACCCCCATTTCTTCCTCACTACTTTCGTGATCACCGTGAAATTTCCTAAAGGATCTCCGAGTTCCTAAAAGGATCTTCGACCATAATTATTTTATCAAGTACCTAGTGAAAATTATTATAATTTATTGTTAGGTATTAATAATTCGTATTTATTATTAATAATAATTATTATTAATTATGATTAATTAATACGATATAATTCTGGGGTTTTTAATACTACGTCGGTAATAATAATTATTAATTATTATTAGAAAAATTATTTTTCTATAAAAGAAGTACCTACCAACAAACATTCGAAATTACCTTCATTTCCGTAGCACGAAACGCACCTCCGAACAACAAACTCGACATCACTTAAGCCACTTAAGCCATGATGTTCCAAAAAGCTTGTTAGTATGAAAATGGGCCTGTATTTCATCAGTTTGATACACGATCGTGTTGTGAGGCACAATCTTTGAGCCGTCATTGTGAACGAACGGCTGGTCGTACACAGCTGCGGATGGTCTTGAAAAATTCTACGGAACAATCTCTATCTAAATATGAAATAAAAAACACACCGTTTGATGGGAATTTTTCGAGATATGGAATTTTCAAAATTTCAAAATTCGTTTCGAACCCCTTCCCCTTGACCTAGGGTTATGAAAAGTTTCGAGGACCATTGTGGGGCTGGTCCAAACCCAGAAACTAAATTTCGTAATTTTAACTCAACGCTAACTGGGCAAAGTGGCGCGGACAGCGGACGGCGGACGGCGTACGGCGTACGGCGGACGGACGGATTTTTTTTTATTCGATTTTCTGAATCTACGTATCTTGAAACGTAAACCAACAAAGTTTGAGGGGGGGTTAAAAATTTTTTTTCTTTGGGCGATTCCAATGGTTCATTATCGAAGATAATAAACCAAAAAATGTAGATGTAGGTAAGGCTAAATCGGAAATAGCTGTGAACTTTAATAAATATTTTGCCAATGTAGGGGAAACCCTGGCGAAGTCAGTTCCCAGAGGTACAGCTTTTCAACCTCAATCACACAGGGCACGTGATGTACCGAATTTTAGGTTTGTGGACATAACTAAAGAGGATCTGAATAAAATAATAGGAACTATGAATGGTAACTCGGCACCAGGCATAGATGGTGTATCACTTAAATGGATAAAGGAGAATTTGGACACACTCAGTGAACCAATAATGCATATAGTAAATACTAGTCTGCAAACCCATACATTCCCAGACAGGTTCAAGGTAGCCCGAGTAATCCCACTCTTCAAAGGTGGAAATGCGATGGAACTCTCTAATTATCGACCGATCTCATTGTTAAGCGTACTATCAAAACTAATTGAAAAATGGGTCAAACAGCAGCTATCTGAGTACCTGGAGTCAAATCTTGTTCTCTCAGCAAAACAGTTCGGTTTTCGGAGGGGTGTTGGTGTGGATGAGGCCTTGTTCTCGTTAACAAAACAAATAAATACCACACTTGATAACAGGAAAAAAGGTATCTTAGTTCTGCTTGACCTGTCGAAAGCCTTCGATTCGATCAATCGGGAACAGCTGCTGGAGGCTCTGTATTATAGTGGCATTAAACACGGAGAAAAGCAGTGGTTCGAGAGCTACTTGGGGCAAAGACGCCAGGTGGTGGCCATCGACGGGGTGGATAGTACCACAGAACAGGTGAACTACGGAGTTATCCAGGGTAGTACTCTTGGTCCTCTTCTGTTTTTGATTTTCATAAATAGAATGGGCGATCTTCCCCTTGATGGCCTTACTTACCTCTTCGCTGATGACACGGCTCTCTTTTGTGAGGGAGATTCTTGGGAAGAAGTATTTTCTTCCGTGAATCACGACCTGTCACTATTATTCGATTGGCTGTCTGCAAACACTCTTACCTTGAACTTGTCGAAAACAAAATACCTAGTTTTTACTAAATCCCCAAGCAAAGCCCACATCCAGCATTCTGTAAAATTACACTCCTGTGACCGATTGAACGGAGAAGGGTGTTCGTGTCCGACACTTGAACGCGTTCCTTTTGCAAGATACCTGGGTGTATACATAGACGAAAACCTTCGCTGGGATAGGCAAATCTCCTTTTTAACCAAACGGATTTCAAAATTTAAATATTATTTCTACAGGTTGCGAAAAGTGGTGCCGTTTAAGTTTATGCTTGTTTTGTATAGGTCCTTAGTGCAAAGCATAATGTATTTTGGAATCCTTGCATGGGGAGGAGCCTCTCCAAATGTAATAAGGCCTTTGACCACAGTCCAAAAAGCGATTTTAAAAATCATTACTTTTAAGTCGAGAAGATTTTCCTCCGACGACGAGCTGTACATTAAAGCCGCTCTCATGTACCACCATAAACATCCGCTACATTTCATTTATGCACCGACTGTTTCCTCTTATGGGCTCCGGGAATCCACTCTGGGAGTAAACCCAGTTCCCGCAAGCCGCTTGAAATGTACCACCCGACATGTATTTTTTAGCCTACCGATTCTCATTAGAAAGCTGCCCAGTAATTTAAAAATGCCTTCCAATTTAAGCCGAGCCAAATACAAAACAGCTGTTTTTAGTTTTTTAATTAGCAAAGGGCACCGAGAGTGCGAAAAATTATTTTCTAGTGTATATGTAGTTAGTTAATAAGATAAATTAGATTATGAGATGTAACTCTGAATCTCACTTGTAAAACAAATGTTAATATAAGTTTAATAACTAATATAGTATAATAAAAACGTAATATAATTTTAATATAATATATTCCAACTCCCCCACTTAGCACGGAACTGCGTTCCAAAAAGTGGGGTATTTCCACAATTATTCATTAGGTTTCTTCTGTTCTGTGTATATTAGAAGGAATAAATTATTTTTTCATTTTCATTTCATTTTCAGTTTCAGTTTGTTTTTCATGTTCTGTAGTATTTCTTTTCTTTTTACCATGAATCTTTCAATGTTTGTTGCACAGTTGGGTATTCTGCGGTTTCAAACGATTTCGACCAATTTTCCATTAAAACTCGGCTCTGCGCGCCTCGGCGGGGGCTTCGCCCGCTGCACCCCCGGATGATTTCCGCTTAGAGCCTAACGGCTAAAATGTGACGTACCTTGAAAAGGTTTTTGCTCCCTCTCCCTCTTTCTCTTTCTTCCACCGTATTATTTAAGATATGTACTTCCTTATTAAAGAACAGTCCGCGATGAACTCTTTAAATATTGCCTTTAATATTAGGTTAATAGTAATGGAATTCGTGGACCATCCAGCGGTACCGCCCAGCGGTTCTACAAAACGCGGCCAGCGAAGATCGTTCCTCCTTCCTGTTCAGTAGCCACACAGCCCCTTTTCTAGTTAAAGAACTTTTACGCACGCACAATTCCTGAAGTATGGGGAAGTCGCCCTGAAAATGCACGATGTTGTCGCAATAGTTGCAGAACACACAGTTATTTCCATTGTTTACGTGATGAGGTGTGAGATTCAAGCCAAAGAGTGACCCCATCATCCTGATGATCCAGCAGTGTTCGTTGTGGTGAAATAAATGATCTATTAATCAACCTTAATAATAATTATCAAGTTTGATATTAATATTGAGCATGTATAAATTGGCTTGTTTGTGGTGTTGTGTCATTGAGGAATTTTGCGTTCGTGTTGCTGGCACGATACACTTTATATTGTTAGAAACACTTACACCTACCTGTTGTCTTTACTAGGATTGGCATGTCCAGACCATTCCTTCGCTACGGTGCTGCGCCCCAAATTTGTTCATCACTCAATCAAAGAGATTTACCCAAGATACCTACAAAATTTGTTGTTAAGATGAGAATATCGATTAAATCCCTCGGTTATCATCCTCGCTGAATATCGATGAAATCCCTCGCTGAAGACTCCAGTTGAACAAAACCCATAATAATCTTCTGATAACCTTCTTGATAATATATTCTTCTATGATTTGAACCGCATCATATTATGAGAAGTGTAGTGAGTGAAATCACTACACTGGTCGCCGCACGACTACACAAGAAATCAATCGGTTTTGACGATCAACACGCATATACTGCATCCTGGAACAGTATGATACCCTTCTCAAGATGAGCGAGTGGGCTGAACACTTCTAGAACACTTCTTCATTGAAAAATAGGGATGTCGTTGGCAAAGCAGCCCTTACTAAAGAAAAGATCTTACGAAAGTTTATGAAACGTTGGCAAAATCCAAGTTGCCCTGGACGAATTTTCAAGGCAGAATGAGTTCTGATTTTCTTCTCAATTATGTACTTTTTGCTTAGGGACCGTACCTATCAGTGATTGGCTCATTTTGCTGGTTTGTCTCTAGTCATTTGATGTGTATCTCGAGTTTCTCACGAGCCTAACACTCGAAAACATCCAGCACTTAGTATAAACATTACCTGAAATGTTCGTGACTTTCACTACAAACCAAACCCTGGCATACTGACATCTCAAAATGAACGTGTAAGGCTGAGGGTAATTGCTTTAAGTAGAACAGGAATTATTGCAATAGCGGAATACCAAAGCAAAATCATTCCAATAATGACTCTGGGGAACCAGAATTTTCGTCATCTCTAACAACACTCGAATAAACTCGAAAGGGACTATCATTGCAGGTCACTCAATTCTGAATATTATGATCCCCCCAAAAAACACTTCGTGTAAACATCGCAAATATCATCCTACAGCAGCCGTAAAAAGTTATGATATCCACTTTCCCCGCCCGCCCTTTTCCCTTCCAGCTAAAGAGATGTCCTAGATTTCACAAGCACCGTACCCGTTTCGAAATCTCCCCTTGGCACCATAGCATTCATTTCCTAGGGGCATCAGACTTTATTCTGAAATTTTATCTCTGATGCGATTTGTCGGAATATCACAATCAATGTTGATTCCTGCGTTCTCGACCTGTACCACTACCGATGCAATAATTCAATATTTACTACGATGCCGCGGCAATTCATTTTATGAACATTTACCCGGGAGTTACGTCAATATTACGAGCCATGTACACGTCAAAACTGGATAAACCGCCTTCACCTTGAGGCTACGCCTTGATCATCAAGGACTGTACATTTTACGTGACTGCAAGAAACGAAACGGAAATTAAACGTAAAGTTTTATTATTTTATATGACGTACAGCAAGCCAAAGTATAAACGCCAGTTGCACGCGATTTAATTTTCTCTCGTTGAGAAAACCCAAAAGTGAATGTAACTGTCTAAAATTTAAATCGGGTGGTGGTTGATTTAAGTAATAATTTCGTGCCAATGTTTTCTGATTCTATTCTGTTCTGATGAGTAAAAGGTGAGTAATACAAGCAAAATTTGCTTATTTAATAAAGGTGCAGTTGCAAAAAAAAAACCACTTTAATTTTTGGTTCATCATTAGAGTCGATCAAGAATAAAATAATTCTTCAAAGTTTTTGGATTTAAGTTTAACGATACGCCGAATAACCAAGACTGCAAATTCTTTGCAACGGTTTATTATCTTTTTTGTGCAGATCACCCTTCTCTCTGGATCACCAAATGATTGAATAATTATTATAAATGATCATAAATTAGTAATAATCATTATCAAGAAGTGTAAATTACTAGTTATTATTAATGATTTTCAGTTATTAATAATTGTTATTAATTATAACCAATAATAATACTTATTAATATTTTTTAATAATGATTAATTATTAATAATAATTATTAATAGTAGTTAGTTATAATATTAGTCTTTCCATCTACCAAGTGGTATTATGAGTGTTCTCCGCATTGATCGGGATATTTTAGACGGTGCAGCTATAATGTTAGTAAAATTCATTGCTTTAATTCCTATGACTTCCAATGGAAACGTAACATAACACAATATTAACACTGAAAAAACGTCTCAATAATTTTTTTTTCTTCAAAAAAGTGGTAATTATTATGTTTAAGCCTTACTTCGGTGTCAAATTAAGATAATAAAGCACGGTCAATCTCATTCCACTCAAACTTTAATGCGTTAAAAGGTTCTCTTCAATATGTATTTTGGGACATAGGTAAGGCCGTTTGGGAGTAATTTATGAAACACGATTTATAGATTTTTTTACATTTTAGATTTACATTTATCTCATAGAAAGCCCATGTTAATTGGAGCGTTTTTATTCAGCATAAAATTTCCTATAAATCTTCATAACATAATATGTTATGAAGATTTATAGGAAATTTTATGATATTATTAATATATATTATTAATATCTTTGTTTCGTTTGGGGCCACTCTGTGTATACATAATATGTCTTTTTGTAGTGAACATATTTAGGAATAAGCTTTTTCGGAAATTCGAGTTTTAAAAATTTTGGACTGAGGACAATTCGCTAAAAAAAACTGATCAGTGTGAGAGAAAATCTTTCATGTCACCCTTCGGCGGGTTGACGGTCGTTTCGGCGGTCATTTTCTCGACGTCAGACACCTCGTGCGAACTGTTAGAGATTTTCAAAGGAAGTTTCAACAGTCAGTACGACCTAACAAAGTCCCTGGTAAGTTCACTTTGAGAAGTACACAAGGAGGAGTCGTTATTCGTGCAAAGTTCAAGGCTCACACTCAAAGGGGGAACACGGTAGCGACCTCAAATAAGACTCGCATCACTAGGCCAACAATTTATTGTCACTTTGTATAGAAGAAGACCTTTGGCGTTTTTTTTTTCCAGGGAGTAATGAACGTTGTGAGGGATTATCGCCTGCGGATAGGAGCTCTGACAGCAGCCGAAGGGATGCGAGAGAAGGACACGTCTCCGCGGAAGATGGTGCTCGGGGGTCCGGAAACTGTCGAATGTCAAACGACGATTACTGGCGAACCGGCAAGAGGAAACGGACGTTACGAGCGCGGAACGTGCGGAAGACGGAGCGCAAGCCCTCGACAGGGTTCTGTTTACCCGAAGGCGCCGTGTCACCCCGAGGGCGCCTCCACCGGCGCCAGCTCTTCCAGTTCTGACCTAGTCCCCTATGACCTGTCCTCGAAGGACCGAATGAGTCCTGCGTCCAGACCTCAGATTACCACGTAAGTACCTACCTATCAATTTTTATTGGTTTAATAATTATAGAATAATTATAGATTAATCATAGTCAATTGTAATCGCTGACATATAAAGAACTCTGCAAATTCTAGACACAACGATTTATTATCTTCTTGGAGCAGATCACCCTTCCGCCAAGAATGATAGATTATGAATTATCATTATTTATTGTTATTACGAAGTATGCAGTGTAAATTATCATACTAATTATCATAGTACTTAGTGTAAACTATTATTACTAGTTATTATTAATTAACTCGATATCTGAAATTACATGTCATCGCTGCGGGGGGTGTATTTTTCTTGGGCGATTCCAATGGTTTATTACCGAAGATAAACCATAAACAGATATATTATCATTTTCAAAAAATGATAATGACACAGATCCGTAATTAAATGAATTCGCGTAAGCATGGCCCGTAGTGACCAATTTTTTCCCCGAGTCTTTTGTTCCGAAATTAATTAAATCTCCACCGAAAAGGATGGCCCAGTTTTCTCCGCGACCGATTTTGTCTTTGAAATGGACCAGCTTTTCAACGGATCCACGTAGACTGTTTAATTTTGAATAGTAAGAGACCAGCTTCACCTCGCTACGTATGGTTCATTTCAGAGAATTGTACGGGTTTCTGGGGACAATTTGATGAAACTCACGTGATATAAATATGATCCTGCGCTCAAAAACCGCATTCATTCGTATTTCACTGGATCTTGGACTTGACTGAATTGGCGGCGAAGTGGTCTGGACGAAAGGGTCCTCTATACAGAAATACAAAGCCAATGTGTAGTAGGTAATTCCAGAGCGAATCTTCATAATGAAATCAGATTTTAAGTCAAAAGATGAACGGCATTAACGAGGGTTTTGAACGAGGTTTGAACGAGCGTTTTTGGTTACTAAATGAAGTAAAAGGTAAACGTAGAAATGACGGTTCATGCATCTCTAAGCAAGGCAGACTTTAATGCGCTACGGTACGGTTACTTATCCGTGTCTAATGTAGATCAAGAGTAGGAACTAAATAATGATCAAGAATCCAAATAGTCGTAGTTACTCGCCTTTTACATTTCAATTCCCGGTTGTGGTAACGTGAACAAGGTCCATATACGATAGTAACTTGAACGTTCGGTATGGCAGTACGTCCTGTAGTTTCATGTTGGTGTAACCTATGTTGCCAAATCGTTAGTAATAAAAGTATTTACTTACCTAATATCCTGATTTCAGCCTGAGTTCAGTTGTTTACCTGAATCATTGGCTGAGTTCAGGATATTCAGGATATTCAATAATTTTATTACTAACGATTTGTGTATACACAAGGAATTAATCCAGCCTGGAAGGTGGGCTATCCTGGAACTAATCTAGACAAGAAAACTACCTACTGGGAAAATCATGTTGACCACCTTATCAGTGGACTGTGATTATGAGCGCTTCGCCGGATGTGGTTAGTGCATACCTCGCTCCCCACTGAAAATCCTCACTGAGAGACGAGTTCCTTTATCTACCTCTCTGGGGCTTGGTAGTAAGCTGTCACATATTATAAACAACCGAGAATTGCGTCCTGAGGAGGATGCTAACTTTGGGCAAGTGACTCATAGAAATTTTGAAGCAGGATTTTGATAGTCCTCGTGTCCATTAAAGCAGAAATCCAGGCAACTCGTGTGAATAACTATAACTTGTTGGTTCGAAACTGCCAAAATTACCGTTGATCAGCTCAAGAACTAAGAGGTAGATGTAGTTTTCAATGGAATAAAAGCCGATCCGACAAATCACAGAAAATTGATCCGACAATTCTGTCATGTACTACACCGTTTCATGAAGAAGAGACATAACCATGAAATGAGAACCCTTGAAAATTATACTTCATCAAATAGTGACCGTAGCCTGGTTATTTCTATTGCTTAATCGAGACACTGAAGATTTTGATTTTACATAAATTCGTATGATATCACGGCCGTTATGGACAGTAAACTGTGGGCTTCCCGAACTTAATGAACCATTGAAATCGAAACCCCCCTCGATTTGTTGGTTTACGTTTAAAGATACGTAGATTCAGAAAATCGAAT
Source organism: Stenodema calcarata (assembly GCA_963920205.1). Taxonomy (NCBI): domain Eukaryota; kingdom Metazoa; phylum Arthropoda; class Insecta; order Hemiptera; family Miridae; genus Stenodema; species Stenodema calcarata. The sequence continues at coordinate 40,604,120 of OY986050.1, forward strand.
TAAAAAAATTCGTCCATCCGTCGTAAGCTGTCCGCGACACATTGCCTAGTTAGCGTAGTGTAATGTATAGCAGTGTACAGTAAGTACTTCATATTAATTATTGATAATTAATGATAATTCATAATAATAATTTTCAGTCATTTAGTGATCTATACAGAAGGGTGGTCTGCACAAAGAACATAATTAACCGTTGTGTCAAGAATTTGCAGGTTTTTTTGTTTGTTTGTTTGTGATAATTGTTTGATATTTTGTAAATCGATGTTTGAATTGGGGAAAACGGGTTGTTTGATGTTAACAGGGAAGAAGAGCAGCCGCTGGACCTGCGGGTCGAACGGAAGAAAGTCAAACTGGAGGACGAAAACCAGAACCTTATTTTGGGGCCGATGTCAAGGTCTCCGATGTCCCAGTGCGATTCGGACGACGGCGTCGACGAAAACGGTCGTCTGAACGGTCACGACGGGCGCCATTACGCCGTTTCGGAAGCGTCACCGTCACCGCCTCCGTCCGGACCCGGACCGCCACCTTCGTTTGTGTTCGGGCCGCCCGGAGGTCCACTTCCCCTTCATCCGGCTGTCCTAGAGTCGATGTACCGCGAGAATTTGTATCCCCCGTCCAACTTCATCAGCAGGTAAGTCCTCCTAAACGCTATCAATCCCCAGTCATAACAAAGGTTGTAATAGTTGAATCGAATGGTAAAGTTATGTTTCAATTTTATTGTACAGATCGTACCCATTTCTCAACCATTCGCGACCGCCTCCGAGCGCCGCCAAATCACTCGTGGACAGCGTTTCCGCCGTTCTCGGCACCCCGGCGCCGCATCTCAAGTCAAAGGACCGCTACGCCTGCAAGTTCTGCGGGAAAGTAACTACTCAACCGATATCTACTACGATTATTACCATAACTAAACCAAACGCATTTTGACGAAAAGTATCATCTAACATAGAAGGAGTTTCAAGTATTTCCGAGTATTTTTCGAACCCAACTCGCTGTTTTGGTCCATTTAAATTGTACAGCTAACCTGGTATCGCTGATCGGATAATCATGCGTCTGAGTCAAAATTGAAACGTTCATAAGACCTCAAAACTTAAACACGCAATCAAATTGTCACATCAAAATTCAAGTAAGATGATAATGATTGTAATGATACAATAATAAAAATGAAATGGTTAAAAGTTTCCAAAAACCCAAGAATTGCGTAATTTCTAGTGTTGCCGGACCAGTGCTACAGAAAGTCGCCACCGGATGGTGCAAAAGTCGCAAAAAATCGCACGCCCTCAAATCGCACAAAATTGCAAGAGCTTTAAAAAAATAGCCCAAATTCGAGACTTTTTCATTGTGAGAAGATGACCCTTGTCATGATTTTGTACAGATATTGCAGAAATAAGAAAAGCAGTGCAAATTTACGTCTTGATTTATTCAACTGGTTGAATGAAATAGAGCAGTAGAACCTATCCTTTTTAACGTTGGTTTTAATTTGTTTTATTTAATAAAACAAACGTTAAAACGGATAGGTTATGTCAGTAAGATTGCTAACCTTTCAAAGCAGCTTCCTACTCCCATGAATACTTCTTTTCGTATTTCAAATGCCACCTTCAATTCCAATTACTCCAAATTCTTTCAAAACCAAACTTTGATGGCACAAATGCTCCTTTGCCTTCTTGTAACGCACCGAAAACAACCGACAAAACACGAACGAAATCCAGGAGTGGTAGATTCGGTATTTCCAACCCTCCCGTGATAACAAATAACGGTCAATATTTGAAAAATTGTACCTGGCGCAAGAAATAGCCCAATTTGCGACTTCGTCTCATAAAAAATAGCCCAAATTGCGACTTGTCGCAAATGGTACTTTTTGGTCGCAGAAAGGCAACAAAAAAAGCCCACTTTGCGATAAAACGCACAATCTGGCAACACTGGTAATTTCGTTGATAAATTCGGCATTTTCAGTGAAGCATCAACATGATATTACCTACTCATTTTTCCAAATTTTTCAGGAGAGACAAAAAACTACGAAATTTACGTCGCCTTACATGCTGAGTTGCCTCGCCACAACATCTGACTTATAGCATGTTGGTTTTCAAACTTAATTATATCCTGTTCGCTACACAGTCAATAATTTCCCAGGGAGTCGTTTTTTTTTTTTTTTTTTTGAGAAACTGACTTCTTCAGTCGATCGGGCGCGAAAATTTGAATAAGGCATGGTGCCAAACTCATTTTGGCGAAAAATGTACTCGTACTTATAGCATGTTGCTGTTTCACCGACGAAATTCTGTCAGTCTAAACGTCTTGTCCAATTTCCGTATGGATATGTAATCGCCGGGAAGGTGATGTTTAGAATCAAGTTGCCAGGATTTAAGTTATCTCGAATGATTAGTTTAATTCTATAGGTAGGTACAAAGTAAACCAAAATTGACCAATCTGTTACAGGTTTTCCCGAGATCGGCAAACCTGACGCGCCACCTGAGGACTCACACGGGCGAGCAGCCGTACAAATGCAAATACTGCGACCGTTCGTTTTCGATATCTTCGAACCTTCAAGTGAGTCAAGTAACAGCTCAGTACGACCAATTTTCAAACAGAAACGATCTGAGCGGTAAAAGTGACAAGTTTTTTTTTCGTTTTTGGTTTTGGTTTATTATCTTCGATAATGAACCATTGGAATCGCCCAAAGAAAAAATTTTTTTAACCCCCCCTCAAAATTTGTTGGTTTACGTTTCAAGATACGTAGATTCAGAAAATCGAATAAAAAAAAATCCGTCCGTCCGCCGTACGCCGTACGCCGTACGCCGTACGCCGTACGCCGTCCGCCGTCCGCGCCACTTTGCCCAGTTAGCGTTGAGTTAAAATTACGAAATTTTTTTTATGGGTTTCGACCAACCCCACAATGGTCCTCGAAACTTTTCATAACCCTAGGTCAAGGGGAAGGGGTTCAAAACGAATTTTGAAAATTTGAAAATCTCATATCTCGAAAAATTCATATGGAACGGTATGTTTTTTATTTCATATTTAGATAGAGTTTGTTCCGTAGAATTTTTTAAGACCATCCGCAGCTTTGTACGACCAGCCGTTCGTTCACAATGACGGCTCAAAGATTGTGCCTCACTACACGATCGTGACTCAAACTGTTGAAATACAGGTCCATTTTCATACTAACAAGCTCTTTGGAACATCATATGGCTTAAGTGATGTCGAGTTTGTTGTTCTGAGGTGCGTTTCGTGCTACGGAAATGAAGGTAATTTCGAATGTTTGTTGGTAGGTACTTCTTTTATAGAAAAATTATTACCGACGTAGTAGTAAAAACCCCAGAATTATATCGTATTAATTAATCATAATTAATAATGATTATTATTAATAATAAATACGAATTATTAATACCTAACAATAAATTATAATAATTTTCACTAGGTACTTGATAAAATTGATAATAATAATTAATCTAACATTTAGGATCTAGACATTTAAACCTAGTGATCTAGACAGAAAAGTGATCTGTACAAAGAAGATAATGAACCGTTGTGTCAAGAATTTGCAGAGTTTTGGTTTATTATCTTCGATAATGAACCATTGGAATCGCCCAAAGAAAAAAAAATTTTAACCCCCCCTCAAAATTTGTTGGTTTACGTTTCAAGACACGTAGATTCAGAAAATCGAATAAAAAAAAATCCGTCCGTCCGCCGTACGCCGTCCCCCGTCCGCCGTCCCCCGTCCGCCGTCCCCCGTCCGCCGTCCGCCGTCCGTGGCACTTTGCCCAGTTAGCGTTGAGCTAAAATTACGAAATTTGGTTTCTGGGTTTGGACCAGCCCCACAATGATCCTCGAAACTTTTCATAACCCTAGGTCAAGGGGAAGGGGTTCAAAACGAAATTTAAAATTTCGACAATGTCATATCTCAAAATATTTAACTGAAACGTGTAATTTCCAGTTCACTTTTGAATGACCTGAAAAATTACGAATCTTTTAAGACCAATTGGATTTTTGTGCGACCAGCCGTTCGTTCACAGTGAGCGCGCAAAGGTTTAGGAAAAACACTAATCTTTCGCGTCGAAAACGGCCGTTATGTGACCCAACCCTCAGACGCCCAGAATAAAACTACCTTTTGTCATCTTCCCGGTAAACTACAGTCTAGAAATTTTAACCGTGAGTCGGGGATAGACCACATTGCAATATTTACTCGGTTTCTCATCTGTAAAATTGTTTAAATAATACCTTTTTGTTTAAACAAATTAAATTTTGATGATGAGCTAGATACTTGAAATTTTAAATATAGGTCAGAAATGGATGACATTTCAATATTCACTCGGTTTGTATGACATGGTATGAGTATGGTAAGGTATATTATTGTATGTATGATTTAGTACAGTATGATAAGACAGAAAAGAAATTCGTATGGTATGGTATGAGTACGGTGAGAATATGGTATGGTGCCGATTTGCAACACAGTCTGGTATAGACAGAAGGGTGATCTGCACAAGGAAGATAATAAACCGTTGTGTCAAGAATTTGCAGAGTTTTTTTTTGGTATTTACAGAGGCACGTCAGGAACATCCATAACAAAGAAAAGCCCTTCAAGTGTCCAACGTGCGAAAGGTGTTTCGGGCAACAGACGAATTTGGACCGGCACTTGAAAAAACACGATCCGGACTTACATTTGTCAGATTCATCTCCTCGTAAGTCCCATTTAGGTACTTATCATACTTTTGTAGTATTATTTATGTACCTACCTCTTCCGGCTACACAATGAAATACGAGTATTAAAACACTAGAAATAAGGTTGAAACATCTGGTGCGTGGCTCAAAAGTATATTCCTCACTCACATATTGGATACAAGTACTAACAGGTTCGTTTCAGGCCGGGCAAGAGTTCATGCACCAGTTCAGACCTAAAAGTGGAGGAAGAGTTTTTTTTTAAATTTGTTTATTGGCTTCATGCATAGCCTATGCGGCCGCACCTTTTGGCTGTGCTGAAGTCATTGGGTGTATTTGGGTCTTTCTTGAGTAGGATATCGAGTTATCTCAGCGAGCGGGAGCTGATGGTTCGTGTAAAGCACACATTGTCGCCTCCCTTTACTGCGTCCTCTGGAATCCCCCAGGGAAGTCACATGGGGCCGCTTTTCTTTTTGCTTGTGATCAACAGTGTGGTAAAAAGTATACACCCAGGTGTGCAGTGCTTGCTGTTTGCTGACGATCTGAAGCTCTTCTACCATGTGATTTCTACGAATGACTGTGAGACCCTGCAGGGAGCCCTGCGTTGCTTGGAGGAGTGGTGCTCCGCGAACTTCCTCTTCTTGAACCTGTCTAAGTGCTCCGTTGTCACCTTCAACCGTACTGCTCAACCCCTGTTGTACGCCTATACCTTGTGTGGTTCTGATCTCCAGAGGCTGGATGAGGTGGTTGATCTTGGTGTGCGCTGTGACGGGAGGCTCACTTTCTCGGGGCATATTGATGGCATTGCGGGACGAGCTCTGAGAGCCTTGGGGTTCCTCAAAAGGAATACCCGCGAATTCTGCAGCGTGAATGCCCTGGTTGTTCTTTACAAGGCTTTAGTTCTACCCCTCCTGGAATATGCATCCCCGGTATGGACACCCTGCTATGCAGTGCACAAATACACGTTGGAGAGAGTGCAGAACAAATTTCTTCGATATGTGGCGTATAAGCTTGGCATTGCTTCAACCGATGTGAACTACGAATACCTACGTGGAGTTTGCCGTTTGCTGCCCCTTGATAAGCGTCGTTGCATGGCTGACCTCACTTTGCTGTTTAAACTCTTAAACATTCTGGTCTCCTGCCCTGTTCTTCTATCCAGAATTAATCTCCGGGTTCCACGGTTGTCTGCACGTTCTCCGCCGCTGTTTGGTGTTCCTTTCTCGCCAACAAATTACCAGCTCAACCGCCCCCTTCGTCGTATCCCGAGAACTGCAAATCTCTTGTTGAATTTGAATCCAGATTTTGACTTTTTTAATGATTCCCTCTCGAAGTTGAAGACTGTAGTCTGCAATACCCCTAGTGCCGTCCTATAGTAATTTACCCATTTTTCTTATCCGTGGTGCCTAAATTGTAAAGTTTTTATCATTTCTTCCTTTTCCATAATCATATTTCAATTTTGTATAATCTGTCTGTATCACTGACCATTAATGTAATTGGGCTTGCCCGTAATAATGAAATAAATAAACAATAACATAACAAATTAAATGATATAAGATAAGAATGATTAAATGATATAAAATAAGAAAAAAAATCAATGAATCGATATAATTAAGTAAAACGCACTCTTTCTGGTTCACAGCTTAATAGCACTGTCGCGAACAAAGTTCGCATCGTATACTTCTATTTTTTCTGATGCGAGAATCAAATTTAAGTTGAACGGGCGAGGTAAGAACTCTCCAACCCTCTCAAAAAATTCGCAGCGACGGTCCTGATGTAGTAGACACAACATCATCTTGTGCTCCGCAATCCAAGCAGAGTTCCTCCTCAAGGAAGAGTTCATTAACTTTTCAATTCAGTTTTCGGGCTTCATCAGCTCAGTGACGCACAGAACGCACTAGAATGAGCATAAAAATTATAATTAATAAATTCGATTCATAAATAATCGAATACATGATTGTATTTTTTTTTGGGTCTGGTACGCTATTTTGTATTTTTTGGGTCTGGGTCTGGCAATATGCAATTTTTTCCAAAAAAAACAAAAAAACAACGGTATTTTGAAGGAAGGCGGGTTCAGTGGTGCCACTAGAACCTTACTAAAATCATTTTCCTTTTCCTCAAAACTGGTCACAATGGGTTAACACCCACTCTCAAAATACAAAAGTTTTCAAGTGGTCAGATGAGGGTATAATCAATTTTAACCGTACTGTCTTGTTTTTCTGATCTGTCCATCTGGTGTTCCTAGATATAAGGCCAACAAGTCTCAGATGGCATGTGTAACGTCACGGATACTGCTGCAAATAAGAACAAATCGGTCGTTGCCAGGCCTTAGTTGGCCTTGGTTTCGACGCGTTGTATGGTTGGCTGCATTGCAAGGCAGCTGCCCGATCAGCTGAGTCTCTTTGCTGTGTAATTCCTTCAATATTTCGCTAAATTTGGAGTAGCGATTTAAGCGTGATAGCATCAATTTTGCAACTTTTACAAGAGGAAAGTTTAGTTTTACTTAGAGGTATACAGTAATTATGACGCTATGCATAAGGCTACCTTTGCGGTAATACGTGGTTGTCCTGTATATCACGCAACAAAAGCACACCATCATAATTAGGTCGTGAATTGAGAAATGAATTAATTTCAACGGGAATTAATTGACCATGAAATAACCTCATTGAGTTTTGATGACTTTTCACATCATAGTGATTAATTCTTATTTCCTTATTCCACATCATAGTGATTCTTAATTCTTATTTCCAGATTCCATATTCCATCATAACATCATATAACATAACATAATAACATCATATAACATTATAACATCATATTAATTCTTATTTCCATATTCCACATCATAGTGATTCCATATTCCACATATAGTAATTCTTATTTCACATCATAGTGATTAATTCTTTATTAACCGCATTGAGTTTTGATGACTTTTCACATCATAGTGATTAATTCTTATTTCCAGCCAACGGCCCGAGGTACATCAAGGAGGAGGCTTCGTATTTTGAAGAGATCCGATCTTTCATGGGCAAGGTACGTGAGACGCAATGGGTAGATGAAAATCAGTGACATAACCAGACATGCTGTATGACTTTCATGAGTGAATTTCCCACTCGAAAAAACCCTAATAACTATACCCTCACTCCCCTCCGCTTCATTTTTATTAGGTACCTACCACGTTCATATTAGCTGCGCTTCGTGTCTGTCTGTCCGGGTGGAATTTCGCAATCAAGTTTAAACTAACTTCCCAATGCAGCCGTTGAGACTTGAAATTTTGAACGTAGGTCAGAACTCGATGACAATTTAATATTCACTTGGTTTCTTGACAGATACAATATTTGTTTGAACAAATTAAAATTGGCTAATGAGAAAGTGACTTCAAATTTTAAACATGGGTCGAGGATGGATAATAATGGAATATTCACTGGGCTTCTTGTCTGTAAAATTGTTTAAACATTATTAAATAATGTTTGTTCAAACAAATTAAATTTGACTGATGAGGTAGAGATTTTTTTAGATATAGGTCGGTACCGGCAAGTAGTTGGATGGTGGGCAATGCAAAACTGCAGAATCTTTATGATTAGTTTATACTTTTTAGTCGGTTTCAAAAACGTGGTAAATTTTATTTTTTTATTTTTGAATTCATTTTGGTTTATTATCTTCGATAATGAACCATTGGAATCGCCCAAAGAATAAAAAATTTTAACCCCCCCTCAAAATTTGTTGGTTTACGTTTCAAGATACGTAGATTCAGAAAATCGAATAAAAAAAAATCCGTCCGTCCGCCGTACGCCGTCCGCCGTCCGCCGTCCGCCGTCCGCCGTCCGCCGTCCGCGCCACTTTGCCCAGTTAGCGTTGAGCTAAAATTACGAAATTTGGTTTCTGGGTTTGGACCAGCCCCACAATGATCCTCGAAACCTTTCATAACCCTAGGTCAAGGGGAAGGGGTTCAAAACGAATTTTGAAATTTTGAAAATTCCATATCTCGAAAAATTCCCATCAAATGGTATGTTTTTATTTCATATTTAGATAGAGTTTGTTCCGTAGAATTTTTTAAGACCATCCGCAGCTTTGTACGACCAGCCGTTCGTTCACAATGACGGCTCAAAGATTGTGCCTCACAACTCGATCGTGACTCAAATTGTTGAAATACAGGTCCATTTTCATACTAACAAGCTCTTTGGAACATCATATGGCTTAAGTGATGTCGAGTTTGTTGTTCTGAGGTGTGTTTCGTGCTACGGAAATGAAGGTAATTTCGAATGTTTGTTGGTAGGTACTTCTTTTATAGAAAAATTATTACCGACGTAGTATTAAAAACCCCAGAATTATATCGTATTAATTAATCATAATTAATAATAATAATTATTAATAATGAATACAAATTATTGATACCTAACAATAAATTATAATAATTTTCTCTAGGTACTTGATAAAATGTTAATAATTAGTGATAATTGATAATAATAATTAATCTAACATTTAGGATCTTGACATTTAGACCTAGTGATCTAGACAGAAGGGTGATCTGCACAAGGAAGATAATAAACCGTTGTGTCAAGAATTTGCAGAGTTTTTGGTTTATTATCTTCGATAATGAACCATTGGAATCGCCCAAAGAAAAAATTTTTTTAACCCCCCCTCAAAATTTGTTGGTTTACGTTTCAAGATACGTAGATTCAGAAAATCGAATAAAAAAAAATCCGTCCGTCCGCCGTACGCCGTACGCCGTCCGCCGTCCGCCGTACGCCGTCCGCCGTCCGCGCCACTTTGCCCAGTTAGCGTTGAGTTAAAATTACGAAATTGTTTTTATGGGTTTCGACCAACCCCACAATGGTCCTCGAAACTTTTCATAACCCTAGGTCAAGGGGAAGGGGTTCAAAACGAATTTCGAAAATTTGAAAATCTCATATCTCGAAAAATTCATATAGAACGGTATGTTTTTTATTTCATATTTAGATAGAGTTTGTTCCGTAGAATTTTTTAAGACCATCTGCAGCTGTGTACGACCAGCCGTTCGTTCACAATGACGGCTCAAAGATTGTGCCTCACCACACGATCGTGAATCAAACTGTTGAAATACAGGTCCATTTTCATACTAACAAGCTCTTTGGAACATCATATGGCTTAAGTGATGTCGAGTTTGTTGTTCTGAGGTGCGTTTCGTGCTACGGAAATGAAGGTAATTTCGAATGTTTGTTGGTAGGTACTTCTTTTATAGAAAAATTATTACCGCCGTAGTATTAAAAACCCCAGAATTATATCGTATTAATTAATCATAATTAATAATAATAATTATTAATAATAAATACGAATTATTAATACCTGACAATAAATTATAATAATTTTCACTAGGTACTTGATAAAATTGTTAATAATTAGTGATAATTGACAATAATAATTAATCTAACATTTAGGATCTAGACATTTATACCTAGTGATCTAGACAGAAGGGTGATCTGTACAAAGAAGATAATGAACCGTTGTGTCAAGAATTTGCAGAGTTTTTTTTTTAATGTTGAAAAGTTTAAAACGCGAATTCAAACATGACCATCCACCGAACGTCAAACCCAGCTTGAAGCCCTCCTTGAAAGTCAAACTTAATCAATTTTGGTTCAATGCTTAATCAATTTTGGTCGATAGCTTTGATCGACGAGGTAATATGTCTATTACCATTCATTACAATAATATTTTAAGAAAAATTAAACAACTATTACAACAATGGTACTTACTTATTATTAAATTTCAAAGCGAAATGTGGTCATTTTCTGACTTTAGGTGACTTCAAGGGCGCCCTCAGTGTCGCCGAGCGGAGCCAGCTGATCTACTGACCTCAGCAGCTCGCCATCGGTGAAAACAGTACGAGTGAAGTCTTGAAGAAAAAACCGTCATGAGAAAGTGGTATCAGTGTGAAAGACACAAGTGATCTACTTCGGATGAGAAAAGTGATCCTGTAAGATCAGTGAACTGTTTCATATTCGAATAACCAGTTATATAACCAGTTAATGCTGACTAAGCAAACTCGTGAACGGCTAAACCAAGCTGGATTTGTTACCTATTACATTTGTAATACAAGTACTACAAAAAATTAGATTTTAAGCTGTAAAGTTTTAATGTTCCCTAACTATCTTGACTGAGGGTTCTTTCTTTTCAATTGTAAAATGAGATATCCATGATGGATTTGACGACTCGTCCAAAAAACACAATAAATTGTTTAATAAATGTTAAAGGCGGTGAATGAGCGTCGAATAATTAGTATTATATATTTTTGTAATGATTGGACGAAGATCTGTTTGTTGTATACCAGTTTATTCTTAAAAATGAATGAAAGAGTTTGTCTACGTGTGCAATTTACAACCGTGATCAAGTACGTGATTTTTGTTAACAAAGAAGAAGAGGAAAAAATTATCCTGTAACAAATGCTGGTGATGTGCTGTCGATATTATTTGAACCAAAAGAAACTCAGCCGTTGAAGTTGATTTACTTTTAGTATTGATTTTACTCCGTTGCTCAACTCAATTAATGATTAGCGGATGTCAAACATGAACGCAATAAAAATTTTGTACAGTACTTTCATCAATCGATCGGTCCTGATAAAGTGATCTCATGACATACCGCGGAGAAAGGAATGAATGTCTACTTTTCGAATATAAGCCTTTTAATATTATGACTCAAAGCTGTACCATTGTTGAACACACATTTGACAGTAAATAATAGCAATTTATATAAATTAGCAGCATCTGTGAACCACCACTGCCAATGTGTCTTGTCATACGTGAAACATCAACACTGCCCCTTTAGGATATTTTTGTGCAATGAGAATTTATGTAGAAAAACAATATACTAATTTATGATGATTGGAGAATTTTGTTCCTTTACCAAAAAGGACCAGCTCAACAATGAGATTGTCGATGTTACCTGCTCTCTTTTTAATAAATGTTTTAATATTTTCTAGCTGATAGAAGAGAATTATTTGATTGTTCATTTTACTAGATCAGAGTTTTATCGTATCTGTTATTTCCTTCTTTTATTTTTCATGTATAGACTAGATTTAAATAAATCGATTCAATAAATTTTAAATAAAAGGATAAAAATATGTTTAAAGAAAAGAAAAATTGTTGAAAGAAAATCATCGCTCAAATGAAAATAAAATTTCGGTTTTTGGATGAGATAGTAATTTGTTCATATCCCTATTCCATTCCTTGTATGGCAATATATTATAAATTTGTGTGAGATGTTTGTAAAAATTCACGAATAAAGATACCAAACACGTATTTCTACTGGCATTAGAAAATGGATCTGAATTGGTTTGAAAATCGATTCAGAAATCAAACATCCATGCGGTACGTTACCAAATACGTATTTCTACGGGTAGCAGAAGTAACCAACTTGACTTGTGTTGTCTTGATTCGAAAATTGATTCAGAAATCCAAAATCCATAGAGAACGACACCAAAAACGTCTTTTAACAGCGTTACCATCAGGCAACCAACGTGACTTGTACTGAGCTCGTCCAAAAGTTGAGTCTAAAAATCGATTCAGAAATTTAAGATCCACGAAAACGACTCCACAACGTATTTTAACTGGCATTAACACCGTCATCAACGTTGGTACCGTTACACTAGATCTATGTGGCTTCAGAAGGGAAGTCTATCTACCTTCTCCATCAACAACTAGCGACTAGAAAAAATTTTGTTGGATAAATTGAGAAAAAGTTTTGCGTGGTTACATTACTATCTTGGATTTTCTATATTCATTTCCAATGATTTTCCCTTATTGTTTGCCCTTTTTTGCACGTTTCAACTCGCAAATTTGCAAAACATTATTCCAGCATCAACAACAGCAATGCAGGCAAGTATTAGGTATACTATATTATATTTCGAGGGTCTCACGGCAACTTCCCACATCGTGATTTGGGCGATTTTTCAGCAGAGCCAAAAAACCATCTGCCATTGACTATGTTTACTGAGTAATTCACTAATATAAATCGTGAGATTTGGTGTTACCTAACTTAGGTACCTCACTTATACTTGGATAGATCGATCCGCCGGGGGAAGGACGATTCGAATGGTATGCATAACCCCTTTTGGCCAAAAGTGACGATGTGGGGTGTTGCTGTGAGACCCTCGATTTGTGTACCTATGTGTCATTCCGGACGATAACTCTCGATAGAATTGAGATAAAAAGTCTAAATTTGGACAAAAAATCCGTCTTGGCAATCGAATGGCTAATTTCCCAGATGGCCAGAATCGGGCCACTCTAAGGGGGGGGGGGGGTTAGGGGGAAAAATTACCCACAATTTTCCAAAATGAAACATCCTGACAAGTGACTCCTCATTTTAAAGGTTTTTTTTATGCTGAACACGATGGTGAACATATTATATTCTTGTAGGGCTCGTCAAGATCTGTCTGCCTCGAAATCGAATTTTTCGACTTGTCACACTCCTCTTCTTGAGGTGCGATATTTTGAGGAGATGTGGTATTGTTGAACATGTAAAATGAAAAGGTTACTCCCCAAATTGGCACGTTCATTCATGCTGCACCGCTGTTTAAACAGAAGTCATTTCCCATTTCTGCTTGTAGACCAATATTCTCGCCCACCTCTCGAAATAACTGTGAAGTTGGGAAAGTGGAGCCAGGGAACAAATTATCACAACGCCAGACTCCGTCGGCCCGTTGACGCTGTGGAAATAGTTTACGAAGAGGAAGATTACCTCACAGCTCTCCATCTCCCCGTGAATAATTACTCTTTGAGAAATCAATTCTCAGGCGTTAATTCGGATGATGCCCCTTAGCGCTGGGCACGCTATCATCAGACCTATCAAACGCCTGAGACTACGCAATAAACACGGTCCGCAGATGGGATAACCCCCAAACAAGGGAGGGACCACGACGACCCGCCGTTGATTCATATTTGAATTTTCAATTATTGGTCAATTTTCGCGCGGCATCTTGACCCAGATACATAACTGATGACATGTCGCGGGATTTGAACGAAACCAAAATAAAAATAAAAAAAAAAACCTTCTCACTTGACGAGTTAAAGTAGAAAGGAAGGTCTTCTATTCGGGGTGTGGTTTCCTTCAAAACTCCTCATCACCTGACAGGCGGGCAGGGAGTGTTGAGTGTAAACACGAAGTAGCCTACTCTGTCGAATTACTCGACGTCCTAAAAGACTCGCTCGATCCGCCTGCCTAAATCGAACGACAGTCAGGGGCCACGTACCGCACATAGTTGATTACTGTTCGAAGAAAGTACGTAGTTGGACGAGCTTCAAAATGATTGAAACATGAATTGTCCAACACTTTTTGACTAACACTTGGTACCATTTCGAATCCATAACGAGTTTTGGTTTATTATCTTCGATAATGAACCATTGGAATCGCCCAAAGAAAAAATTTTTTTAACCCCCCCTCAAAATTTGTTGGTTTACGTTTCAAGATACGTAGATTCAGAAAATCGAATAAAAAAAAATCCGTCCGTCCGCCGTACGCCGTCCGCCGTACGCCGTCCGCGCCACTTTGCCCAGTTAGCGTTGAGTTAAAATTACGAAATTTTTTTTACGGGTTTCGACCAACCCCACAATGGTCCTCGAAACTTTTCATAACCCTAGGTCAAGGGGAAGGGGTTCAAAACGAATTTTGACATTTTGAAAATTCCATATCTCGAAAAATTCATATAGAACGGTATGTTTTTTATTTCATATTTAGATAGAGTTTGTTCCGTAGAATTTTTTAAGACCATCCGCAGCTTTATAGGACCAGCCGTTCGTTCACAATGACGGCTCAAAGATTGTGCCTCACAACACGATCGTGACTCAAACTGTTGAAATACAGGTCCATTTTCATACTAACAAGCTCTTTGGAACATCATATGGCTTAAGTGATGTCGAGTTTGTTGTTCTGAGTTGCGTTTCGTGCTACGGAAATGAACGTAATTTCGAATGTTTGTTGGTAGGTACTTCTTTTATAGAAAAATTATTACCGACGTAGTATTAAAAACCCCAGAATTATGTCGTATTAATTAATCATAATGAATAATAGTTATAAATAATAATAAATACGAATTATTAATACCTAACAATAAATTATAATAATTTTCACTTGATAAAATTATTAATAATTAGTGGTAATTCATAATAATAATTAATCCAACATTTAGGATCTAGACATTTCGACCTAATGATCTAAACAGAAGGGTGATCTGTACAAAGAAGATAATGAACCGTTGTGTCAAGAATTTGCATAGTTTTTGGTTTATTATCTTCGATAATGAACCATTGGAATCGCCCAAAGAAAAAATTTGTTTAACCCCCCCTCAAAATTTGTTGGTTTACGTTTCAAAATACGTAGATTCAGAAAATCGAATTAAAAAAAACTCTGCAAATTCTTGACACAACGGTTTATTATCTTCCTTGTGCAGATCACCCTTCTGTCTATACCAGACTGTGTTGCAAATCGGCACCATACCATATTCTCGCCGTACTCATACCATACCATACGAATTTCTTTCCTATCATACCATACTGTACTATAACAAATCATACATACAATAATATACCATACCATACTCATACCATGTCATACAAAAAAGTGAATATTGAAATGTCATCCATTTCTGACCTATATTTAAAATTTCAAGTATCTAGCTCATCATCAAAATTTAATTTGTTTAAACAAATAGGTATTATTTAAACAATTTTACAGACAAGAAACCGAGTGAATATTGCATTGTTATCCAGTTCTGACCTATTTTTAAAATTTCAAGTCAATAGCTCATCATCAAAATTTAATTTGTATTATTACAAAAAGGTATTATTTAAACAATTTTACAGATGAGAAACCGAGTAAATATTGCAATGTGGTCTATCCCCGACTCACGGTTAAAATTTCTAGACTGTAGTTTACCGGGAAGATGACAAAAGGTAGTTTTATTCTGGGCGTCTGAGGGTTGGGTCACATAACGGCCGTTTTCGACACGAAAGTTTAGTGTTTTTCCTAAACCTTTGCGCGCTCACTGTGAACGAACGGCTGGTCGCAAAAAAATCCAATTGGTCTTAGAAGATTCGTAATTTTTCAGGTCATTCAAACGTGAACTGAAAATTACACGTTTCATGAGAATTGTTAAAGATATGACATTGTCGAAATTTCAAAGTTCGTTTTGAACCCCTTCCCCTTGACCTAGGGTTATGAAAAGTTTCGAGGACCATTGTGGGGCTGGTTCAAACCCAGAAACCTAATTTCGTAATTTTAACTCAACGCTAACTGGGCAAAGTGGCGCGGACGGCGTACGGGGGACGGCGTACGGCGGACGGACGGATTTTTTTTTATTCGATTTTCTGAATCGACGTGTCTTGAAACGTAAACCAACAAATTTTGAGGGGGGGTTAAAATTTTTTTTTCTTTGGGCGATTCCAATGGTTCATTATCGAAGATAATAAACCAAAATCCGTCCGTCACCCGTACGCCGTCCGTGCCACTTTGCCCAGTTAGCGTTGAGCTAAAATTACAAAATTTGGTTTCTGGGTTTGGACCAGCCCCACAATGATCCTCGAAACTTTTCATAACCCTAGGTCAAGGGGAAGGGGTTCAAAACGAACTTTGAAATTTCGACAATGTCATATCTCTAAAAATTCTCTTGAAACGGTGTAATTTTTAGTTCACTTTTGAATGACCTGAAAAATTACGAATGTTTTAAGACCAACTGGATTTTTTTGCGACCAGCCGTTCGTTCACAGTGACCGCGCAAAGGTTTAGGAAAAACACTAAACTTTCGCGTCGAAAACGGCCGTTATGTGACCCAACCCCCAGACGCCCAGAATAAAACTACCTTTTTTCATCTTCCCGGTAAACTACAGTCTAGAAATTTTAACCGTGAGTCGGGGAGAGACCACATTGCAATATTCACTCGGTTTTTTTTAATGCATTTATTGAAATTAATTTTTTTTCAATTTCAATTCGAATTCATTTATTCACAATATTGCCTGGTAGGCTAATGTGGGGAGGGAGTAGTGTTTGTGTCAGTAATATTTTTGTGTTAGTCAGTATGGGGAATGTTCGTCATCTTGGGGATGATCCAATGTGGGAGTTGTTCGCTCGGTAGAACACGGCCGTCCCACCTCAGTCCTGCAGACCACGAGTGGAGTGGAGGACTTTCAATCAAGAAGTTTCAATCGAAAAGTTGAAATCTTGTGGTGGTTACAAATTACGATACTAATTACCACTCCCCACTCGACAATACATCCAAATTTGAAATCGAGTGGACCTTCAAGAAGAACAATTGTCAACTCAAATAGTCGTAAAGTCGAAAGAAGTTGACTTCAAATCGGCTCGAGGTGTTTATTTGTAATCGAATGGACCTTCAAGAAGAGCAATTGTCAACTCAAATACGTCGTAAAACTGGAAGGAAGTTGACTCCAAATCGACTCGAGGTGTTCCTTTGAAATCGAGTGGACCTTCAAAAAGAGCAATTGTCAACTCAAATATGTCGTAAAACTTGAAAGAACTTGAAGAAATTATTGTCAACCCAAATACGCCGTAAAACTCGGAAAAAGTTGACTTAGAATCGATTAGAGGTGTTTATTTGAAATCCAATCCAATCCGAATTCGCTTGGAAATCGAATGATCTCGTAATTTTTTTTTCATTTCATTCTTGAATCGGGCCAATGACGTGCATGTTTGTATAATATACAAATTATTATAAATATTATGCTCTTTTAAGGCGTTATATAGTTTCGCACCTCTATAGTCAAAGGCTGGTCGACCACGAAGTGATCTTCTAAGGCATCACTAAAGAGCATCGGTTTGTAGATCGTATTATACCCTCATTATGGAAAGTCAATTCACCGTCTCGCACTAGTTTATTCGTTACTTACACACTGGTTAAAACACTAGTTTACACTAGTATTTTTTCTATCAAGTCTGCTAGTGGATGGACCCCCATTTCCTACACAGAATGGCGCTCAAATTGCAAAAGAATTGCCAAAAAACCAAGTAGATATTGGAACCTTGAAATTTTAAGACCTGCTTGGCCGAAAAATGGGTGGAATGGTCGAACATCTTTCTCTTTTTTCGACTCGGGAATCTTGAAAATTGTAATTGAAGAGTACTGAAAATAAAACGGTACATTGAGGTATTCTTCAACTTAATTTACGTTTCGCCGATAGGCCTAAAACCCGGATTCTGACTAAATTGATGGTGTTCACCAAAGAGACGTCAAGTTTGATATGAAATCGTAACCAGGAAATTGGCTGAATTATGAATTAATTCTGTGAAGTACACGAAAGTAAGGGAAGGCAGTAATGATATTCAATAAATTCAATTATTCAATGAAAAAATCGTTGGAGAACAAAAATGTTCAATTTTGATTATGTAAGGTTTAAACAGCGGGAAATATATTATAACGTAATTAGTTGGAGTGTAAATTGAGTAGGAAACTACGCTAAATTAATCCACGCTTTAGGTATAACTTGAACTTTTCATTGCGAATTGGATTCACATAGTTTGGAACATTATTGATACTTAGAGAAAAGTACCCCCCCCCCCCCCCCTCCCCTCCCGTAAGGACTTCGGAAAGAAGTTCCCTCATGCGGGACGTCATCGGGCGTTTCAGGACCGTATCCTCCTAATATGGAAACACAGGCTCGTTCGACTGAATTCATGAATACCGCCGCAGACATTATACCGATGAGTTAGGGGTTTCCTCAAAAAACACTCTCATTATCCCCGTTTAGGGTAAAACGTATGGCTTTTATAGCGGATAATCAAGTGCCTACTGGACGTTTGATGGCCGTTCTGGGTGTTAATTTTTTGGAAATGTGGTTTTTTTTTTTTTTTTTCAAGTTTGAGTTATGGTGAGATCTATTGAAGGCGTCTACACCGACGAACGAGAGCCTGAATTACGAATGTTAGTCAACTTATGACAGGCGGGTTGAGTGTAATAATGTCCAGAACCATTGAAAATTTCGGTACGCATCCAAGTTCCAACGAATCCTTGAATATTTTAGGTAAGATATGATTTTGGTTTATTATCTTCGATAATGAACCATTGGAATCGCCCAAAGAAAAAAAAATTTTAACCCCCCCTCAAAATTTGTTGGTTTACGTTTCAAGATACGTAGATTCAGAAAATCGAATAAAAAAAAATCCGTCCGTCCGCCGTACGCCGTACGCCGTCCCCCGTACGCCGTACGCCGTCCGCGCCACTTTGCCCAGTTAGCGTTGAGTTAAAATTACGAAATTCGGTTTCTGGGTTTGGACCAGCCCCACAATGGTCCTCGAAACTTTTCATAACCCTAGGTCAAGGGGAAGGGGTTCAAAACGAAATTTAAAATTTCGACAATGTCATATCTCAAAATATTTAACTGAAACGTGTAATTTTTAGTTCACTTTTGAATGACCTGAAAAATTACGAATCTTTTAAGACCAATTGGATTTTTGTGCGACCAGCCGTTCGTTCACAGTGAGCGCGCAAAGGTTTAGGAAAAACACTAATCTTTCGCGTCGAAAACGGCCGTTGTGACCCAACCCTCAGACGCCCAGAATAAAACTACCTTTTGTCATCTTCCCGGTAAACTACAGTCTAGAAATTTTAACCGTGAGTCGGGGATAGACCACATTGCAATATTTACTCGGATTCTCATCTGTAAAATTGTTTAAATAATACTTTTTTGTAATAATACAAATTAAATTTTGATGATGAGCTATTGACTTGAAATTTTAAAAATAGGTCAGAACTGGATCACAGAACTGGATTCACTCGGTTTCTTGTCTGTAAAGTTGTTTAAATAATACCTATTTGTTTAAACAAATTAAATTTTGATTATGAGCTGGATACTTGAAATTTTAAATATAGGTCAGAAATGGATGACATTTCAATATTCACTCGGTTTGTATGACATGGTATGAGTATGGTATGGTATATTATTGTATGTATGATTTGGTATAATACAGTATGGTATGATAGGAAAGAAATTCGTATGGTATGGTATGAGTACGGTGAGAATATGGTATGGTGCCAATTTGCAATACAGTCTGGTATAGACAGAAGGGTGATCTGCACAAGGAAGATAATAAACCGTTGTGTCAAGAATTTGCAGAGTTTTTGAAATTGGTTTTCCTCTCAAATCCGTTTAGTTCCCAGAAACCGAAGGAAATGCAACAGCCAAATTCTCGAATTATTCAAGAATTGATGGTCAAGAGGGGAATAAAAATGAATGATGTATACATACATGTTGATTTCACACATCTCAAGATCAACTAAATGCCAAATTACCTAACGGTAATACAGTTCCATACGCCATCGTTACAAAATAGATGCAAAAAAGCGATGGAAAACGTCAGTATGATGAAATCAGTGTTGTTACTCAAACTCAGAATAGTTTAATGGGCAGACGATAGACGATCGAAGTTGTCTATCGAAGGTGAAGTGGCAACCACAAGTGGGGCTGAACAACATGGCCAACCTGCGATAGGGCTGGTCGACGTGGCCTACCTCAAATGTTCTGTACAACATGACCTAAGCGTTTTTTTTCTAATCTACAGGAGGACAAAAAACTGTTTATTTCTCGAATTTGGGAACATAATTTGTTTGCAACTATAGACACTTCTGGGTGCCAATATACTACACAGACAACTTACGGAATGATGAATAATTTTAATTTGAAACCTGCTGAATAAAAAAAGTCAATATGCCCAAAAATTTCAGTTAGGCCATGACATGTAGGTACTATTTGAGGTGTGCCATGTTGACCAGCCCTATCTCCTAGGCCGTGTTGTTCAACCCCATTGGAGGTAGGCCTTGTTGCCACGTGGCAATTTTGGTGAAGTACTTCACCCTCGCTACAACCAAACAATTCAATCCTGTACAATCAAGTCTTGAGGTCAGTATGGATTCAGGAGCATAGTTAATGCCCCTTGGTAGATTCGTAATGACAGGCATCATCACGATCTTGATGTAGTAACTGACGATGAAACCATGAATAAAATTGTCATCGCTCATCTAAAGCAGTGAAGAGGTCATATCAAGGTTGAAGCTGTCCATTTGGTAGATGTACAGGACCTGCTGAGAAAACTGAGGAGGAGGCCTAAGAGAAGAGAACCACACAAACTAGCTCAGTGAAAGCAGTGAATTAACAAATTGACATTTCCACTGTACATCAAAAGCATGGAAAAAAAGTGTTGTGTCTTGGTTCGTGATTTAGTGTAGTAAATTAGGTCAACACTGAATTACTAATAAAAATCTGTTTAGTTAAATTAATGCTAATCATATTGGTTGCGAGTTCGCCGAAATAGGCAATGCCTGTGCTTTGGAAAGATACTGGGGTGCCGAATTGTGTTTTATAATGAATAATTCATTTTTTATTTTTTCGATTTCAATAATTGATTTGGCAATTACCCACCGCTTTCTCTGAAAGCCTATTGCAGCGTAAAACTCCACAAATGGGCGAAATGTTTGAATTCAAAAGAATCGAAAGGGACTTTCTCTGAGAAAAATACACCAGGGATTCCAAAACAGCCAAAAATACGGTTGAGAACGTAGATGACTGCAAGTTGATAAACCTCGATCTTTCTCCAATACAAATCCACAAGAACCAAACAGTTACGGCTTTCCATAAAGATCAGCTGCAATGTTACGGGTACATACTAAATCCGCCGTTGTAGGTTTATGATGTTCCCAAGTCTAGGTCGCTGTCGAGACCTTTCTAAATCAAACGTGTTTTGCCCGTTTTAGCAACTATTTTATTTAAATAATATACAATTTTTGTACTAAACTGAAAGGTGGTGAGATGAGAGACAGTCGATAGATAGTCGATAGGCGGTGTCTATGAGAGAGTGGAATCCAACCTTCCTAGTTCTTGCTCTGATTTAGTACCGTCTGGTTTACATTGAACTGTGATAGCGCTCGGTAGACTTGGGATATTGATTTCTCGGCGTTGGAAACGAACTGCTTTCAAACTGGATCGTTTAATATGTTTCTGAAAAACACACAAAAAAAAACCAATGAAATACTGTGCGAATATTCCGTTGAAAGGCAGACGTTGTATTCGGCGCTGCCGGTGGCACAACGCCAACGCCGCGGGTTATCGTCTTATCCAAAGACGTCCCCTTCACGTCATCGCGCACCTGACGCCCGCCCTGGGAACTGGAGTAACGTCCGCCCCTCCGTCCGTGAAGTAACGTCTTTAACCCGGAATCCTGTGAAAACCGTCTCGGAGACTCCCACGCTCTATGGAGAAGACCTTGCGAGAGGCGGCCGCAACCTTCGTCCTTGAGAGGTGTTCGAGGGAACTGCCCGGGAAAATGAGGTGGGAAATCAGACCGCGGTTGTATCTTTTCAGAGTCGAATGAACGCGGGAGTCTTAGTCAAGCGATCCCCCACATTACAAAAGCCCTTCTTTGGTCTATGAAACGTCGGCGTTGACACCGTTCTTGAACCACTTTTCACATCCTTTCTCTCTCTTTCTTATCACTGACCACCACAAAGGGTTAATCCATCTCAAGCCACATAATTTAGTGAGGTTTGACTCTAGGGTTACCAACCGTGCTTTATTTAGAAGTATTGTACTTCTTTTAATGATTTGTACCTACTTTGTACTTTCTTAAGTTAAAAATATGGTACCTACCCTAAAATACTGTTTTTCATCATCGGGCTCATTTCTGTGCTAAGATGGCAAAATGTGAACTGTCAGCTTTTAAAAAATTTTCAGGGCACCAATTTTAAAGTTTACATAGCCCTCAAAAATCGGGAATCAACCAAGCGATCTACATCTTGAATGCACAAAAAAGCTCATTATTCAAGTTTCGTACCTATAGAATTTTATGGGACTCTTGAAAATCCAGCAGTTTATAAAGTGACTTGTAAAAAATAATGGTGGTCGACCGAAAAACAGGTATCAAGGAGACGGCGTTGACAACAATAACTTGAGAACGAATTCGTAGGTTCGAGGAATTTACGGTTCTTGTGTGTTGTGTATTATAATATCTTATTATAATAGGTAATATTATAATAATATATTATTATGTTATATATAATCAAAGGTGGAAGACCATCGTAGTTTCGTTTTTGGGTATTGTTCAAATCGCTTCTGAGTGACACCATCAGAGAGTGGTTCCTCGAAAAAAGGTTTTTGGAATTGAGGGACCTAACTCTTTGTCATAACTACAAGGCACGTAGATTCAGGGGTACCGAGGGTAGCGGCGGTACCCCTGACGAAAAGAAGAAAAAAGCTACCTACACAAAGAATAAAAATCCGAAAAGTTGAATTTGGGCACATTCTGATGGAATCGATTAGAAACCAGTTTCATCGATTCTTCGTGGTAGGTTCAAATCAGAGATCGATGACTTCTTTGTCAAAATCGATTATACAAATTGATCGATAGAGGTGATAAGAGTTGAAGCAGAAATGACGCATGGAATGATGGTTGGTCACCGCACTTCCATTGCGGTGAAAACAGGTCATTGGCCGAGACCGTGTGTCAGTGTGTCTCCTCGTCTTCACAATGATGGTTCGGTGTGTGTGTGTGTAGAAGAGCAATTGTCGACTCAAATACTTCGTGAAAACGAAAAAAAGTTGACTTCATATCGACTCGAGGTGTTTATTTGAGTTCGAATGGACCTTCAAGAAGAGCAATTGTCGACTCAAATACTTCGTGAAAACGAAAAAAAGTTGACTTCATATCGACTCGAGGTGTTTATTTGAGTTCGAATGGACCTTCAAGAAGAGCAATTGTCGACTCAAATACTTCGTGAAAACGAAAAAAAGTTGACTTCATATCGACTCGAGGTGTTTATTTGAGTTCGAATGGACCTTCAAGAAGAGCAATTGTCGACTCAAATACTTCGTGAAAACGAGAAAAAGTTGACTTCATATCGACTCGAGGTGTTTATTTGAGTTCGAATGGATCTTCAAGAAGGGCAATAGTCGACTCAAATACTTCGTGAAAACGAAAAAAGTTGACTTCATATCGACTCGACGTGCTTATTTGAGTTCGGAAGGACCTTCAAGAAGAGCAATTGTCGACTCAAATACTTCGTGAAAACGCAAAAAGTTGACTTCATATCGACTCGAGGTGTTTATTTGAGTTCGAATGGATCTTCAAGAAGGGCAATAGTCGACTCAAATACTTCGTGAAAACGAAAAAAAGTTGACTTCATATCGACTCGACGTGTTTATTTGAGTTCGAATGGACCTTCAAGAAGAGCAATTGTCGACTCAAATACTTCGTGAAAACGAAAAAAGTTGACTTCATATCGACTCGACGTGTTTATTTGAGTTCGAATGGACCTTCAAGAAGAGCAATTGTCGACTCACATACTTCGTGAAAACGAAAAAAAGTTGACTTCATATCGACGCGACGTGCTTATTTGAGTTCGAATGGACCTTCAAGAAGAGCAATTGTCGACTCAAATACTTCGTGAAAACGAAAAAAGTTGACTTCATATCGACTCGACGTGTTTATTTGAGTTCGAATGGACCTTCAAGAAGAGCAATTGTCGACTCAAATACTTCGTGAAAACGAAAAAACTCTGCAAATTCTTGACACAACGGTTCATTATCTTCTTTGTACAGATCACCCTTCTGTCTAGATCACTAGGTCTAAATTTCTAGATCCTAAATGTTAGATTAATTATTATTATCAATTTTATCAAGTACCTAGTTTAGGTATTAATAATTTGTATTTATTATTAATAATAATTACAAATACCTACCAACAAACATTCGAAATTACCTTCATTTCCGTAGCACGAAACGCACCTCAGAACAACAAACTCGACATCACTTAAGCCATATGATGTTCAAAAGAGCTTGTTAGTATGAAAATGGACCTGTATTTCAACAGTTTGATTCACGATCGGGTTGTGAGGCACAATCTTTGAGCCGTCATTGTGAACGAACGGCTGGTCGTACAAAGCTGCGGATGGTCTTAAAAAATTCTACGGAACAAACTCTATCGAAATATGAAATAAAAAACATACCGTTCTATATGAATTTTTCGAGATATGAAATTTTCAAAATTTCAAAATTCGTTTTGAACCCCTTCCCCTTGACCTAGGGTTATGAAAAGTTTCGAGGACCATTGTGGGGTTGGTCGAAACCCATAAAAAAAAATTTCGTAATTTTAACTCAACGCTAACTGGGCAAAGTGGCGCGGACGGCGGACGGCGGACGGCGTACGGCGTACGGCGGACGGACGGATTTTTTTTTATTCGATTTTCTGAATCTACGTATCTTGAAACGTGAACCAAGAAATTTTGAGGGGGGGTTAAAAAAATTTTTTCTTTGGGCGATTCCAATGGTTCATTATCGAAGATAATAAACCAAAAAGTTGACTTCATATCGACGCGACGTGCTTATTTGAGTTCGAATGGACCTTCAAGAAGAGCAATTGTCGACTCTAATACTTCGTGAAAACGCAAAAAGTTGACTTCATATCGACTCGAGGTGTTTATTTGAGTTCGAATGGATCTTCAAGAAGGGCAATAGTCGACTCAAATACTTCGTGAAAACGAAAAAAAGTTGACTTCATATCGACTCGACGTGTTTATTTGAGTTCGAATGGACCTTCAAGAAGAGCAATTGTCGACTCAAATACTTCGTGAAAACGAAAAAAAGTTGACTTCATATCGACTCGACGTGTTTATTTGAGTTCGAATGGACCTTCAAGAAGAGCAATTGTCGACTCAAATACTTCGTGAAAACGAAAAAAAGTTGACTTCATATCGACTCGAGGTGTTTATTTGAGTTCGAATGGACCTTCAAGAAGAGCAATTGTCGACTCAAATACTTCGTGAAAACGAAAAAAGTTGACTTCATATCGACTCGAGGTGTTTATTTGAGTTCGAATGGACCTTCAAGAACAGCAATTGTCGACTCAAATACTTCGTGAAAACGAAAAAAAGTTGACTTCATATCGACTCGAGGTGTTTATTTGAGTTCGAATGGACCTTCAAGAAGAGCAATTGTCGACTCAAATACTTCGTGAAAACGAAAAAAGTTGACTTCATATCGACTCGAGGTGTTTATTTGAGTTCGAATGGATCTTCAAGAAGGGCAATTGTCGACTCAAATACTTCGTGAAAACGAAAAAAAGTTGACTTCATATCGACTCGACGTGTTTATTTGAGTTCGAATGGACCTTCAAGAAGAGCAATTGTCGACTCAAATACTTCGTGAAAACGAAAAAAAGTTGACTTCATATCGACTCGAGGTGTTTATTTTAGTTCGAATGGACCTTCAAGAAGAGCATTTGTCGACTCAAATACTTCGTGAAAACGAAAAAAAGTTGACTTCATATCGACTCGAGGTGTTTATTTGAGTTCGAATGGACCTTCAAGAAGAGCAATTGTCGACTCAAATACTTCGTGAAAACGAAAAAAGTTGACTTCATATCGACTCGAGGTGTTTATTTGAGTTCGAATGGACCTTCAAGAACAGCAATTGTCGACTCAAATACTTCGTGAAAACGAAAAAAAGTTGACTTCATATCGACTCGAGGTGTTTATTTGAGTTCGAATGGACCTTCAAGAAGAGCAATTGTCGACTCAAATACTTCGTGAAAACGAAAAAAGTTGACTTCATATCGACTCGAGGTGTTTATTTGAGTTCGAATGGATCTTCAAGAAGGGCAATTGTCGACTCAAATACTTCGTGAAAACGAAAAAAAGTTGACTTCATATCGACTCGACGTGTTTATTTGAGTTCGAATGGACCTTCAAGAAGAGCAATTGTCGACTCAAATACTTCGTGAAAACGAAAAAAAGTTGACTTCATATCGACTCGAGGTGTTTATTTTAGTTCGAATGGACCTTCAAGAAGAGCATTTGTCGACTCAAATACTTCGTGAAAACGAAAAAAAGTTGACTTCATATCGACTCGAGGTGTTTATTTGAGTTCGAATGGACCTTCAAGAAGAGCAATTGTCGACTCAAATACTTCGTGAAAACGAAAAAAAGTTGACTTCATATCGACGCGACGTGCTTATTTGAGTTCGGAAGGACCTTCAAGAACGGCAATTGTCGACTCAAATACTTCGTGAAAACGAAAAAAAGTTGACTTCATATCGACGCGACGTGCTTATTTGAGTTCGGAAGGACCTTCAAGAACGGCAATTGTCGACTCAAATACTTCGTTTAAACGAAAAAAAGTTGACGTCATATGGACTCGAGGTGTTTATTTGAGTTCGAATGGACCTTCAAGAAGAGCAATTGTCGACTCAAATACTTCGTGAAAACGAAAATCTTTGTACAGATCACCCTTCTGTCTAGATCACTAGGTCTTAATGTCTAGATCCTAAATGTTAGATTAATTATTATTATGAATTATCACTAATTATTAACAATTTTATCAAGTACCTAGTGTAAATGATTATAATTTATTGTTAGGTATTAATAATTTGTATTTATTATTAATAATAATTATTATTAATTATGATTAATTAATACGATATAATTCTGGGGTTTTTAATACTACGTCGGTAATAATTTTTCTATCTAGGAACGCGGTAGCGTTCCGCCCCGCCAAGCAAAGAAGTTGAGAAAACGAACGATGCCGAGTCATGTTTACCGGACGTCACGAAACGCGTTTTCGAGGTATCCATATCTCGGCTCCTATTTGACCGATCAACTTGAAATTTGGTGTGGGTCTTCGTTGAGTGTATATTAGAAAGCCCTGAAAGTTTCAAATCGATAGGTGTAAAGGGAGCCGAGCTACATAACTTCAAAAACCCGGTTTTTGGGCCTTAGATTGTTCTTCTCCTTCTTCTCCTTCTTCTTCTCCTTCTTCTTCTCCTTGTTCAGACAGGCAAGGCTGGAGCCTCTCCACGTTGACCGATTGACTTGAAATTTTGCACAGAGCTTCATTTAACCTTGAGACAGAGCCTTATATAAGATTTAACCCATTATCTCAACCCAAAAAAGTTTTAGAAACAAAAAAACAGAAACTTTAGGAAAATTCTGTCCACTTTGACGAGTCTACAGCCTGGGTAAAAGGACCAATCGACTTGAATTTTTTTACATACCTTCTTTTTAGCATGTCTCAGTGCCATTTGAACGAAATAACCCATTATCTCAACCAAAAAAAAAATTAGGGACAAAAAACTAAAATTTAGGGTAATTCAGGCTAATTTTGTCCATATCTCGGCTCCTAGTTGACCGATCAACTTGAAATTTGGTTTGGATCTTTTTGGTGTGAATAATAGAAAGCCCTGAAAGTTTCAAGTCGACAGGTCTGAAGGGAGCCGGGTTATATAACTTCAAATACCAATTACCATGTTTTTCTACTTTTTTCAGTCGGTCAAGGCTACAGCCTCTCCACCTTCGCCGATTGACTTGAAATTTTGCACGGAGCTTCGTTTCAAGTGTAGCAAGGGCCTTTTGAAAGATCCAAGTCGATATCTTTAAATTAAGCCGGGTTATATAACTTCAAAAACCCGGGTTTTCACCCTTACCTGTTCTTTTTCTCCTTAATCAGTTAGGCCTTTCTGCCTTCACGGATTGACTTGAAATTTTGCACATAGCTTCGTTTTAACATCTGCCAGTGCCATTTGAAAGTTTAACCCATTATCTCAACCCAAAAAACTTTTAGAAACAAAAAACTGAAATTTAGGCTAATTTTGGCAACTTTGACGAGTCTACAGCCTGGGTAACCGGACCAATCGACTTGAAATTTTGCATAGACCTTCTTTATAAAATGACCCACTTCAACAACAAAAAGATGTGATATCCCCCCAAAAAACACTCCGTGTAAAAATCACCCCGCCTCGCAAATATCATTCTTCAGAGGCCGGAAAAAGTTATGATATCCACTTTCCCCGCCCGCCCTTTTCCTCATTAAGGAGCTAAGTATAATGAAAAGCTTAACCACTTCACAAGCACCGTACCCCTTTCGAAATCTCCCCTTGGCGCTATTGCGAGACGTTTTTATTACTTCCACAAGCAACTACGCAAGTTGCAAAGGGCGGGCGGGGAAAGTGGATATCATAACTTTTTCCGGCCTCTGAAGAATGATATTTGCGAGGCGGGGTGATTTTTACACGGAGTGTTTTTTGGGGGGATAAAAGAAGTACCTACCAACAAACATTCGAAATTACCTTCATTTCCGTAGCACGAAACGCACCTCAGAACAACAAACTCGACATCACTTAAGCCATATGATGTTCCAAAGATCTTGTTAGTATGAAAATGGACCTGTATTTCAACAGTTTGATTCACGATCGTGTTGTGAGGCACAATCTTTGAGCCGTCATTGTGAACGAACGGCTGGTCGTACAAAGCTGCGGATGGTCTTAAAAAATTCTACGGAACAAACTCTATCTAAATATGAAATAAAAAACATACCGTTGTATATGAATTTTTCGAGATATGAAATTTTCAAAATTTCAAAATTCGTTTTGAACCCCTTCCCCTTGACCTAGGGTTATGAAAAGTTTCGAGGACCATTGCGGGGTTGGTCGAAACCCATAAAAAAAATTTCGTAATTTTAACTCAACGCTAACTGGGCAAAGTGGCGCGGACGGCGTACGGCGGACGGACGGATTTATTTTAATTTAATTTTCTCAATCTACGTATCTTGAAACCAACAAATTTTGAGGGGGGGTTAAAAAAATTTTTTCTTTGGGCGATTCCAATGGTTCATTATCGAAGATAATAAACCAAAAAGTTGACTTCAAATCGACGCGACGTGTTTATTTGAGTTCGAATGGATCTTCAAGAAGGGCAATTGTCGACTCATATACTTCGTGAAAACGAAAAAAATCTGACTTCATATCGACTCGAGGTGTTTATTTGAGTGCGAATGGACCTTCAAGAAGAGCAATTGTCGACTCAAATACTTCGTGAAAACGAAAAAAAGTTGACTTCATATCGACTCGAGGTGTTTATTTGAGTTCGAATGGACCTTCAAGAAGAGCAATTGTCGACTCAAATACTTCGTGAAAACGAAAAAAAAGTTGACTTCATATCGACTCGAGGTGTTTATTTGAGTTCGAATGGACCTTCAAGAAGAGCAATTGTCGACTCAAATACTTCGTGAAAACGAAAAAAAGTTGACTTCATATCGACTGGAGGTGTTTATTTGGGTTCGAATGGATCTTCAAGAAGGGCAATTGTCGACTCAAATACATCGAGAAAACGAAAAAAACTGCAAATTCTTGTCACAACGGTTTATTATCTTCCTTGTGCAGATCACCCTTCTGTCTATACCAGACTGTATTGCAAATTGGCACCATACCATATTCTCACCGTACTCATACCATACCATACGAATTTCTTTCCTATCATACCATACTGTATGACAGCAACAATGCCACAGTTATTATTATTATAGACTGGCTGGTACGTTACTAAGCAACGCACTAGCTTCGACCAATTTTGTAACATTCAATAGTTTTGACTTTGGATTATGACTTCAAGTATCTTACCAATAAACATTCTTTATTTAACCTGATTGGATTTACTTGAAGACATGGTGCCGAAAAAATCTGAACCAGACTCACGGAGAAAAGGGAAGAAATCTCTTCAATCTTCAAATCAGGAGGTATCGGCCGAAGGCGGAACTGAGGTAAGCCCTGATGACCGGGATTCCAATGTTAAACCTCCTAAAAATATTGCTGTGCATGACTCTGGAATGATTGCAACTTGGAAAAATTGGAAACAACAATGGACTTGGTATTATATAGCATCAGGACTCCAATCAAAATCAGACATCGTACAGGTATCGTCCTTCATGTCTGCATTAGGCCCGGAAGTAGTAGACATTTACAACAGTTTCGGGTTGGAAAACAACGAACTTGAACTTCAAGCCCTAATTGAAAAATTTGATGATTTTTTTATCGGAAAAACGAACGAAGTCTTTGAGAGATATTTATTCAATAGAATCCTGCAGCAAGATGGCCAGTCTTTCGACGATTTCCTCACTCAATTGAAAACCCGTGCGGCTACATGCAAATTTGAAAACTTAAAAGATAGTCTCATAAGGGATAGGGTGGTAATTGGCATTAGGGATAATGCTCTTAGAGAAAAGCTACTCTCCACCGACGAGCTAGAATTAAAAATGGCCATTAACATTTGTAGAGCATTTGAACAAACAAAAAAACAGGTTGCTGAAATGGCCCAACCAACGAAATTCCCTTCAGTTGACGCGTTTAGAAAAACGTCAAAAAATCCTATTAACAAGGAAGAAACTATTTATGATTGTAGCTGGTGTGGATCCCGTCATGCTCGTCGGAACTGTCCAGCTTACAACACGACCTGCGAAAACTGTAAAAGAAAACACCATTTTGCGTCCGTATGCAGATGGGTGAAGAAGGGGGCCGAGAATCAAAAGAAAGTAAATTCAGTGGAACCGAATTCTTCAAAGGAACATGACATTATTAGTACCCTAACAGTTTCTTCGTTGACTGATCAAGTTTCTTTGGAGGATTGGAATGAAATCTTGCAATTGTCTGGAAAGAAATGGATCACGTTCAAGTTAGATACGGGAGCACAATGTAATGTAATTTCTAAAAACATAGCTGAGGGCTGTAATCTGACAATTACTCCTTCCAACACCCATTCACTTCTTTCGTTCAACAACATGCCTACTCCAGTGTTAGGGGAGTCAACCTGCAAAGTTGTAACCAAGAACTCGCGTGAAGCCAAGCTCAAACTATTGGTCGTACCCACCGGCTATCAGTCGATTTTAGGAAGAGTTTCTTGTCAACAACTCGGATTTATAAAAAGGATATCGGAAATTCACACACCGGCAAATATATTTGAAGGAGTCGGGTGTCTAAGAAATTTTGTATATGACATAGACCTGGTAGAGGATCCTAAATTCAAAATTTTTCCTCCAAGGAGAATTGCTCATAACATTCGCGATTCAGTAAAAGTAGAACTCGATAAGATGGTTTCAGAGGGGATTATAAAACCCATAAGCGAACCAACACCTTGCGTCTCACCAATGGTGGTAGTAAAACAAAAAGACAAGATTAGAATTTGTATGGATCCATCTGAGTTGAATAAAAATGTCAAGAGAAGACATTTTCCCATGACAAATATTGAAGACATAGCTGCTAGATTAAAAGGTTCAACGTTTTTCACTCTCCTGGACTGTAGGAAAGGTTTCTGGCAGATCCAAGTTACCGAGCGCACCTCAAAGTTTTTGACTTTTGCAACCCCGTGGGGAAGATATGCTTGTTTGAGGTTACCTTTTGGGCTCGTGTCCAGCCCTGAGATCTTTCAAGCGGCTATGTGCGACATACTCAAAGGAATGGATAATGTGGAATGCTCAATGGATGATATCCTCATACATCACAGAAACCATCAGGGCTTAGAAAACACTACCGAAATCGTAATGAAAAAACTGAGTGCTGCAGGCTTGACACTCAATGCTGACAAATGCGTTTTTTCAGAAAAATCCGTAAAATTTCTAGGCCACATCGTGTCGTATGAGGGGGTGAAAGCTGACCCAGAAAAGGTTGCAGCATTATCTAGGATGAAAGAACCAACCTCAGTTGTGGAGCTTCAACGGTTTTTAGGTAGCGTTAATTACTTGGCCAAATTTCTTCCCAGTGTATCACAACTTTCAAAGCCCTTGAGAATCTTAACAGAGAAAACTACTGCTTGGCATTGGAGTAAGGAACAACAAGATTCCTTCGATTTGTTAAAAAAGAAACTACAAGAAGCACCAATTCTCAGATTTTACGACCACCGTCTGCCAGTGACTCTCTCCGTGGACGCAAGTAGCTACGCAGTGGGAGCCGTGATGATCCAGGAGGGCCATCCGGTGGCTTACAGCTCCAAAGCACTGACCAAATCACAATTGAACTACAGCCAACTGGAAAAAGAAACTTTAGCGATTTTGGAAGCTTGCAGAAAGTTCCATCAACATGTCTGGGGGTGCCGGAAATTGATTGTGGAAACAGACCATAAGCCATTGGAAACCATCTTTAAGAAACCCCTATGTGACGTTCCGCCTAGGCTACAACGGATGTACATGGAAATATTGCCCTATAATCCCCAGATAGTATACAAGCCAGGAAGAGAACTGTATATTGCAGACAACCTAAGCAGAGATTGTAATAACAAGCTAGAAGAAGAAGATTCAACTCAGCAAATGACTATCGATCTAATAATTCCTATGTCAATGAAGAACCTAAATAGGATCAAGAAAGGCATTGAGGAATCTACAGAATTATCTCTCTTACGACAAACTATATTAAAGGGCTGGCCAGCAGACCCCAGAGACTTGGAGCAGTCGCTCAAAAAATATTTCTCTTATCGTGAACTGCTCAGTAGCTATGAAGACCTGTTATTCAAAGGAACTCGGCTGATAATCCCTGAAAACATGCGGCCCGAAATTCTCAGAGACTTACATAGACCTCACAAGGGTTTACAAAGTTCAATGCAAATCGCCCGAGAGTATGTATTTTGGCCAAAAATTGAAACCGACCTTGAAATGTACATCTACAACTGCAACGTATGCAATCGATTCAGGAAAGACAACATTGCCAACACCATAAAACAAGAAGAAACTCCATCAAGGCCGTGGCAGTTCCTAGGAGCGGATCTTTTTCAATACGGAGGAAAGGATTATTTGGTAGCAGGCGATGCGTACTCTGGTTATTTTGAGTTCGAGCAAGTTCCCAACACCTCCAGCAAGTCAGTGATAAACAAACTGAAAAAATGGTTTGCAATTCATGGCATACCTGACGAACTGAGGACGGATGGCGGTTCTTGTTTTGCATCTGCTGAATTCAAATCCTTCAGTCAAGAGTGGAAATTTGAGCAGAGAATTTCTTCTCCTCACTTCGCACGTTCCAACGGCTTAGCAGAAAGGTATGTGCAGGAGGCAAAGAATCTACTTGTGAAATGCAAAACTGACAATTCGGACATTGATTTGGCCCTCCTTCATCATCGCAACACTCCTAGAGGCAACCTAGGTTCGCCAGTTCAACGCTTGATGGGAAGAAGAACGAAGACAGTAATCCCGACACATGAAATTCAGTTAGTTCCTGCGTTGATAAAAAATGTATCAAAACAACTAAAGAAAATTAAAACAAGAGAGAAAATCTATGCTGACAAAGGGAAAGAAGAACCGAAGGATTTCAGAGTAGGAGATCGAGTCCTATATAGGAATAAAAAGAAATACTGGGAACCAGCGAAAATAATCCAAGTCGGTCCCGGGCCCAGATCATATAGAATTGAACTAGAAGACGGATCAGTGTATCGGAGAAACTCTTGGTACCTGCGCAAAGATTACTCAGCAACTTAGTGATGAAAGGAAAGATGACAGCAACAATGCCACAGTTATTATTATTATAGACTGGCTGGTACGTTACTAAGCAACGCACTAGCTTCGACCAATTTTGTAACATTCAATAGTTTTGACTTTGGATTATGACTTCAAGTATCTTACCAATAAACATTCTTTATTTAACCTGATTGGATTTACTTGAAGACACTGTATTATACCAAATCATACATACAATAATATACCATACTCATACCATGTCATACAAACCGAGTGAATATTGAAATGTCATCCATTTCTGACCTATATTTAAAATTTCAAGTATCCAGCTCATAATCAAAATTTAATTTGTTTAAACAAATAGGTATTATTTAAACAATTTTACAGACAAGAAACCGAGTGAATCCAGTTCTGTGATCCAGTTCTGACCTATTTTTAAAATTTCAAGTCAATAGCTCATCATCAAAATTTAATTTGTATTATTACAAAAAGGTAAGTATTATTTAAACAATTTTACAGATGAGAAACCGAGTAAATATTGCAATGTGGTCTATCCCCGACTCACGGTTAAAATTTCTAGACTGTAGTTTACCGGGAAGATGACAAAAGGTAGTTTTATTCTGGGCGTCTGAGGGTTGGGTCACATAACGGCCGTTTTCGACGCGAAAGATTAGTCTTTTCCAAAACCTTTGCGCGCTCACTGTGAACGAACGGCTGGTCGCACAAAAATCCAATTGGTCTTTAAAGATTCGTAATTTTTCAGGTCATTCAAAAGTGAACTGAAAATTACACGTTTTAGTTAAATATTTTGAGATATGAAATTTTCAAAATTTCAAAATTCGTTTTGAACCCCTTCCCCTTGACCTAGGGTTATGAAAAGTTTCGAGGATCATTGTGGGGCTGGTCCGAACCCAGAAACCAAATTTCGTAATTTTAGCTCAACGTTAACTGGGCAAAGTGGCGCGGACGGCGGACGGCGTACGGCGTACGGCGGACGGACGGATTTTTGGTTTATTATCTTCGATAATGAACCATTGGAATCGCCCAAAGAAAAAAAAATTTTAACCCCCCCTCAAAATTTGTTGGTTTACGTTTCAAGATACGTAGATTCAGAAAATCGAATAAAAAAAACTCTGCAAATTCTTGACACAACGGTTCATTATCTTCTTTGTGCAGATCACCCTTCTGTCTACATCACTAGGTCTAAATGTCTAGATCCTAAATGTTAGATCAATTATTATTATCAATTATCACTAATTATTAACAATTTTATCAAGTACCTAGTGAAAATTATTATAATTTATTGTTAGGTATCCATAATTCGTATTTATTATTGATAATAATTATTATTAATTATGATTAATTAATACGATATAATTCTGGGGTTTTTAATACTACGTCGGTAAGTAATAATAATTATTACTTACCGACATAGTACTTCTTTTATAGAAAAACTCTGCAAATTCTTGACACAACGGTTCATTATCTTCTTTGTACAGATCACCCTTCTGTCTAGATCACTAGGTCTAAATGTCTAGATCCTAAATGTTAGATTAATTATTATTGTCAACTATCACTAATTATTAACAATTTTATCAAGTACCTACTGAAAATTATTATAATTTATTGTTAGGTATTGATAATTCGTATTTATTATTAATAATTATTATTATTAATTATGATTAATTAATACGATATAATTCTGGGGTTTTTAATACTACGTCGGGAATTATTTTTTCTATTAAAGAAGTACCTACCAACAAACATTCGAAATTACCTTCATTTCCGTAGCACGAAACGCACCTCAGAACAACAAACTCGACATCACTTAAGCCATATGATGTTCCAAAGAGCTTTTAGTATGAAAATGGACCTGTATTTCAACAGTTTGAGTCACGATCGTGTTGTGAGGCACAATCTTTGAGCCGTCATTGTGAACGAACGGCTGGTCGTACAAAGCTGCGGATGGTCTTAAAAAATTCTACGGAACAAACTCTATCTAAATATGAAATAAAAAACATACCGTTTGATGGGAATTTTTCGAGATAAGGAATTTTCAAAATTTCAAAATTCGTTTTGAACCCCTTCCCCTTGACCTAGGGTTATGAAAAGTTTCGTGGATCATTGTGGGGCTGGTCCAAACCCAGAAACCAAATTTCGTAATTTTAACTCAACGCTAACTGGGCAAAGTGCCTCGGACGGCGGACGGCGGACGGCGGACGGCGTACGGCGGACGGCGTACGGCGTACGGCGGACGGACGGATTTTTTTTTATTCGATTTTCTGAATCTACGTATCTTGAAACGTAAACCAACAAATTTTGAGGGGGGGTTAAAAATTTTTTTTCTTTGGGCGATTCCAATGGTTCATTATCGAAGATAATAAACCAAAATTATTTTTCTATAAAAGAAGTACCTACCAACAAACATTCGAAATTACCTTCATTTCCGTAGCACGAAACGCACCTCAGAACAACAAACTCGACATCACTTAAGCCATATGATGTTCCAAAGAGCTTGTTAGTATGAAAATGGACCTGTATTTCAACAGTTTGATTCACGATCCTGTAGTGAGGCACAATCTTTGAGCCGTCATTGTGAACGAACGGCTGGTCGTATAAAGCTGCGGATGGTCTTAAAAAATTCTACGGAACAAACTCTATCTAAATATGAAATAAAAAACATACCGTTCTATATGAATTTTTCGAGATATGAAATTTTCAAAATTTCAAAATTCGTTTTGAACCCCTTCCCCTTGACCTAGGGTTTTGAAAAGTTTCGAGGACCATTGTGGGGTTGGTCGAAACCCATAAAAAAAATTTCGTAATTTTAACTCAACGCTAACTGGGCAAAGTGGCGCGGACGGCGGACGGCGTACGGACGGATTTTGGTTTATTATCTTCGATAATGAACCATTGGAATCGCCCAAAGAAAAAATTTTTTTAACCCCCCCTCAAAATTTGTTGGTTTACGTTTCAAGATACATACGTAGATTCAGAAAATCGAATAAAAAAACTCTGCAAATTCTTGACACAACGGTTCATTATCTTCTTTGTACAGATCACCCTTCTGTCTAGATCACTAGGTCTAAATGTTAGAGTAATTATTATTATAAATTATCACTAATTATTAACAATTTCATCAAGTACCTAGCGAAAATTATTATAATTTATTGTTAGGTATTATTAATTCGTATTTATTATTAATAATTAGGATTAATTAATACGATATAATTTTGGGGGTTTTAATACTACGTCGGTAATAATTTTCCTATAAAAGAAGTACCTACCAACAAACATTCGAAATTACCTTCATTTCCGTAGCACGAAACGCACATCAGAACAACAAACTCGACATCACTTAAGCCATATGATGTTCCAAAGAGCTTGTTAGTATGAAAATGGACCTGTATTTCAACAGTTTGAGTCAAGATCTTGTTGTGAGGCACAATCTTTGAGCCGTCATTGTGAACGAACGGCTGGTCGTACAAAGCTGCGGATGGTCTTAAAAAATTCTACGGAACAAACTCTATCTGAATATGAAATAAAAAACATACCGTTCTATATGAATTTTTCGAGATATGAGATTTTCAAAATTTCAAAATTCGTTTTGAACCCCTTCCCCTTGACCTAGGGTTATGAAAAGTTTCGAGGATCATTGTGGGGCTGGTCCAAACCCAGAAACCAAATTTCGTAATTTTAGCTCAACGTTAACTGGGCAAAGTGGCGCGGACGGCGGACGGCGTACGGCGTACGGCGTACGGCGGACGGACGGATTTTTTTTTATTCGATTTTCTGAATCTACGTATCTTGAAACGTAAACCAACAAATTTTGAGGGGGGGTTAAAAAAATTTTTTCTTTGGGCGATTCCAATGGTTCATTATCGAAGATAATAAACCAAAAAATCCGTCCGTCCGCCGTACGCCGTACGCCGTCCGCCGTCCGCGCCACTTTGCCCAGTTAACGTTGAGCTAAAATTACAAAATTTGGTTTCTGGGTTTGGACCAGCCCCACAATGATCCTCGAAACTTTTCATAACCCTAGGTCAAGGGGAAGGGGTTCAAAACGAATTTTGAAAATTTGAAAATCTCATATCTCGAAAAATCCATATAGAACGGTATGTTTTTTATTTCATATTTCGATAGAGTTTGTTCCGTAGAATTTTTTAAGACCATCCGCAGCTTTGTACGACCAGCCGTTCGTTCACAATGACGGCTCAAAGATTGTGCCTCACAACACGATCGTGACTCAAACTGTTAAAATACAGGTCCATTTTCATACTAACAAGCTCTTTGGAACATCATATGGCTTAAATGATGTCGAGTTTGTTGTTCTGAGGTGCGTTTCGTGCTACGGAAATGAAGGTAATTTCGAATGTTTGTTGGTAGGTACTTCTTTTATAGAAAAATTATTACCGACGTAGTATTAAAAACCACAGAATTATATCGTACTAATTAATCATAATTAATAATAATCATTATTAATAATGTGGAAAGCCCACGTCAAGAAAAAGAAGGAGGAACTTCTTCTCAAATTCAGAAAAATGTACTGGCTAATGGGGAGGCGGTCAAAACTGTCAATCCAGAACAAGCTTACGCTGTATAACCAAGTCCTTAAACCAGTCTGGACTTACGGAGCTCAGCTGTGGGGCTGCACGGCTCATTCAAACCGGGAAATAATCCAAAGATTCCAGAACAATGTGCTAAGAAATGTTGTCAATGCACCATGGTACTTTCGAAATGAACGACTCCACCATGAACTTCAAATCGAAACCATAAACGAAGCCATCAAGCGGCAAGCCGTACGTCATCTTCAACGGCTAAGGTCTCACGTCAACGAGGAAGCTGTCCGACTCCTCGACACGAGTGATATCACCAGACGATTGAAGCGTACCAAACCGCTCGAGCTTGCTCACGGGTGAAGCAGTATAGTGAATGCAATATCATCATAAAAATGAACAAAACTCAGTGATGTATCTAAGCTTTGAATAGTATGTGCCCTAGTTTCAAAATAATATTGTTAATAAGTTATTACTTGGAGCAATAAAATCTTTCAAAAAAAAAAAAAAAAAAAAAAAAAATTATTAATAATGAATACAAACTATTAATACCTAACAATAAATTATAATAATTTTTACTAGGTACTTGACAAAATTGTTAATAATTAGTGATAATTGATAATAATAATTAATCTAACATTTAG
This sequence comes from Stenodema calcarata, assembly GCA_963920205.1. Taxonomy (NCBI): domain Eukaryota; kingdom Metazoa; phylum Arthropoda; class Insecta; order Hemiptera; family Miridae; genus Stenodema; species Stenodema calcarata. The sequence continues at coordinate 40,643,189 of OY986050.1, forward strand.
GATCTAGACATTTAGACCTAGTGATCTAGACAGAAGGGTGATCTGTACAAAGAAGATAATGAACCGTTGTGTCAAGAATTTGCAGAGTTTTTGGTTTATTATCTTCGATAATGAACCATTGGAATCGCCCAAAGAAAAAATTTTTTTAACCCCCCCTCAAAATTTGTTGGTTTACGTTTCAAGATACGTAGATTCAGAAAATCGAATAAAAAAAAATCCGTCCGTCTGCCGTACGCCGTACGCCGTCCCCCGTACGCCGTCCGCCGTCCACGCCGTTTTGCCCAGTTGGCGTTGAGCTAAAATTACAAAATTTGGTTTCTGGGTTTGGACCAGCCCCACAATGATCCTCGAAACTTTTCATAACCCTAGGTCAAGGGGAAGGGGTTCAAAACGAAATTTAAAATTTCGACGATGTCTTATCTCCAAATATTTAACTGAACCGTGTAAATTTTAGTTCACCTTTGAATGACCTGAAAAATTACGAATCTTTTAAGACCAATTGGATTTTTGTGCGACTAGCCGTTCGTTCACAGTGACCGCGCAAAGTTTTAGGAAAAACACTAAACTTTCGCGTCGAAAACGGCCGTTATGTGACCCAACCCCCAGACGCCCAGAATAAAACTACCTTTTTACATCTTCCCGGTAAACTACAGTCTAGAAATTTTAACCGTGAGTCGGGGATAGACCACATTGCAATATTCACTCGGTTTCTCATCTGTAAAATTGTTTAAATAATACCTTTTTGTAATAATACAAATTAAATTTTGATGATGAGCTATGGACTTGAAATTTTAAAAATAGGTCAGAACTGGATCACAATGCAATATTCACTCGGTTTCTTGTCTGTAAAATTGTTTAAATAATACCTATTTGTTTAAACAAATTAAATGTTGACGATGAGCTTGATACTTAAAATTTTAAATATAAGTAGGTCAGAAATGGATGACATTTCAATATTCACTCGGTTTGTATGACATGGTATGAGTATGGTATGGTATATTATTGTATGTATGATTTGGTATAATACAGTATGGTATGATAGGAAAGAAATTCGTATGGTATGGTATGAGTACGGTGAGAATATGGTATGGTGCCGATTTGCAATACAGTCTGGTATAGACAGAAGGGTGATCTGCACAAGGAAGATAATAAACCGTTGTGTCAAGAATTTGCAGAGTTTTTTTTATTCGATTTTCTGAATCTACGTATCTTGAAACGTAAACCAACAAATTTTGAGGGGGGGTTAAAAAATTTTTTTCTTTGGGCGATTCCAATGGTTCATTATCGAAGATAATAAACCAAAAAGTTGACGTCATATGGACTCGAGGTGTTTATTTGAGTTCGAATGGACCTTCAAGAACTGCAATTGTCGACTCAAATACTTCGTGAAAACGAAAAAAAGTTGACTTCATATCGACTCGAGGTGTTTTGGTTTATTATCTTCGGTAATGAACCATTGGAAACGCCCAAAGAAAAATAACTCTGCAAATTCTTGACACAACGGTTCATTATCTTCTTTGTACAGTGTGATGATTCTTCTCCAGCAGAGTTGTTGTTAAAATTGAACCATATGTTATAATTTAGTAATTACACATGTTCTTCAATTTTCCTCATTCGATTCATTTTGTGTTCAATAAAACCTTAATCCCAAAAGGTTTTATCATTACAATTTATTGAACACAAAAATATCATTCAAAATGGCAAGATATTTCAAACCGGAACGATTCGATGCGGATCCCACCTCGCCTTTTGCCGACCGGGAATGGAAACACTGGTATGAAACCTTCACCTATTTCATTGAGAGTTCGGAATCGGAGAATGAGAAGAAAACGAAGATGAAAGATGAGGGTAAGCGTCGTTTGCTAATTAATCACGTATCTCCTAAGATTCATCAATACATCGCCGACTGCAAAACGTTATACGAGGCCGTCAATACCTATTCTTAACGAAATATATATTAAACCTAAGAATGTTATATTTGCGAGGCACCAACTGGCTACAAGGAAGCAGCAGCCTGATGAAACGGTTGAACAATATTTACAGCAACTGAATCTGTTAGGTAGCGAGTTCAAAGCGGTTACTGCTGACGAACATAAGGAGAGCTACGTCAGAGATTCCTTTATCAGGGGCCTCAGCTCCTCGACTATCAGACAACGCTTGTTAGAGAACATCGATCTAACACTGCGACAAGCTGTTGACAAGGCACGCGCTCTAGAGTCCGCTCAGAAACAGTGTGCAGCCTCTTCATCGGATTCTCCATTTCCTACTTTGAATGCAGCTTCTAGCGAGCAAGTTGATATTGAAACTGATAACACTTTGGGAGCTACATTTCCAGGAGAAAAATGCTTCTTCTGCGGTAACCCACGCCATCGGTTTAGAAGCCAATGCCCAGCAAAAGAAGCAATCTGCAAATCCTGCTCTAAGAAGGGACATTTCTCGAAAGTTTGTCGCTCTACCAAGCCTACAGCAGCTCATACCTCAAATCTATCTACCATCATTGCAGCCTCACCCTCTACACTTGGTAAAACGCTGGTACCGGTTCAGGTAAATAATATCTCTACAATTGCTCTCGTAGATACTGGTAGTTCAGAAACGTTCATTTCACAAAGTTTCGTTAACATTCATAAGATCCAGACATTTCCGACAAAAATCTCAGTTTCTATGGCTTCAACGAAACTGAGTTCCGAAATTTTGTCCTACTGTTTGCCTAAATTGAAATTACTCAATCATTACTACGGAGAAGTCAAGATTTCAGTTATGCCGGACTTGTGTTGTGATGTTATCATAGGGCACGATTTTCTTAGAAATCATTCTTCGATTCACGTGAATTTCGGCGGATCGATGCTCCCTTTGAAAATTTGCTCGATTGCCCACGCTAACATAAAGCCCCCACCCTTGTTTCAATTCCTAATGGGGGATGTTAGACCAATAGTTACGAAATCTCGGAAACATTCGGAGGAGGATAGTAACTTCATTCGAGAGGAAATTGATAAGCTCTTAGCTGACGGAATAATCGAAGAGTCTAGGTCTCCATGGAGGGCTCAAGCATTTGTGGTTAAATCTGAAAATCATAGGAAAAGACTGGTGATCGATTATTCTCAAACAATAAACCGGTATACTTTGCTTGACGCCTACCCCATTCCAGATTTGGAGTCGATCGTAGTGAAAGTTTCACGGAATTCTCATTTCAGTACTATCGATCTCCAAAGCGCATACCATCAGGTGCCACTACGATTGCAAGATAGACCCTTCACAGCGTTTGAAGCCGATGGTAAACTCTATCAGTTTTGTCGCCTTGCATTCGGACTCACGGATGGCGTACCAACATTTCAGAGAGTAATAGACGACATAATATCAAGAGAAAGGTTGAGTAAAACATATGCTTATCTAGACGATGTGACGGTATGTGGGGTAACCAAAGAGGAACATGATACTAATCTTGCTAAATTTCTCCAAGCTGTTAAGAAATACGTTGTAAGCTGTTAAGAAATACGAAGAAATACGTTAATAAGCTGTTAAGAAATACCTAACTAGCATTACACTTCTTGGTTACAAAATTGAGAATAATACAATCTCCCCGGATCCTGACCGCTTACGGCCTCTTTTGGAACTCCCCGCTCCAAGCAACAACAAAGAGTTGGAACGCACAATTGGAATGTTTGCTCACTATTCAAAATTCATACCACATTACTCGGACAAAGTACGTAACCTTCTCGAATCAAAGACGTTTCCATTACTCCCATCTACAGTCGCCGAATTCGAAAGCCTCAAACGCGAAATATCAAACTCAATTGTGAGCACTATAGACACTAAAATTCCTTTTGAAGTGGAGACAGACGCCTCTGATTTTTCAATATCCGCAGTCCTCTCACAGGCAGGTCGGCCAGTCGCCTTTTTCTCGAAAAAACTTAACGATTCCGAAAGAAGACACGCAGCTGTAGAGAAAGAGGCTTATGCCATAGTCGGTGCACTGCGGAAGTGGAGGCATTATCTTTTAGGTCGTCACTTCAAAGTAATCACGGATCAGAGATCAGTCGCTTTCATGTTCGATATGAAGCACAAAAATAAAATTAAAAACGAGAAAATTCTTAGGTGGAGACTGGAGTTATCATGCTATTTGTACGATATTGTCTATAGACCGGGAAAGAAAAACCAAGTAGCAGATACCTTCTCTCGAGTTTGCAGTGCAACACATATTTCTAAGCTGTATTCACTGCACTGTGACCTCAGCCATCCAGGAGTTACTAGAATGCTCCATTGGATTCGATCACACAATCTTCGCTATTCAGTCGAGGAAATTAAGAGAATGACCGCGGACTGCACCGCCTGTAACGAGGTAAAGCCAAGGTTTTGGAAGCCCAGTAATGCCTCAAAGTTGATAAAAGCCACACATCCTTTTGAACGATTGAGTATTGACTTTAAGGGGCCTCTACCCACCAACACCCGTAATCGCTACCTTTTGGTAATGATAGACGAATACTCGAGGTTCCCATTTGCCTACCCATGTGCAGATATGAGTTCCGCTACAGTAATCAAGTGCCTCACCGATTTATTTTCTATCTTTGGTATGCCCTCTTACTTACACTCCGACAGGGGCACCTCATTCATCTCTGCTGAAATGGCAGACTTCCTCCACTCGCGCGGTGTGTCTACTTCACACTCATCGGCCTACAACCCTCAAGGAAATGGACAAGTTGAGCGAGAAAACGGATTGCTGTGGAAAACCATCACACTTGCTCTCAAAAATCGAGAGTTAGCAGTGCAACAATGGGAGTTGGTCCTGCCGGATGCCCTGCATTGCATTCGATCTTTACTGTGCACAGCAACAAACTCCACTCCACATGAACGCATGTTTGGTCACCAACGACGAACGTCCAACGGAGAGGCCCTGCCTTCATGGTTGATTCCCCGTGGTAAAGCGCTGATGAAGAGACAGGTCCGAAACTCCAAATATGATCCGCTAGTCGAGGAGGTTGATCTCATCGATGTGAACCCCGACTATGCAAGAGTAAAATTGACAGACGGAAGGGAGACAACAGTATCCCTGAAACATCTAGCTCCGTGCGGCGGCGATCCCTTGGAAGAGGATGAGGAGGAATCAGGCACGGAACCAGAATACGTCCAACAAGATCCTCCGGACCCCCAATCAGCACTGAGACGTTCGTCGCGAATCCGTCGAAGACCCTTGGGAAATTCTGACTTTGTTTAATCCGCTCCCCGGAAGAATGTGGTGATTCTTCTCCAGCAGAGTTGTTGTTAAAATTGAACCATATGTTATAATTTAGTAATTTCACATGTTCTTCAATTTTCCTCATTCGATTCATTTTGTGTTCAATAAAACCTTAATCCCAAAAGGTTTTATCATTACATACAGATCACCCTTCTGTCTATTTCACTAGGTCTAAATGTCTAGATCCTAAATGTTGGATTAATTATTATTATAAATTATCACTAATTATTAACAATTTTATCAAGTACCTAGTGAAAATTATTATAATTTATTGTTAGGTATTAATAATTCGTATTTATTAATAATAATAATTATTATTAATTATGATTAATTAATACGATAAAATTCTGGGGTTTTTAATACTACGTCGGTAATAACTTTTCTATAAAAGAAGTACCTACCAACAAACATTCGAAATTACCTTCATTTCCGTAGCACGAAACGCACCTCAGAACAACAAACTCGACATCACTTAAGCCATATGATGTTCCAAAGAGCTTGTTAGTATGAAAATGTACCTGTATTTTAACAGTTTGAGTCACGATCGTGTTGTGAGGCACAATCTTTGAGCCGTCATTGTGAACGAACGGCTGGTCGTACAAAGCTGCGGATGGTCTTAAAAATTCTACGGAACAAACTCTATCTAAATATGAAATGAAAAACATGCCGTTCTATATGAATTTTTCGAGATATGAGATTTTCAAATTTTCAAAATTCGTTTTGAACCCCTTCCCCTTGACCTAGGGTTATGAAAAGTTTCGAGGATCATTGTGGGGCTGGTCCAAACCCAGAAACCAAATTTCGTAATTTTAGCTCAACATTAACTGGGCAAAGTGGCGCGGACGGCGTACGGCGGACGGACGGATTTTTTTTTCTTCGATTTTCTGAATCTACGTATCTTGAAACGTAAACCAACAAATTTTGAGGGGGGGTTAAAAAATCTTTTTCTTTGGGCGATTCCAATGGTTCATTATCGAAGATAATAAACCAAAAAAGTTAACCCCCCCTCAAAATTTGTTGGTTTACGTTTCAAGATACGTAGATTTAGAACATCGAATAAAAAATAATACGTCCGTCCGCCGTACGCCGTCCGCCGTCCGCGCCACTTTGCCCAGTTAGCGTTGAGTTAAAATAATTTTAACTCAACGCTATTATTATTACGAAACTCAACGTAATTATTACTTATTATTATTATTATATTACTATATTATTATTTTTAACTCAACGTAATTATTACGAAATTTTTTTTATGGGTTTCGACCAACCCCACAATGGTCCTCGAAACTTTTCATAACCCTAGGTCAAGGGGAAGGGGTTCAAAACGAATTTTGAAATTTTGAAAATTTCATATCTCGAAAAATTCATATAGTACGGTACGTTTTTCATTTCATATTTAGATAGAGTTTGTTCCGTAGAATTTTTTAAGACCATCCTCAGCTTTGTACGACCAGCCGTTCGTTCACAATGACGGCTCAAAGGTTGAGCCAGTCGACGCGATCTTTAATCAAACGGTTGAAATACAGGTCGATTAAATACAGGTCGACTCGATTTTCATACTAACTAGCTGTTTAGAACATCATATGGTTTTAGTGATGTCGAGTTTGTTGTTCTGAGGTACGTTTCGTGCTCCGGAAATGAAGGTAATTTCGAACGTTTGTTGATAGGTAGGTACTTCTTTTATAGAAAAATTAAAAAGTATTAAAAACCCTAGAATTATATCGTATTAATTAAATACAAATTATTAATATTTAACAATAAATTATAATAATTTTTACTAGGTATCTACTTGATAAACTTATTAATAATTAGTGATAATTCATAATAATAATTAATCTAACATTTAGGATCTAGACATTTAGACCTAGTGATCTAGACAGAAGGGTGATCTGTGCAAAGAAGATAATGAACCGTTGTGTCAAGAATTTGCAAATTAAACATTAAGATAATAAACCAAAAGGTTGACTTCATATCGACTCGAGGTGTTTATTTGAGTTCGAATGGACCTTCAAGAACAGCAATTGTCGACTCAAATACTTCAGGAAAACGAAATACCAGACTGTTTCGCAAATCGGCACCATACCATATTCTCACCGTACTTATACCATACCATACGAATTTCTTTCCTATCATACCATACTGTACTATACTAAATCATACATACAATAATATACCATACCGTACTGATATCATGTCATACAAACCGAGTGACATGGTATGACCTATATTTAAAATTTCAAGTATCTAGCTCATCAGCAAAATTTAATTTGTTTATACAAATAGGTATTATTTAAACAATTTTACAGACAAGAAACCGAGTGAATATTGCATTGTGATCCAGTTCTGACCTATTTTTAAAATTTCAAGTCAATAGCTCATCATCAAAATTTAATTTGTATTATTACAAAAAGATATTATTTAAACCATTTTACAGATGAGAAACAGAGTGAATATTGCAATGTGGTCTATCCCCGACTGACGGTTCAAATTTCTAGACTGTAGTTTGCCGGGAAGATGAAATGGATCAAAGTCGACCTTTTTTTTGTGACGAATCACTAAAAATAGTAACTTTGTAAAAATAGTAATATTTGTTGTTTAAACAGAGAACAACCCTACTAATGGGACTTGAGACACATGTTTTAGGGTATACTGTAGAGATTTTAAGCTTTAGGGTGTACTGTAGCTTAGCTTTCAAGTTTTAGGGTCTATTGTAGAGATTTTAAGCAGAAAAAGATTAGGCTTCTTACCGCACCATTTCTCAGCAGGAGAGGCATCTGGTAGAGCTTTGGTTGAGCTCGTATTCGGCAAATAAGTGACAGAGTAAAGGGATTCACCCCAAAATTTATTTTTAAGATGAGAGTCAAAAATGTTGATACAGTTAGGACTTCAATAACCCGTCTCGATGATTCGGCACTCGTAATTATTGAGTTATTTATGGGTACAGTAGTATCGAAAGCGTTTTGAAGCAATCGGCTCAATTGTTTTTGAACGCTATTAGATCGGTCATTTCGGAAGCTTTCGGGAAAAATCAAGCAATTTCGGAAGTTTTAGAGAGGAATCGAGTAGTTTCTGAAAAATTCAGGAGGCAGTATTAATCTACTTCATTAATCCACTTAATCCAATTGTGTGGACTTCTGACGGGCGGATTCTCATTAAAAAGGATGATTCTGGTGATTCACGGGCTATCTGGATCAAGGATACGTGTCTGCTAAAGAAGATGGACTTACGCGGGATAATTGACTTTGACGAAGACAATGAAACCAACGGTTAGGAACCTAGGTATTTCAGTACTTGTTCCCATGATATTCTTATTTCTTATTCTTATTTCTCTTTCTTCATAATTGAATGGATTTGTCCGAAGCTATTGAATGTTCTTTAAATATCACTACGAGCGTATTTCAGTCCTATAATGAAGTAAATAATCATTTTTTGATTGGATCGGGTCTGTTTGTCTATCACATAAATATTAGAAGTATAGAAAAGAATTTAGATATACTAATGGTTGAATTATCGCCATTAAAACGCAAGCCTGACATAATATTACTAACTGAATGCTGGTTGAAGGATGCTGATATCCTCAATAATACTATAGCTGGTTATGAGAGTTTTTTTACGAAGCACCGTATCAATCAAAGTAGTGGAGTAGTAGCGTTTATCAGCCGGAATTTGATTTTAAAATCGGTGGATGAATTATTTCTATATGGTTGTAGCTCTTTAAAACTAACTATTGAAATTGCAAAGTGTAATGTGGATATATTAGTTATTTATCGTTCTTGTGAAGCAGCAAAATCTGCTATTGATGCTAGAATGTTCATATCAGATTTAGAAGTAGCCTTAAAAGCCATGTCCAATGAAAATAGTTTCGTAATCGGTGACATTAATATTAATATATATGGTGAAAATCTGAGTGATACCGACGAGTTATATCTAAATGTGCTCTCTAAACATAAATACTTATCGTACATTAACACAATCACTAGGCCTAATAAGAGAAGTGAAGGAAGTTGTTTGGACCATATCTTCAGCAATATCAATGATCGTAAAAACTTAACAGGTGCAGTAGTGGTGTCAACTGTGGCCGATCATTATGGTACAATGATCAAATGGGCTGTTCAAAACAATCCAGGCAACAATATCGTGAATCAGGGTATCGGTAGGAAAATAAATTTGGAAAAATTAATCAGCTTGGTCAAGAATGAAACATGGGATCACATAATGAATTCTGAAAATGTTAATGAGAGTTGTGATGAGTTGATAGCTATCTTGCAAACAAAAATGGAAAAATCAAGGGAATCATATGTATCAAAAAATGCAAGAGAAACCCCACTAAAACCATGGATGACAAAAGCTCTATTGATTTCGGTTCGCACTTGCAGCAAAATGTACCGAGTTCATTTAAAGCAACCTTTCAACACAAAATTTCAAGATTTCTTCAATAAATATCAGCAAAAATTGAAGCAACTGACTCGCTTAGCCAAAGATAATTATTATAAAAATAAAATAAGTATAGCGGCAGGTAATAACAAAAAAACTTGGGAAGTGGTTAACAGCATTATCGACAAACCTAGAAAGGAGGGTCAGATTCGTAGCTTGAAAGTGGGAGGTGAATCAGTGAGCATTGATCAACATAGTCACCGGTGTGCAGATTTATTCAATAATTACTTTTCTACTGTTGGATCAAAATTGGCTAAATTGTTACCAGATATGGAAAACATAAGTTTTGCTTACAAGCCGGAAGAAAATATCATCAATGCACGGTTTAACCTGCAAACTATAACTGAAAAGGATGTTGTAAGGATAATTGAATCTATTCGAGGTGGGTCGAGCCCAGGCTGGGATGACATTAGTGGAGAACTACTGAAAAAGATAAAGTTCGAAGTTTCAAAGCCTATTTGTCATATAATAAATTTGAGTTTTAAGCAGGGGGTTTTCCCATCTTGTTTGAAACTTGCTCTTATAGTTCCTATTTACAAGGCAGGCGACAGAGAAGAAATAAGTAACTATAGGCCAATAGCTTTAGTCAGCAATATTGCAAAGATAATAGAAAAGGCATTTAAACACCAATTGATAGGCCACCTAGAAAGAAATAATCTACTCAGTAACGCACAATACGGCTTCAGAAAACAAAAAAGTACTCAAGATGCAATTTGTAGCTTATATGGTAAAGTCATTGATGAACTTGAAAAAGGCCATAAACCTCTAGCAGTTTTTTTGGACTTAGCAAAGGCCTTCGATACAATATCTCATAAGATACTATTACGAAATTTATCTAAATATGGAATTGATGGCATTGCTTTTCGATGGATAAACTCTAATTTGACTGAAAGGCAACAAAAAGTTAAGTTAGGCAATACAATTGGAGAGACACTGACAATTGAGTCATACGGAGTTCCCCAGGGGACGGTATTAGGACCTATTTTCTTCATCATGTATATGAACGAGTTAGGAAAATTAGACTTTCCAGGTGAATTGATTCTGTTTGCTGATGACACTGTGATGTTATTTAGTAGCGAGTGCTGGAAGTCCACCTTTGGGTTGGCTGCGGAGGGAATGCGGACTGTTTATTCATGGCTTTGCGCAAACAAGTTGTCCTTAAATTTGAAAAAAACAGCTAGCCTCCCGTTTTCTCTTGCTTCTGCTAGTATGGTCCCGACTGATCACGTCCTACGCATTCATAATTCTTCTTGTGACGTATATGAATGTAAAGTATGTCCCATTATTGATCAGAGTCAGGAGGTAAAATATCTGGGTTTGATATTTGATTCGACTTTAAAGTGGAAAAAACAAGCAATAACTATAAGCAAAAAATTAAGGAAATTAATATACGTTTTTTCTAGATTGCGTAAGGTACTAAATCGACCCTTGCTTAAATCGGTGTACTTCGCGCTTGCCCAGTCTGTTGTCCTTTACGGACTCCCGGCTTGGGGAAGTGCGTATCGTACAACGAACAAGCCGGTTCTTATAGCCCAAAAAATGTTGCTCCGCATAATTACCAATAGTAGATACTTAGAACACACTGCACCACTCTTCAAAGCTAATAATATCTTGACCGTTGATCAACTGTATAAGGTTTCATCAATCAAACAAATTTTAAAAGACAAATCTTATACATTCCCACAGTACAAGGCCATTACTCGTTTTCAGTCCCTCGGACACATGTCAATACCGCGATACAGCACTACTGCGGGCCAAAACATGTATGTATACCAGGCTACCAAACAATTCAATGCCTTGCCTAACGAGCTAAAAATAAAATTAATGACCCAACCAAAAAATAACAATATTATCTTAAAAAAATATTACTTACAGAAATAAATTTCTTTACCCAAAATTAGGTTTATATTTCTTTTTCTTTTTTCCATCGGTTACACTTGTAAAATATTTTCTTAGACGCCTATAGTTAGCGCTATTTGTTAATTTATATATTTTTGAAGACTCTTCTCCCTACCACGGGCTATGCCCACATAGGGGAATAATTTCCTATGTATGTACCTGATTTATTTATGTATTATTTTGTTTTCTGAAGAGGAATAAACTTTCATTTCATTTCATTTCATTTCATTTCATTTCACTTATTTAATACAGTTATGCGACATACAAGGATGTGATATGCTATTAGATTCTCACCTTATTCTCGTTCTCTCTCGAGCCGATACTCCGATCGAGGCGTTTTTATTCTGTCACCAAAGGCCGCTGGCAGTAGTGATTGTGTCAATAGTATTGTGTCACTATTACTCCCTTAAAAATGAAGGCGCGGAATTCCAGAGGCTTATTAAAACCCGATCACCTAGCCAGCCAGCCCTCTGACGTCATAGGCTCTTACGGCATAGGCTGTGACGTACTAGTTGGCCTCCTGCCAGCCGTCTGACGTCATACGCGCGTGCGTCATAGGCTCTGACGTATTGGTTGGCCTCCGGCCAGCCGTCTGACGTCATAGGCTCTTATGGCATAGGCTTTGCCGTACTAGTTGGCCTCCTGCCAGCCGTATTACGTCATACGCTCGTGCGTCACAGGTTCTGACGTAGTGGCCCGCCTGTCGCTTGTGTTCTGACGTGATCTGAGGGAAAGGGTGAATCAAGGAAACAAATTTTTCCCGTTTCAGTTTATGTGCCAAAGCAAAGACATGAAAATGTCAAAAGGATGTCAACTCCATCCTGTTGTTGATACAGTCGAGAATTAAATGCTTGCATACGAGTCTGCAACACATTGGGACATTTTATGTCTTTAAAGAAGTGATTCAAGAACCTTCGAACAATGCTACATCACCTACCCCAGTAGCGTAGTTGTTATACTCAATTGTAGGGTTCATCATAAGTTATGAAGCTTGCATTCGTATAGAGTCTATACTATAGACAATAATAACATTTATATTATAAATTATTGAGAATGATCACCTGTGTGTAAACAATTATTTAAACAATCACGCTCATACCGCAGCTTGTCGGCCACGCACTCCGCAGTGGTTAACGTAAAGGCGGGTTTAGACGGCGCGCACCCACTCGCGCACCAGCCTCACTTCCGGTCCCTCGCTCAATGTAAACACCTCCCTCGCCTCGAGGCCCCTCACAGTGAGGCCACCTCGGGGTGAGCCGCGGTCAGTCGGTTTTTGGTCGCGCATCAAAGGAAACTCGGTCTCTAACCTCGCGCCGTGTAGACGGCAAAATGGACCCAGCGAGGTGCCTCGAGCTAATTGAGCTCTACAAGGAGCGTGGTCCGCCCTGCAGAATTTTTCGTTGTAAAATGTGAAAGTTTTTAAAATACCTACTTGTTACCATTATTATACAGTTAATTTTTGTAAATGTTATTTATACGTTGATTTTCATTTGAGATTTCTTTCATGAATAAAAACATCTTTCACAAAAAAAAAGTATTGTGAACTTGAGTATGAATCTCCTGTAGCAAGAAATCGTAGTGTGACAGCTAATCTTTCTTTGGCTGTGATCGCTTCTCTCATATTTGTGTTCATTTTATTAATTGTCGGTGAAACCATAGTTAGCAGGTATTCAAAATCTTCCGAGCTCATACGCACGAAATTTCTCAAGGTTTCTTCAGTGTGTTCAATCACCATATCGGCCATCAATCTGTTACCATACTGCAATCGCTGGCGAAACAATTCTTTAGCCCACCACCGGCGCACCTTTCGATTTCTTCCATTCTCGTTTCTTCTTTTTAAATAACACATTGCTAGGAAAGCAAACGAAACGGTAACTTGAGGTGTGGCCATGATGAACTCCCGACGGAGATTGAGCGAGTTTCGGTGCGCGAGTGAATGCGTGTCGTCTATACAGTGAGGCGAGGATGAGTTTATTGCCGGGCGAGTTGAAGTTGAGTCGGATGCGAGGTTGGTGCGCGAGTGGGTGCGCGCCGTCTAAACCCGCCTTAATATGGTTAGGTAAATCGAGAGCTATCCAACGAGTGGTGAACGATTTTTGACGATGATAACTGGTGAAGATAAAGTTTCGTAGCACCGAATCGGTTGTAAGCGAAAATCATCAGAAATTTTCGTGACGATTTCGTGTGACGCTTTTGTGTAACGTTTTTCGAGTTATGTGCCAGAGTAAAGACATAAAATGTCAAAAACGTAGTTTTATGTAGGGCGGCTGGGGGTTGACCCACCTAACGGCCGTTTTCGACGCGAAGTTTACTCACTGTGAACGAACGGCTGTTCGCACAAAAATCCAATTGGTCTTAAAAGATTCGTAATTTTTCAGGTCATTCAAAAGTGAACTACAAATTACACGGTTCAGTTAAATATTTTGTGATATGACATTGTCGAAATTGTAAGTTTCGTTTTGAACCCCTTCCCCTTGACCTAGGGTTATGAAAAGTTTCGAGGACCATTGTGGGGTTGGTCGGAAACCATAAAAAAAATTTCGTAATTATAACTCAACGCAAACTGGGCAAAGTGCCACGGACGGCGTACGGGGGACGGCGTACGGCGTACGGGGGACGGCGTACGGGGGACGGCGTACGGTGTACGGACGGATTTTTTTAAATTCGATTTTCTGAATCTACGTATCTTGAAACGTAAACTAACAAATTTTGAGGGGGGGGGGGGGTTAAAATACTTTTTCTTTGGGCGATTCCAATGGTTCATTATCGAAGATAATAAACCAAAAGGGAAGAGGGATATTCTGCCCTGAACGCAACAGCTCAAAATTCAAATCATTGTAGAAATTCGCCTGAAAGTTTTTCACTGAAGCTTTTGATGTAAGTTGACTGCAACTCATTATAAAAACCGCATTTTTTGGTGAGTATCGATATGACTTCAACTAATTCAACGGTGAAAAAAAGAAAAAAAAAAAAAAAAAACGCAAATTTATCGATTTATAATCGATTAATTGCAGTTAAGGCGATTTTAATTTCCGGCTTCCGTTACAGGATTTTTGGTTTAAGTAAAATGCCTCATCTTGCTCGTGAGGCACCTTAACGTAAACAACTCAATCAAACGGATATTTTGTTGGGAAAATGTTGTAGATTTTTGTAGGTAAAACGCCTCATCTGAATATTATGGTGAGTTGAGGCGTGTTATGGTTTCCCACTTCCGGTTCGAATTTTGAAATGTGGACTTCACCATCGAAAAGGCCAGGTCCAAAAGAGGGGGTTCCGTAAAAACCCCACTTTCGTGAACATTGGAGTTTTTATTTAACAGGGCAGTATTAGTAGAGTGAGTTTTTGAGGTAAATCGAGAGTTTTCTAATTGGAAGAAGTGCTTCAGTCTCACATAAAATGACACGTAGTTAGGTCGGTCTTCGTAGAAAACTTGGGCCTTAAAAACGGGCTTCCTCGTAGGATGTACCAATAAGTACCCTACTCTATTGTTCCAATATTTAATTATATTAAAAAAAAAGTTTAGAAAGAAAATCTTTGACCAAAATGAGTTGTCCAAGAGTCACTGGACGAAAATTTTGACGAGGAGCCTCCACTAGAAACCGTATTTCGTGGCTGTTGCGGCAGGGGCGCGGTTTTTGCCCCCAAACCCTCTCGAACGAAGATCGCGTAAAAGCGTAACGAATCATCTCGTTTATTGTCCGTCGTCCGGAACTGACCGCCGACGGATTACGCAACGGAAATAGAAAAACTCTGCAAATTCTTGACACAATGGTTTATTATCTTCCTTGTGCAGATCACCCTTCTGTCTATACCAGACTGTGTTGGAAATCGGCACCATACCATATTCTCACCGTACTCATACCATACCATACGAATTTCTTTCCTATCATACCATACTGTACTATACCAAATCATACATACCATAATATACCATACCATACTCATACCATGTCATACAAACCGAGTGAATATTGAAATGTCATCCATTTCTGACCTATATTTAAAATTTCAAGTCCCTAGCTCATCATCAAAATATCATTTGTTTAAACAAATAGGTATTATTTAAACAATTTTACAGACAAGAAACCGAGTGAATATTGCATTGTGATACAGTTCTGACCTATTTTGGTTTATTATCTTCGATAATGAACCATTGGAATCGCCCAAAGAAAAAATTTTTTTAACCCCCCCTCAAAATTTGTTGGTTTACGTTTCAAGATACGTAGATTCAGAAAATCGAATAAAAAAAAATCCGTCCGTCCGCCGTACGCCGTACGCCGTCCGCCGTCCGCCGTCCGCGCCACTTTGCCCAGTTAGCGTTGAGTTAAAATTACGAAATTTTTTTTATGGGTTTCGACCAACCCCACAATGGTCCTCGAAACTTTTCATAACCCTAGGTCAAGGGGAAGGGGTTCAAAACGAATTTTGAAATTTTGAAAATTTCATATCTCGGAAAATTCATATAGAACGGTATGTTTTTTATTTCATATTTAGATAGAGTTTGTTCCGTAGAATTTTTTAAGACCATCCGCAGCTCTGTACGACCAGCCGTTCGTTCACAATGACGGCTCAAAGATTGTGCCTCACTACAGGATCGTGAATCAAACTGTTGAAATACAGGTCCATTTTCATACTAACAAGCTCTTTGGAACATCATATGGCTTAAGTGATGCCGAGTTTGTTGTTCTGAGGTGCGTTTCGTGCTACGGAAATGAAGGTAATTTTAATGTTTGTTGGTAGGTACTTCTTTTATAGAAAAATTATTACCGACGTAGTATTAAAAACCCCAGAATTATATCGTATTAATTAATCATAATTAATAATAATTATTATTAATAATAAATACAAATTATTACCTAATACCTAACAATAAATTATAATAATTTTCACTAGATACTTGATAAAAGTTTTAATAATTAGTGATAATTGCTAATAATAATTAATCTAACATTTAGGATCTAGACATTTAGACCTAGTGATCTAGACAGAAGGGTGATCTGTACAAAGAAGATAATGAACCGATGTGTCAAGAATTTGCAGAGTTTTTAAAATTTCAAGTCAATAGCTCATCATCGGAATTTAATTTGTATTATTACAAAAAGGTATTATTTAAATAATTTTACAGATGAGAAACCGAGTGAATATTGCAATGTGGTCAATCCCCGACTCACGGTTAAAATTTCCAGTCTGTAGTTTACCGGGAAGATGAAAAAAGGTAGTTTTATTCTGGGCGTCTGGAGGTGGACCCACGTAACGGCCGTTTTCGACGCGAAGTTTAGTGTTTTTCCTAAACCTTTGCGCGCTCACTGTGAACGAACGGCTGGTCGCACAAAAATCCAATTGGTCTTAAAAGATTCGTAATTTTTCAGGTCATTCAAAAGTTAACTAAAAATTACACCGTTTCATGAGAATGTTTGGAGATATGACATTGTCGAAATTTCAAAGTTCGTTTTAAACCCCTTCCCCTTGACCTAGGGTTATGAAAAGTTTCGAGGATCATTGTGGGGCTGGACCAAACCCAGAAACCAAATTTCGTAATTTTAGCTCAACGCTAACTGGGCAAAGTGCCACGGACGGCGGACGGCGTACGGGGGACGGCGTACGGCGTACGGGTGACGGACGGATTTTTGGTTTATTATCTTCGATAATGAACCATTGGAATCGCCCCAAGAAAAAAAAATTTTAACCCCCCCTCAAAATTTGTTGGTTTACGTTTCAAGATACGTAGATTCAGAAAATCGAATAAAAAAAAATTCCAAAAAATCCGTCCGTCCGCCGTACGCCGTCCGCCGTCCGCCGTCCGCCGTACGCCGTCCGCCGTCCGCGCCACTTTGCCCAGTTAACGTTGAGCTAAAATTACGAAATTTGGTTTCTGGGTTTGGACCAGCCCCACAATGATCCTCGAAACTTTTCATAACCCTAGGTCAAGGGGAAGGGGTTCAAAACGAATTTTGAAAATTTGAAAATCTCATATCTCGAAAAATTCATATAGAACGGTATGTTTTTTATTTCATATTTAGATAGAGTTTGTTCCGTAGAATTTTTTAAGACCATCCGCAGCTTTGTACGACCAGCCGTTCGTTCACAATGACGGCTCAAAGATTGTGCCTCACAACGCGATCGTGACTCAAACTGTTGAAATACAGGTCCATTTTCATACTAACAAGCTCTTTGGAACATCATATGGCTTAAGTGATGTCGAGTTTGTTGTTCTGAGGTGCGTTTCGTGCTACGGAAATGAAGGTAATTTCGAATGTTTGTTGGTAGGTACTTCTTTTATAGAAAAATTATTACCGACGTAGTATTAAAAACCCCAGAATTATATCGTATTTATTAATCATAATTAATAATAATAATAAATACGAATTATTAATACCTAACAATAAATTATAATAATTTTCACTAGGTACTTGATAAAATTGTTAATAATTAGTGATAAATTATCACTATAATAAATTATAATAAATTATTTATTATAATAATTAATCTAACATTTAGGATCTAGACATTTACACCTAGTGATCTAGACAGAAGGGTGATCTGTACAAAGAAGATAATGAACCTTTGTGTCAAGAATTTGCATGCAGAGTTTTTTTATTCGATTTTCTGAATCTACGTATCTTGAAACGTAAACCAACAAATTTTGAGGGGGGGTTAAAAAATTTTTTTCTTTGGGCGATTCCAATGGTTCATTATTGAAGATAATAAACCAAAAGAGAGTAGCACTCCCCTCCAACTAACCATCAGTTCTACGGACAGAACGGTCGTTCAAACGTTTCTACGACGACAACCACCTGTGTGAGGGTGTAGGATACGTCTGAGCGTTGAGAGGATTACAGATCACAACAGTACGTAACATGTAGGTATATACCACAAAAATTTGACCGAGACACCCTACTGCCCACACTGTTCACGTCAACCAGAGTCGGTACACCACATACTTTTGGAATGTCCTCACTACACGTCAAAAAGAAATTTGTTATTTGCGGAAATATGTGGCTCCACCATACACCCATTTAACGTCGACACTCTTGTGGCAACAACTGACTACCAAGTGTATAACTGTATTTTTAAATTCCCTACAGAAGTTAACATTTCCTTATAATTTCATGAATACAATGTAATACTTTCACAAGGCTGTATTTTAATTTAAAGCAAAAAAAAAAAAAAAAAAAAAAAAAAAAAAAAAAAAAAAAAAGTCAAGTTGGCAAAGAATATCTAGCGAAATAAGTTGGATTAATTTGGTCTGCATATAGAAGAATAAGTCAGGATCAGCTCCCTCGCCTCCATAACGTTATTATAAATCATCCTATATCATTCTGAGTGGTTATATCTCTTTTATACAAATTTTCTTGAAGAAAATTTCTTCAAAGTTCGAAAAAGTTCTAATACTCCAGGTCATAATTTTCCCCTAGTTCTATAAATAAGTAAGTTCAGCAATGAATAGGTCAAGGGATTCAGACCAGTATTCGGTTCAATTATTAATATTTGTTGAGTGCTGAAGATCTGGCGATCGGGCTGCTACACTGTTCCCCCTCTCCACTCATCTATCAAATTGTCCAATATTCAAGTCGTACGCAATGTTGGCCATCTTGCTTTCTGTCCTGTTTCTATTCTCGTCCAATGTATTTGCTCTCCCCACGTTCTAAAATGTTATAATCATTGTGTATAAAAGTTCTATTGTTCATATCCAGTTCTGTGAATATGAACCCACGGTTAAACACGTTACCTTTACAAATGATTTGTGTCCCCATGTCATCAAACATACCAAAAACCTACAACTACTATAAATAATTTATGAATAGCACTCGAATAATTATCTATCTATTTTATATACAGCATAATATACTCGTATTATCTTGAATATAATTTTTACAGCAATCTAGCAAAAAGTTTTGAAAAAATTGTAACAGAAAAAAAAAGTTTAAAAAAAAATTGTTACCAGACAAATTTTGTTTTTACAGCATAATCCTGAATCATTATAATAATTCGCTAGGTTGGACTTAACAGTATGTAGAATAGTAGGTAGAATAATGGTATGTAGAATTGGGAACTTACTGTGACTGAATAGTGCACAAGATGATGTACAGAATTTACATAATATATTGAAATTGATATTAAAATATGATAATTTGGAACTTACAGTAGTTATATCGTGTACAAGATGGAGTTGGACTTCAATCTTCCTTATAATTAACAATAACTTCTATTAATTTTACATTGTGAACCTGATCTTAGGCCCTGATGATGGAGAAACAAATTCTTCGAAACGTTGGCACATAAAACATTTCTCATTGGACCGACCCTCTACATCCCCCATCATTATTCATTATCATCATTATTCATTATTCATACCCGGTATTCTTACCGGGTCTACACATCACACACACTTATATTATTAACCAATTGTAATTGTAATGTAATAAGATGGTTATATTGGTTATATTGTTATATAATTAAGATTTATAAGATTTACGATAACGTACTTGAAATATAACAATGTCCAGTTCTAACTTGAGGGCTACACTCGAACGATGCCATCTCCCCTAAATAATGGCTGAAATTGAAGACCTTGGTCATCTCAATTGCTTCACGTCCTACACTCTGGTATCGAAATTTTGTTTACCATGTTTGTCTGTTAGTCTACGTGATTTGGAATCTACATTCAAAAGTTAAATGATCGTCGAACGGATTTCACAGCTGTTCCATCAGGGCATCGCGCTGATTCGCAAAGCTTTCACTTGGAGCCTTCTTCAACCGGTGTCAAACGGACTATCGGGTTTCCTGAAGACGTGAAAAATGAGACGGGTAAGTCGAAGAATGGCAAGGGCGACACCGGGGCTCAAGGACACCGGGAAGCCTTTCGTCTTACAAATAAATCAGTACCACTCATATCAATTACATAGAAGAGACTTCATTATGACAGAATCGAAGGGTAAACCGATTTTAACTAGAGCCGCTATCACTCAGAAGGGATGCGTCAGGACACCGGTGCCTTCCTTTTCTTCTTTATGACATCAACCTCAAGTCAGAAATTTAAAATTGATTCAAATGGTTATACAAAGCTCCGAATGGTCTTAAGTAATTCTTAAAATCAAACTCTATTCAAATGCGAACTAAAAAAAAAAAAAAAAATCAGTCATGTCGCATGACTATAGGAGCAAATTTTTGAAGAAATAACTGGTGTTATGTAAAATGTCTCCATTAAAGAACATGATGTCCATGAAGAACATCTCAAGTATCAACCACGTTTCTTCATCTTCAAAGTGCTCCAGTTTGAGAGCGGAATAAGATACCTATAGCAATTCTGACTTAACCATCTTATTAAGCGTGTAAAAACCTTTGAAATGAGGTGTCACTTGACAGACCGTTTTATTTTTGGAATTTATGAGTGAACCCCCCCCCTCCACCCAACACCCCCCAAGAAAAACTCCCCGAAACCCCTCTCAGCTTTTAGACATTTCAACTCTTAACATGACGGTGAAGTCACAACTGCGATATCTCATTCCGTTATCATACGTATTAGAGCAGATGAACCGTGAAGACCTCTTCAGGCAACCACTTTAACCTCTTCAGTGTAGGTTTACACCTACCGTTTTCACCCCTCCGTTGCGTTACCTTCCGGTTAACGCTCATTGACCCACACATTAAACCTAATGGGCCTGTTGGGATTTTACTGGATTTATCTCCATTTTTTGCCGAGTAACACCTCAGTTTATAGATTTATATACGATCTTCAGCTCTAGTTTGAGAACGGAAAAGGACATCGATATTCTGATTTCACTGTCGTTTCAGCGTAAAAAACCCCCGTTAAAATGAAGAGTCACTTTCAGACCGGGAAGATTCATTTTGGGAATTGATGGGTAATTCCCCGCCCCCTAAAAACCCCAAATCAACCCTCAGCTTGTAGCTTTTTCTACGCTGAACCCGACGGTGAAGTCAGAATTGCGATATCTCATTCCGTTGTCAGATTAGAGCAGATGAACGATGAAGAACATCTCAAGTATCGACCACGTTTCTTCATCTTCAAAGTGCTCCACGTTGAGAACGGAAAAAGATATCGCAATTCTGACTTCACCATCTCATCCAGCGTGAAAAAAACCTTTAAAATGTGGTGTCACTTAAGAAAAACAAGAGTTTTTGAAAAAATCATTTATTTCTACTGAAATATGAGTAGGTACACTGTTAGACCGGTTTCTGCGATTAAACCATCGTGGCGGTTTTGTCGTTTGTGGTTTGATCGCCGAAACCGGTCTAACAGTGTACTCATATTTCAGTGGAAATAGATGATTTTTGGTTTATTATCTTCGATAATGAACCATTGGAATCGCCCAAAGAAAAACTTTTTTAACCCCCCCTCAAAATTTGTTGGTTTACGTTTCAAGATACGTAGATTCAGAAAATCGAATAAAAAAAAATCCGTCCGTCCGCCGTACGCCGTCCGCCGTACGCCGTACGCCGTCCGCCGTCCGCGCCACTTTGCCCAGTTAGCGTTGAGTTAAAATTACGAAATTTTTTTTATGGGTTTCGACCAACCCCACAATGGTCCTCGAAACTTTTCATAACCCTAGGTCAAGGGGAAGGGGTTCAAAACGAATTTTGAAAATTTGAAAATCTCATATCTCGAAAAATTCATATAGAACGGTATGTTTTTTATTTCATATTTAGATAGAGTTTGTTCCGTAGAATTTTTTAAGACCATCCGCAGCTTTATAGGACCAGCCGTTCGTTCACAATGACGGCTCAAAGATTGTGCCTCACAACACGATCGTGACTCAAACTGTTGAAATACAGGTCCATTTTCATACTAACAAGCTCTTTGGAACATCATATGGCTTAAGTGATGTCGAGTTTGTTGTTCTGAGGTGCGTTTCGTGCTGCGGAAATGAAGGTAATTTTGAATGTTTGTTGGTAGGTACTTCTTTTATAGAAAAATTATTACCGACGTAGTATTAAAAACCCCAGAATTATATCGTATTAATTAATCATAATTAATAATAATTATTATTTATAATAAATACGAATTATTATTACCTAACAATAAATTATAATAATTTTCAGTAGGTACTTGATAAAATTGTTAATAATTAGTGATAATTGATAATAATAATTAATCTAACATTTAGGATCTGGACATTTTGACCTAGTGATCTAGACAGAAGGGTGATCTGTACAAAGAAGATAATGAACCGTTGTGTCAAGAATTTGCAGAGTTTTTTCAAATACTTGTTATGCTCAACATGGGTTTCCACGATTTCGTCGCTAGTATTTTAGTTCGTGGTGTCATTTGTCAAATTGCTTCATTTTGGCGAATTTTTGGTTTATTATCTTCGATAATGAACCATTGGAATCGCCCAAAGAAAAATTTTTTTTAACCCCCCCCTCAAAATTTGTTGGTTTACGTTTCAAGATACGTAGATTCAGAAAATCGAATAAAAAAAAATCCGTCCGTCCACCGACAGAAGGGTGATCTGTTCAAGGAAGATAATGAACCGTTGTGTCAAGAATTTGCAGAGTTTTATGAAAAGAAAGCTATTGTTATTAGAAAAACGTTAAAACTCGAATTTTCGAAAACAGTTTATCGAGGGACGCGGGAGCGTCCCGCCCGCCAAGAAAACCGAAGCCCTGAAAACCGAAGCAACTGAGATCTAGAGAAGACGTTGGATTCCGGCCTGCTGTGCCACTCCACTAGCGCTACCTCGCGGCCTGGAGGTCAACTTGTACCAACTCCTTTCTTCGCGGTTCGTTTCAAACCGAGCAATTCAACCTCGATTATATATCGATGATGAAGTCGATTATATATCGATGATGTCAACATTCGATAGTAACAGTTGTGTACTAATCAGTTGTTTGGGGGATGTTTGTATTCCGCAACCCCGTCCACTTGATCTATGTGTCCAACTAATCTAGAATAAAAACATCCCCCAAACAACTGATTAGTAGCATATAGATTAGTTCGACATATAGATAAAGTGGACGGGGTTGCGGAATAAAAACATCCCCCAAACAACTGATTAGTACCATATAGATTAGTTGGACATATAGATCAATCTAAAGTCATAGGTCATTGTAAAAATGAAAATAATATTATGTCAGTTTGGGAGAAACTAGGAGAAACAAGTGAAATCGATATATAATCGCAACATTCGATTATCTCGATAATCGAGTTCACTGGGCGTATGCACCGTCGGTCACACCGAAGAAGTGTGATCATCATTGGGCATTTTAGGTTGAATTGCATGGTTTGAAACGAACCGCGAAGGAAGGAGTTGGTACAAGTTGACCTCCAGGCCGCGAGGTAGCGCTAGTGGTGTGGCACAGCAGGCCGGAATCCAACGTCTTCTGCTGAAATTTGTTTTACGTCCTCACGTGCCCCTGGAGACTTGGTGTACAAAAAATCAACTCTCGAGACCCTCAGGGGACCGAGCTATGGTAGGGTGAAAACCCCAACTTGTTCCGTCGCGTAATCAGTGTCTCAGTCGCTTCGGTTTTCAGGGCTTCGGTTTTCTTGGCGGGCGGGACGCTCCCGCGTCCCTAGATGACAGAAGACGAAGAGGAACATCAGGTGTCGGGGGTATAACAATTTTAAAACCACTATTTTTCACGTTTTTCGTGTTCTTCTTCTTCTTCTTCTTCTTGTTCATTGACGGGGCTACAGCCCAGCAGACAAATCGGATCGAGCTGAAATTTTGCACACACGTTTGTTATGCTCCAAGGGAGTGCCTTTTGAACATTTTTTCTCCCTCCCCCCATTTCCCTCCCAATTAGCGGGGGAATAGTAATTTTTAGGAATTTCAAATTGTCATAACTCCTTCAAAATTGAAGCTTTTCCAGATTTTCTTTTCTAGTTGTGTTCAGCTTTTCAAACTGTTTAATTTGAGATCAAAAAATGCTTCCTAAGGGGAAAAATGGTACAAGTGGTACAAGTCAACCTTTTTATATGAAGACTACTTCTCCTTCTCCCAGCTTCGTACCAGATGCAAACTGTTGTCTCGGGAATGTTACTCTGGTTACCTCCGGTCTGTCCAGGACTCCCTCCCCAGCAACCCCAAGACCTTCTGGAACTACATCAATTATCGGGATGGAGGGTCCTCCCTCCCACTTAACATGCACCTGGGTTCCACGCGTGCCGACAGCCCGCAGTCAATCGCCAACCTCTTTGCGTCCCACTTTGCTTCTGTATTCGATCCTGCCCGTGGCCCAGTTTCTTCCCGCCCACCAATTGATGTGGTCTCGTTGGGCTCTCTTGTCTTGACGGAGGCTGATGTTTCCGGAGCTTTGCGTGAACTCGATGTGTCAAAGGGCATGGGTCCTGACGGTATCCCTCCTGTTCTTCTTCATGCTTGTGCACGCAGCCTTGCCCGTCCTCTGACTCTTCTTTTCAACGCTTCACTTTCCTCAGGCCTTTTTCCAAACCATTGGAAGTCAGCCAATATTACTCCGATCTTCAAGAAGGGCGACAAGTGCGATGTCGGTAACTACCGTCCAGTCTGCTCGTTGTCAACCATTCCCAAACTTCTGGAGAAGCTGGTTGTGGCTCAACTCTCGCCACTGTTCAACCCATTCTTGGCCCAGGAGCAGCACGGCTTCGTTAGGGGGCGCTCTACGGTGACTAACCTGGCTACTTTTCAGGACTACACACTTTGTGCTGTTGGAGGGGGTTATCAGGTGGACCTTGTGTCGACTGATTTCTCCAAGGCATTTGATAGGCTGCCTCACAGCGTGATCCTTGAGGTGCTCTCATCGCTTGGGGTCTTTGGTCCACTTCATGCATGGATTGCCAGCTATCTCACTGCCAGACAGCTCTCAGTGCGCATTAATGGTGTGGTTTCCCGGTCGTTCCCTGCCACTTCTGGAGTTCCTCAAGGCTCCCATCTTGGTCCCCTTCTCTTCAACCTGGTGATCAACGGAGTCATTTCCTCCCTTCACCACACTGAGCTCTTGATTTATGCTGACGACCTGAAGCTATTCATCACCATCCGTGGCCCCTCAGACTGCTTTCTACTCCAACAGAACCTGGACGCCCTCTCTCAATGGTGCGACCATAATGGTCTGACCCTGAACCCATCCAAATGTGCTGCTGTCTCCTTCTACCGCTCCCACTCACCAGTTATCTACCCCTACTCAGTCGGCGGCGTGGATCTTCCCCGCAGGGATGGAATTGTGGACCTTGGCGTGCACCTGGACTCCGAACTCTCCTTTTCTGACCACATTGCAAGGGTGTCGTCCCACGGAATGCGTACGCTCGGCTTCTTGAAGAGAAATACTAGAGAGTTTTCTCACGCACCAGCCCTAGTGACACTCTACAAGACCCTCGTGCAGCCAGTCCTGGAGTACGCGTCCGTTATCTGGAGCCCTCACTACGAGAGTCACATCGTGCAAATTGAACGGGTCTTCAGAGCTTTCCTCCGATTTTTGGCTTTCAAGCTCTCCATTCCCCGCGAAGATCTGGACTATGACGTGCTCGCCCGCCGCTTCAATCTATTATCTCCCCGCGACCGTCGTTTGTGTTCAGACGTATTCTTCCTGCAGGGTCTGGTATCAGGGCGGATTGATGCCCCGGGTCTCCTGGCACGTGTCGGGTTTTTTGTGCCGCGCCACTCTTCCCGTTCTGTCACGCCGTTTGCCATCCCCTTCTCTTCTACAAACTATTTGTACCACCGTCCATTGTGCCGTATTCCTCGCCAAGTAAACCTTCTCTCCACGTCTCCCCCTCATATTGACATTCTTTCCACGCCCCTTTCTTCTATACGAACTATACTTGTCCGCCATCTATGCTCGGTACCTCTCGACGACCTCAGTGCCTAGTGCGTGTTGGGAGTATCCCTGTGTAATTTATGCATTTACTGTAGGTATTACATTGCTGCTACTTCTTTATATTCTGTAATTGGGCTTGCCCCGTATAAATAAATAAATAAATAAATAAATAAATAAATAAATAAATAAATAAATAAATAAATAAATAAATAAAATAAAGGAGTTATGGTGATTTTTCTATTTTCAACAACAACTGCCGCAAATATTGATGAAAATTGGTGCGGTTGGTCTTAAAATGTCCGCTAGGTTGTCTAGAATATGCTCAATAATTTTGAACTAAATCTCAATCGATTTGACTAATCCACAGCCAAAAATACGTGAATAAATTCCACATCTACTGATTTGGCTAATTTCCGAAAACATCAAAGTTGAACGGAGGTCAGAAAAATTGTCGTAGAGTGGCGCCTGTTTAAGGATCGATAGGAAATTTTATGGGCTTTCGAATGAGGGCAGCGCACTTTGCCACTTTTCCCAACGGTTCTCGAGTTATTCGCGATTTTTGGTATAAAAACGTGCGTTTTACCAGTTGCAAACTTTCTCTTTCCACTTTCTCTTCGACACCAATAATTACAATTATTGTAATGATTCTCAACAACAAAAATTTGCACAATCCCCAAGAAAAAATGCAACAAATTTTCAAAAAATTTCTGAATTAAATTTATTCAAATTTCTAATTCTTTCTATTTTTTTAAATTTAATAATAAGAATAATTGTATTAAATTTTAATAATTGTTTTTAAATTGTTGATTGTTTTAATTAATCAAAAATTTTAAAACTAATATTTAACCAATTCGCAAAAATTTTAAAACTACTTATTTTTCAAACACATTTCAGATAACAAACAATAATTTCCAAAAAATAATTATTCTTGTCACAAAAACAAGAAACAAAAAGGCAAATTAGTAGGCGTACTAATTTTTTACTAAATTTTGACTAGGATAAAACTTCATTTAGGAAAACATTTACTAGTTACCTCGTAGGTACTTTTGTATTGTATAAGTTGTTGAACCGTATTGTACGAATATAAGTACCACTCGAAAACTAGCCATGCAAAAAGATGTGATATCCCCCCAAAAACAACTCCGTTGTAAAAACTGGCCCGCCAAAAAACCTCAGCCGCAAAAAGGAACGATATCCATTTTGCTCGCCCGCCACATATATAGGATGCTCGGTGCGTCACACCTCGCTGTTGAGTATGCATATAGAAACCTGATCCTCCTAGCCCTAACCTCCACCGTCAATGTTTTCCTGTTCCCTGTCTCCTTCCCACAACCCCCTCTCACCCTTAGTCACCCTCGGTTTCACCTAATATGTTTCCTCTGTTACACCAGCAGGGAGCTTTACGCTTCTTTCAATGCTGTTGGCGGGAGCTTTTTGACAGATGAACAAGCCTGAATTGAAGCATTACTTCATTATAGGTCGCCTTAGGCTGTAAACAATTACTGCGCAACCAGGTATTGCTAATGATTAGATATCTGTAATTATTACAAATAGAACTTTACTGAGAAGTCTTAGACCGAAAACAATCAACTTCACTGGTATAAAAACATTCCAGAAGGCCAATTCTTATTTCAGTAACAGTGGAGTGGCTCGATATCTATGATGTATGTGACCTAACATGGCCTACTCCCGGGCAACATGAGGAGGGCTTGGTTGTGACGTCACGTGCAAACCAGCAATGTTATACATACTCATGAATTAGGTATTTACTAAAATTATGGAACTTGAACATTTTAAAACACAAGTTATGACTAGCGGTGTAGGTACTGTCAGTTCTTGGGTGATTTTGAATAATCTATTTTCAAACTTCATACATTCAAGTCGCCATGTTGTGAGTCCACTTGGCGTCATTGGTGAAAAACCTTCGTATTCCACCCTCGCGATCTCCTCCTTCGGTACTCGTGCTTTGGCCTGAGGACCCTCGAAATGGCTCAGGGTGTCTCACGACTTCCTCTTCTGCCGACCCTTCGTGGACGCCCTCCGGCTCACCCGAAGCTTTCGGAAGCCTTCGGGCGAGGGCTGAGTCCGTCCAGAGTTTGTAAAAGAGGTTACAGAAAAAAGAATCGTGATCGCCGCTGCCCTCTTCCACAAGCCCCGGCCGACGATCTAGACAAGAAAAAGGGGAAACGAGAGGAATCGTGCTCAGAAGGAATCACGTAATTTGAGGGAATCGCAAAACAAGTGAAGAATTTCTGGATACGGCGCTGAGGATATTGTGAGTTGCGGCAGTGACGTACGTTGCGTGGTACAATCGTACAATGCATTGTTGTCCAGTTCAGTTAGAAGTGATTGCCACACACGCTGACCGTCGTCGTCAAGTTTCTAATGTTATGTAGTGCCATCTGGATAGCACGTGCGTTGCACCGGATTAGTCAAGATCACCGTACTGGTGACATAGGACACGTATCAGATATGGTATGTTGACTCAAACAGAGAGTGGCACACTTCCGTCCCAACCTATCTCACATTTCCCATCAAACGCGTTTTATTTTCAAAAGCCCAACCGCCACAAATTTGAAATTCACACTATTTTTTTTTAAGTTTATGAGTTTAATGTTTTTAAGTTTAAGAGTTTTAGAGTTTTTAAGTTTAAGAGTTTAAAGACCCCTTCCGGTCCCACACTCCTTAAAGTCATTCACTTAATTTGTAATTCCATTTTATTTTAAAGCCTGTTTCAAATACATTATCAATCTGAAATAAAAGACGAGTTTCGAAGACGATAAAGTCTATTTCCACAAAAAAATTGTACAGTTGTGAACTGACTACAATGTATTGTTTGAAAGGGCGGCCGGAAAAAGGGCCTACGTCACGATTTCAGGAGCGCTGAAAAATTGGGATATTGCTAATGACCACTAATAAAAGTCAACTGGAGTGACATAGGCCCTTCTTCCATAGAGCAAATTAGCAGAAAAGTCATCTATTACAAAAAGGCAATGTTTTATTTTGCTCTGAATATTAGATTGCGTATTAACATTTAATTTTTTTCTGAATATTAACATTTACTTATTACATTTTAGTTTTCTCGGAATATTTACATTGAAGGCAGTGACTTGTAAAATAGCACATGTATTGGGTCAGTCATAAACTGTGTCATGTGAAGAAGGTCCTTCTTCTTTTCCTTGGTTATGGGCAACAGGCTTTTGTAAAGAAGGTTCTTGAATGCCGACAGCTAGGTCGAAAATCTTGAACGTTTTCCAGGGTCTTAATACGTTACGGGACTCTTCAGCGTATAGGGTTGAATTTGGTGCTTTTGTTGAGGTGAGCATTTGTAACGACGACTTTATGTCTTTGAATAATTATTTATCTTGCGTTTTGCGGAAAGTTTTGAAGCTGCTATGACGTACTTCCAATCATCAGGAACAACAGCTTTTTCAATTTTTCGTTGCCGTTCAATTAGAGCAAAATCGCGGTCGCAGGGCAAAAAGCTATGACCAGCAACCATGAACTTTAGGTGCACCTCCGTGAAATAACACACTGAATCAGATACCAGTATACCTTGTAAAGTTAGAATGGTCTTATTATTGTTTTTTTTAGACCAAACTATTAACTTACCTACTGATAACATAGGCCCTTCTTCCACTTCAATGTCTTTCACTTCTCCATGTAAATGCGATTTTCCTGACCTCTTTCAGTCTAGGTTACAAGTTGTAACCTACAACTGTAAACCATGGGAACTCTTACTCTGCATGAGATTCGCCCTTATTCCACGAAAAACTGGATTTCGAAAACCTTTACTGGATTCCCGGGCACTCATTCATTTATTATTTTCGTGGAAAGGAAATTTTCCGTCTCCAAACCTCGTCTTTTATTTCTGAAGATGAATTTCCATTATTTCACTGCTGATTCGTTCCTCAGGTATACATCAGCGGATTTCTCTTTTATACCATCTTGGGTTTTTTTTTTCTTCATATACTTTCATTTGTGCAGCGTTTCAGTGGGCATTCCCAAGTGTGTACATACATTTTACTACTATTTCCCTTTTTGGTTCATAAGTCGGAACCATGACCTAGACATTGATGAAGCATTAAAATACCTGGAGAAGCTAATGTGGGTGGGTACAAGCATTGCTTGTTAGTAGGGTATGTTCACACTGATCAAGAAATACATTTAGTATGAAAAATAAATAAAGCA
Organism: Stenodema calcarata; assembly: GCA_963920205.1. NCBI lineage: Eukaryota > Metazoa > Arthropoda > Insecta > Hemiptera > Miridae > Stenodema > Stenodema calcarata. Next base: position 40,673,697 of record OY986050.1, read on the forward strand.
CCTTGGTTGACAATACGAAATGAATGAATATTTCTTTTTTTTAAATAATAATAATTGAATGGGTGACCGAAACAACGTTGTATGTCCAAAAAACTAACTTTTTAGCATGCAATAAATAATTTATTATTATGTCTTTGTTGGTCAATTTTGGTTGTTTGAATGGGTAAAAAAAAAAAATCACGTGTCGAGCAATGGGTTAAGAATGAGGTAGGGAGCGATGAGCATGTTTCCGCTACAAGAAATACCTTCTAACTTCTAAATATCTTCTTCAGAATCTACCAAGCTTAAATTAAATCCAAATAAATATGACAGGAACCCTAGTGAAGCAACTGCTGCGGACCTCGTGAGCCTGGGAACAGAGAAAACTAATATTATTACATTAAAAACTCGATGATGTTACTATTATTATTGTGATTATCTATATAACTAAATTTAAAGACGATTTTCGTGTTCCTTGGGTATTTTTGAAAAATTTCACTACAGTTATTCGTTTCGCGTGAAATGGAGTTTGGTGTCTGTCTGTCTGTTTGTCTGTCCTTTAATCACGCAAAAACGGCTCAATGGATCGAAACCTTCTCCCGTATGTTTCTGTGATCGGGGGAGGACATAGGGGGGTTCACTTCCGGATCCGATGCATAGGAGTGGGGGTTTATGGGGAAGGCGAACTATAAAAGTTTTAAATTCTCTAAAACGGCTCAATGGATCGAACTTTTCTCCCGTATTTAAATGTTTGTGTGACCGGGGCAGGATATAGGGGGGTTCACTTACGGATCCGATGCATAGGGGTGGGGGTTTATAGGGAAGCCGAATTATAAAAATCTCCAATTCTTCTTTCCCGCGAGGCAGATAAATATTATTTTCGGTATTTAAGATTATAAGGGTTTGTAAAGGGACATGTAAGAGGTGTAATCCGTAAAGTGACAGGTAAGGGTGACAGATGGATCCATCCCGAGTTCTGCCCGTCCGGGACAGGTAACACAGCTAGATGGACACACCCCGAGTTCTGCCCGACAGCTAGTTATTACGATAATTATTGTACCAGAATCCAGTTGTAGACGTCCTTTAAGTCGGTGGATTAGGTTGTTGTCGTAATCCTCACAATCCTGAATAGCTTGACCCGTCTCATGTGAGGTTTTGCAAAGAAACGCAATATTTTTTCCCGAGCACACGATTCCTTGCAAAACCGTATCAGTACGTGTTCCATTATTGAACATAATCCACACCACGGCTAAAAAGGTTAATCATTGAACTTCAACTTAACGAAGTGAGTGGTCTTTGAAGAGAGAGAGGGAGAGGAAAAAATCATAAACATATTCATATGGGGTTGCCCCATTGTTCTCATCGAATTTATTTTGGGGTGCAATGGTTTTTTTTTCTCTTTTTTTGTTCTCGTGTAAAACACGGCGATCGCGTGCCTCTGGCGAACTATACCTTGCGCCTACCTACTATTATAGTGACAACGGAGAGGCGGATGGAAGATGAATTATTAACGGCGCAACGTAGGGGCATTCAATGCAAAGTGAAGCTCATGCTAATAGGGCGAACACGGCTATGAGTCGTAATAACCTTCGTGGCTTGTTGACATCGTGTGGAGGTGCCTAAAGCCGGCGTCACACGATGCTACCAACACCTTCCAATGTTGGACGCTTGGTGACTGGTAGCATCGTGTAGCCGACCTTCCAACGTCCAGCTTCCAATGGCCAGCGTCCAACGTTGGCGTTGGAGGGCGATCGGTCAGAGAGCGGTCTTTGCGCCCAAGTCAAAGGAAAAAGAAGGGTCCAACGTTGTCGAGAACCTTCGTTTCTTGGAAGCTCGTTTCTTCGAAGGCAGGAAGCTCGGTCACACGACTCGGCGTTCAGTTTGTAGCGCGTTCAGTTTGATTCCTTTTGCCACCAAGTATTCATCGACACAGGTAATTTATGTATGAAATTGTTGAATTGTATTGAATTTCATTATATTTATTTGTCTTTAGTAATTTCTTTGTCTTTATTGTCATGCCTACAACTGTGTCATGGGTCTCCACTTCATTCGTTTTTCCATAATTTAAAACAAACAAACCTAAAAATCAGTAGGTACTTAGATAATAAAAAAAATGCAACCTATCAAATTTTTGTCATTCTTTTTCAGTTCAACTCAGTTTGAGTTCTAGTTATGCCGAGAATAGCGGATTATAGATAAATAGCGGTTGTGCTATATAAACCATTAAGGGCATCCCCAGCAATCGCTGCAACATCTTCATCATCCGTTTCCATGTTGAAACAACTCCCGACGGCTCAACCTTCAAACGGCTCGACCTGGATCGTACTGGATCAAACGTTTGCCACACCGTGTAGCTGGGGCTTTAGCTCGAGTCACTCGTCGAGTCGTCACTCGTCGAGTACGGTCAAACGTTTGGCCCAACATTCGACGCGTCGTGTAGCGCCGGCTTAAGCGATCAGTCAAGCGCTGCTACCAACCAGCTATTGTCACTCAATCCGACAGTGGCCCGTTCGGATGTCCGATAGGCGATTTCACGGGAAGTTGGCAGCAAATGTGAGCAACGCAGTTGGTTTGATTTATTATTTTCCATAACAAACGATTAAAACCGAGAAAGGTTCAAATATTCAATCAAAATTGGTTAGTTCACGTTTCGATGTACATAAAATCCGAAACTCCAATCAACCATAACTACCAGCAAATTCTTCCTCGACATTGGTACGTTCTTAACGCTGACCCGATGAACCAACTAAATTCATGGGTTGCATAACACTATAACGTACCTAAATAATTTACGTAAGGGATTAATTATTAATCCCGTAGGTACAGCGTTCTCGGTGGATGCGGGCTGCACCGAGCGCTCCCGACGGCCGATCCAAATGTTCACGGCCTATCACATCAGTAGAAACGTGCGGCTAATTTTGGTTTATTATCTTCGATAATTTATTCTTCATCTTGTACTGCTCCGTCTCGTACTCTCCGTTATACAAATTTGTGTAAACTGCTGGACGTCTTCAAGTGAAGTCCGCCAACAGTTTCACGTCGATTCCTTGGGACAATTTACACCGTCGTACAATCTATTCCCTCGGAAAATCGACTACTTGGGGTACGTAGCAATTCTGGTTTGCTGCCTACCGCATGTTGCCTACCCGACTACCACTAATATCTGCATTTTTTTTTTGCCTTCCCATCAGTTCCCCGGTCTTCAGGACTTCATCGTTCCTCTGGATATACCTCCTCAGTGCTCTACCAAAAAGTCGTCCGTCTCCCGATCTCGAACACCCCGGCCAGATAAGCCAAATCAATTGTTCCCCAAAAACCATATCCGCAAACCTCCACGTTTTCGCTCTTAACCTCACTATCCCGATTCAATTCAGTGGCAATATTTATTTTCTTACAAACCCAGTTACGAGTTACTTTCGTACTTTAGTTTCTTTATTTCCGTTTATTTGTTAAGTACAGCAGTAGTGTACCTATCAATAATTCATTTGAATCTCACCTTGTCAGTAACGAATATATTCCGGTGATCTAACTTCAAAAATTTGTTCAAGATCTTTATTCCTCACCGTTTCTTTTCTTCATTCAATTATCGTGGGTTCATCCCCACAATAGTGCTGTACAGTGCAACACACAGTTACAAACCGGCGCACAGTGGTCCGAATCGCGAATCCAGCTGATCAAAAATCGTAGCTAATATAACGATCTCCAAACTTACAATGTATATAGGTTTTCATATAGATTTTTAAACAACAAACACGATGGTGAAACCCGATTTGAGCTAAATTTTTTATTTGAAAAGATATTGTAGGTTATTCCACACAAAAAAAGAGGTGTTTTGAGAACTGCGCTGGTACATACATATTTTATTAATGTTTAACATTAATTTAAACATTAATGACATTTAACAGCATTTTAATAATTTAACAAAAGATAACCCATCCATTCATTATTGTAAACAATAAAATTTCATGACAATGAGATATCATTTAGATGCGTATAGTTCTCGTCATCACAGTCGCTGCTGTCACTCGAAATTGTAGGAGCATCAGTGAAAAGTTGTTGAACCTCGCTGTCCAATTGTTCCAGGTCTTTAGCAGTAGGTAGAGGTCTAAACCTCGTTATGAGGGGATCAGAGGAGACAAGTAAAATGTGCAAAGTGTCACTATTCGTATTAGCCCATTGAATCGCTGATCACTGTCTCTGTTTCGGATGGAAAACAATCTTTTTTGGCGTTTAGTACCACGTGATATGACGGATACTTAGGGATTTTCTTGGCATTTACACCTTTGCGGAGTAGTAGGTATTGATGTTTGGTGAGTTGAGCTCCAACGATTAATGCCAGTACTTCCTGAGGAGAATATAACGTGGAATCCATTTAAATTCGTTTTTTTATTATATAGGTATATTTTTTTTTTAATGTTTGTTGCTCTTGCTGGTGAAGCCAGCATGTCACCCAACAAATATGTTGCGTCCTTTTTTCCATTATGCCGCAACTTCAACTTTAAGGCAGAGCACAGTTCATCTAATGAAAGTGTTTCAACGATGTTCCTAATTTTTCGCCGTTTTGTTGCTTCGCTGCAGGTACTGAAGTTTCTGGACGGCCTCCCCCGTGACCCATGACTGGTACCAGGTGTAGGAGTACTTGGGCTAAAAGGTTTTAGGGTACCTTGTAACAAAGTATTATATTTAGCACAGAAACGATTTGTATTCCTGTAGCATTTTGCCCAGAAGCGTTTAAAAGCTTTCAAAAAGTTGCTGACTTCAGAAATAATTTCTGCTGTTTTCTCCTCTATGTAGCTTTGAATTATACCATATTTGTTCTGCTATCAGGAACATGTTACCACTTGATCGTAATACCTTTCATTCGGATTTGAAGGGGTCAACTTTTTTATTTTTGATCAGCTAGATTCGTAATTCGGACCACTGTGCGGTTATCCGGTTACTGAAAACGGATATTGAGGTAGAGATTATTTCAAGTTTACGCCAACAGCTATGGATGTCACAGCAGAGCTCTTGACCTTATGAACAGGTGGGGTTCGTTTCAATCTTCATAACCCTTCGAAACGCACATGTATCCGTTATCCTTGTAATCGTTCCGTTCTGAGTTTTCACCTGCTAACGAGTTGTAACCCTGAAACCGGATAACCAAATAATAGTAATAATCATTTTCATTATTCTTCCGAGATAATGTACAATCAAATATAAATTGGTTTCTTAGGACAGTCCTAGAAAGCATTGCAAATGCTGAGCTCTAGCACGGAGTTGCTTTATTTCAAATTATACTATTGATTATTTGGCCTAATGGCTGAATGAACACAAAGTATCTATTTAATTAATATAACGCCCAATCAGAGAAGTCACTATGCAGTTGCTGTGGCTTGCACCCTAGAACGCACATCACCCGTTTGTTTAGTTTGTTAATAGACTCACGATACTCAAATATGTAATAAAACAAATCAACTCCTGGAGTTAACGCTTTTTCAGTCGGACGCTCCGGATGTTTGAGTCGGCAGATGAGGAAAAACTCAAAGGAAAAGTGAGAGGTTTGACCATCACTGAAGCGTTTGAAAGTCACGTTACAGGCGAGCGATTTTCAACGACAAAAAATAAATAAAATGGTGTGGTTTGCACAAGAAACTAACAATTCTAGGTAAGCAGCAAGGTATATAATTATTCTTGTAATCCCGTTCGACGGACGGGGAAAAGGAGAGGCGGAGTCAAAGTTATATTCGCCGACTATTCGTCCCTAAAGGATCGTTAAACAGCTTTTATAGGCAGTCGTTTTTGTCTATAACAAGGACAGTCCGGAGCAGCTAGAGGAAAATATGGAGAGAGATCCTCTAGCAGAACGGAAACTGAAGAAATGGATGATTCCTCACTGCTAAGGTCACATAATTGTGTCATTATACAATTACTGTTATAATAGTAGGAGACCATGTCATCGGATAACTATTCATACTACCTAACTCTTCTTTCTTTAGAGTCTATGGATGCTCACAACAGTTATGAGGTTGGAGCTAACGAAATGCGAAGAATTGGCAGTAACCTCTTGCATTTCCCAGAAAATATCCCATTTGAAGAGCATTTGGTCTACCCGAAGCAAATTCTTCCACGACAAATTGAATTGATCGGCGTTGAGATATAAAAATTCTTATTGAAGTGTATTTTCAACTTAAATTTTTGTAAATACTAGCTGTTCTGTCCGTCGCTGACGGACAGAACTCGGGGTGTGTCCATCTACCTCTGTTACCTGTCCCGAACGGGCAGAACTTGGGATGGATCCATCTTCCACTCTAATAATTTTCGTGTTCCTTGGGAATCTAAGAGCTGAAAGTAGCCACTCGATCGATATATCATATATTTGTTATTAAACCTTCAGCGTATCAAAACGAATTTAGGATTTTTATATTTCGGCTTCAACATAAACCCCACCCCTATGCATCGGAT